>JBBDHG010000353.1:1067500-1130000 GCA_037951165.1 Lophius americanus
GTGCTTCAGCAATTTGCCCCCCTGATTACGCAACTTTCTTTTCAGTCAAGTGGGGAAAAGGATATTTCTGACGAAGAGCGAGAGAGAGAGTCCGTTGAATGCTGTTTAGAGCGAGAGATGAGATGCAGATAGAAATAGAGGCATTGATTTGATTGGTGCTTTGACGCCATCTAGTGGTGAAATAAGGACAGAGGCTTTATAGATATGTATGGCAGTAAGAGATGGACTTTCATATGAGATTAAGCAGAAATAAAACTAGATCATTTTCTCATAATAATGTGATAATACTCACGTGTTTACACGATTATTTTCACCTTATAACGTTATAATTTTCATGCTATAATGTGATATTTTTCACGTGATAACATGATTATTTTCACATCATAACTTTATAGTTACGATTATTTTCACGTTATAACGTTATAATTTTCACGTTATAATGTGACATTTTTCACAGTTTCACATGATAATTTTCACGTTATAACTTTATAATTATAATGTGAATTATAATTATAACCTAATTATAATAAAACTTATCACGTACAAACATAATAATTGTCATGTAAACCTTTTGAAACTTATCTGGTGATATTGTGATTCTGTTCTTTTTCTAATTATATTCTGGCACGACATCAATGTGTTTCTGTAAAAAAAAACATGAAACTTACCCTGTAAAAATGTGAGAACTTATCTCGTAGAAAAGAAAAAAACATGTAAAAACGTAAGAATGAATACGTTACATCGTCACACTGATCTTTTTTTATTTAGAAGTAATTATGTGTCACTAATAGACGAGGGGATGTCAACATAATTTATCTTGATAATACGTTTTTTTGAGTGCTTGTTAGATTAAATAACACAACCGTCATAAAGACCGTCATAAAATCAAGCCTTTTTTTTTTTTGGTTTACAACAAGACGATCAAGCTGATGCATTTTGGCATTCAGCCTTCATCGGATCTTCTGAGGAATACGAGCTCAGCTTCCATGAAGGATTAAAGGTTGATCTCAGTTAACCGGGACTCAAGGATCGATCATAAATATGTAATATGTCATTTTTCTTGCCACCTTTGATTTTCTAATACAGTAAATATCGAGATAATAACAATAAAGTGACGGGAATCCCACCAGTGAGTCATTTTCCTCATGATTAAGAATCCTATCTTTTAAATCAGTCAATCCTAACATGAGGATTAAGACTAAATTCTGACTTCAGCCTGAGATATCTTAAAAATGACACTCCCATTACCTTTTCTTAACCCATCTTGAGTCGTCTTTTCTTATTGAAAAATGTGACCGAACCTGTTTGTAATATGACCCCAAATATAGCATGTTAGGGCCGATTTAACAGAATTATGTAACATGATACATAAAAAAAATGATATATAAGTGTCAAATACTTTTCAAAAAAATAGATTGTAACAAAATGTTGATCTAATCTAATTAAAACTGACTGTTTCCAATGAAAAACAAAATTTCACGAATTCTTCCGATTGTTTTTTTTTTTTAACTATTTGTCCATATATGATCAAATTTAAGGTATCTAAGATATTAAATTAAAACATGTATTTATTTATTTTTTGGTGAATGCAATAAAGGGTTAATAACATCTTCTTATAATTATGTTTTTCGTTGTTATTTTCTTTTTTTTTATATCTACAGGATATAGGTCGTACATATGAATGTATTTATGGCTGCCAGAGACCAACTGCATCATGGGAATCCTATTTTTTTATTTTTAAAAAGAAGAAAAAAGGAATGATGAGTGATAATAACAAAACACGGAACAAAAATAGTTGGGCCTTTATTTATTTCTCTACTCAATGATCTGTGGCGATGGAACTTCAAATGGTTTACGAGTGCTAAGACGAGATCTTCACTGTGGGCCTCATGTGGCGCCGCTTCACGTAACAAACGTCAAGATGAGCAGCGATGTTCTGGTCTCCCTCAGATCTCTTCCATGAGCTCTGGTGCTGTAAAAACACACACACACACATATATTTACATCTGGGGTCACATTCGGTCAGTTTTCACGAGATCAGAACCCTGGAGGGGAAGTTCTTCAAGTTGACCTCCTGTGTCAATTCACACTTTCTATCATTCTTGCTTCTCACCATCTCCCATCACCCCGCAGTACTCGTCGCACTCAGCCTTGGTGTAGAACTTGTTGGCGTTTGCCTGGCAGAAGTCCGGTTTGTAGGCCACGCACAGACCGGCAGACGAGTCGAAGGCCCAGATGGGAGGCTGGCCGGTGCAGGGTACTGGTGCCATGGGCAGACGGCACACGGCTGGGGAGAAAAAAAACACAAACGGAAGTGGATTTCATTTCTTACATCCGAGACATTTCATGCCTACGTGATGAAACCCGATCCAATTCTTCAAGGGGCTTCTAGAGATGATTGGACCCGGGGCCTTTTAAGTCAGGAAGATTTTTCAGCAAGTTGGCTGATGTAGTATGAAGAATAAGAAAGAAAGTAGGTCCGGCTTGATGATGGAAAGAACTTTAATCCAGAAGCGGAACAATGGAGGCAATTTGAAATCGGTCGAAAGTTCAGTCCGTAAGACCATCCTCTTGCACACTCGGGCCCACAGAACTACTCACACCGCTCTATTTTCTTCACCTTTCACACACGCTAAATCTCCGCTTCCTGCTTCGCGCTCTGGGGCGTCATCGCAATCAGCCGCTCACATTCAGGTGAGGCCTCATGCGTCCAATCACTGACTCCCACCTTCACGCTCAGCCTCATCATCACCTCATCGCTATCAGTTGCTGTCTTTAAATACGTCTCTCTCTCCGTCCATAGAGTTCTTTCAATCAGCTGGTTCACGCCCCCGCCACCCATCCCCATCTCCACCTAGTTCTGCTAGAACCATCAGCTTCATCATCCATCCAACCCAGCAGGGTCATCAGCCGCCACCACCACCACCAGTACCCAGACTCCAACAGGGTGGATATACAACGCTGCCCTATCCCACATTATAGGTTCTAATAAATATTTCATATTTTCTGCATCCTCAGTCGCCTCTGATTGAATTATAGACTATTATAGAATAATAATAGAATATAGAATATTCTATTATTATTATTATTGAAGTGAAAGGTAAAAAGTACTGGCTCGGAAATGTAGTCGGAGCACAATAGTCCAGAAGCCCTTTCATGGATATTTCTAAAGGCGGATGTCATACTTTGATATGAAAATGAATTAATTTGACCTTTTTGTCGACCGACATTGCTACTTTTCGCAGATATAGAATGTATTCACTGAGAATGACCATTAGGATTAACACAAGTGGGGAGAAACTTCATTTCTTTCTTAAATTTCTTTGCAAATTGTTTCCTGCTTGTTTTGTTTTACATATTTTACGTCTGTCGCTTTTATCGTTCATGCACTAATCCTTAAGCCCGTTATTGTCCCGTTCATGTTGGGTGAAATCGGTGTCGATGTCGCGAAAGCGTGCAAATATGCAAAATGAGAAAGATGAACTACTAGCGTAATAAGTCCGATTTGAAAGTGTGAGCAGCATAAAGCTCAGATATCGGCGCTGAAAATGCAGCTAGTAAAAGCACAAAAGTTGCAGGAAAAAATAGATACTCCGGGAAAGTACAGAAAACACTTGATAACTCAGTAATGAAGTATTTATACGTATTTAGTTACTTCCCAACAGCTGAACTTTACCTCCAGAACGCGAACTATCAGTCAAAAAGCCCTGACCGGAAAACTCATTAAAATATTACATTTATTAGGTGGTTGTTATTTTTCTTTCGTTCATATTCCACTCCTCACCCTCAGTGCGGCAACTTTGAAGGCAATCTCTCTCTTGTTCGAAATTGTTCTGGTTTCCCATACAGCCTCCATACTGGAAGAGTTCACAGCTCATGGAGGAGGAGTTGTAGAAGTAACGCGACAGGTAGCCCAAGCATGGTCCCACAACTGGTTCTGCATTACAGGCCTCTGAAAAGGGAACGAGAGGGAGTGAAGGGAGATCAAGACAGCGGGGGAAAAATCTTTTAGTTGCAGCATCATAACCAGAAAGTCCGCACTTCCTGTCCAAATGAAACGTTCATTAAATCCCTGAAAGGTCGGGGGGATGTTTTGGAATCGTCACTGCTGCCGTGACCGCAGGGATTCTGTTAGCGAGATAACGTACAAACTATTACATGGATTGTTTTCTAATATTGTAGCCACATAGTGCAAGCAAGAACTGGGTTGATTTGGGGAAAGGTCGGTTGCATATTTATGCCACTAGGGGGAGATTTATCTCCAAAAGTTTTGGGGCCATATTTTTACTCAAGCATTGGTCCGATTTAGTCCAAATTTGGTGCACATGAATGGAATCGAGGAGATCTATCTTTTTATATATCGAGTTTTACTCTAAAAGGTCATAGTTCACACAGTAGGGGGTGCTTTTTAGGAAAACACAATTGTTACTTTTTTACGTAACATCCAAAGTATTGGTCCGATTTAGCCCAAATCTGGTGCAAATTGATCGACTCTGGGAGGTCTTTCTTTTTATACGTATCGAAATTGACTCTGAAAGTTCATATTTCACACAGTAGGGGGGGCTTTTTATGAAAGCACTGTTTTTTTTTGGACATAACTTCTTAACCGTTGGTCCGATTCAGTCCAGATTCGGTGCACATGAATCGACTCGAAAGGATCTATCTTTTATTGGACATATGTAATGCTAATAGTTCCTGTTACACCCACTAGGGGGAGCTCTTTTGTCATCAAAAACACTGTTTTACAGCACCGAGTTGTTATCGGTGATTGATAAAGACTGCGACCACAACATCTTAGTGCTTCAGGTGTGTGGCCTTAATCAACTGAGTATGACGGTCACTTGCCTGGTCCTTTGAAAAGAGGCGTGTCATCACCAGAACCTTCCACGTCGGCCAGGGGTAAAGAGGGCACCACATCTCTCCTCAACCGCTGCATCACAGTAAGACTCAGTCAGATAGTCTTCCTCGACATTTATGCGCTGCTCTATTCAAGTCCAATCTGCAGGGGGTCCACGCAACTTTTGGGAATATCCGGTTTTCTATTTCAAACACTAGGGGGAGCTTTAGCTCCAAAAGTCTTAGTGCCACCGTTTCTCAACCGGTGTCCCAATTTAGTCCAAATCGGGTCCAAATGAATCGACTGAATGAGATCTACGTTGCAAAGGTCATATGTTGTTCCACTACTTCATATTTTACTCACTAGGGGGAGCTATTTCCTCTTTTTTTTTCTTCCTTTTTTTTTTACATGTACCTTGTGGTTGCGGTAGATTTATTCACCAGCATTTTCATCCTTTACCCATAAACCCAATGGAAAAGCAGGACAGAAATACAAGCGTTTAAGTTTTCTAGTAGATGTGGACTCATCTATTTGTATGTAAAACCCGGGCAGCAAAACATTTTGATGTTCAAACGTCTTGGCAAAACTTAGATTTGGGTGTAATTTAATTAAAAATAGACTGTTAAACCCTGCAGGGTCTATTAACTCTCTCGAGTTCCATTTGAATTGAAATTCTACGGCCGTCCTGGTATAAATAAATATACTGCTCGTACTACAGCCACTTATCGTAATGATTAGCAATTAATCCACACCCTTCTCCAATCCATCGGTGGGTTAAAGAGTCTAACTTCAAGAATAAAGTAAGAACACGCACACTGCCTACAGCCCATCTGCTGACTTTATTACATTTGTTTTTATTGAAAATACAAGCTGGGTAAATGTAGTTTGTGGTAAGATCATATGTTGCAAGTACCTGAGGGTTCTGATCAACTACTTGTTCCGCCACCTGCTCTCCAGGAACGCACTGACCTACAAAGAAAGGTGATGTAAATACATCGTATCGTCACGAACGCCACTGACGTTACACAATCGCTCCCTTTGTAGCCGAGAAAAATGCACTTTTGATGTTTCGTTCTGTTTTCACGGAGCTTTAATATTCATAAATTAGCCGACTTCCTGCCAGAGGACTTTCCTCTGAGGGGAAAAAAAATGAATGATTGATGCAAATGAATGATGAAGATGTACCTTTGTCCTTCTTAACGATGATATTCTCCTCGGTGATTCCCATTTGTCTGGCCAGAATTTTGTAGTCCTCCATCAACGCGTCTCTCACTGTCGAAGATCGACCTGAGGAGGACAGCGCCATCAACGTGAAGCAAATCAAATCAAAACCTACTACGGAAAAGGTGTTTCGGGTACAAAGATGTGTTCAGGTTCACTTCGTAGTCACCTTTGGCAGAATGGGTACTTCACAAAACACAATGACGTTGATTTATAGCGTAGTTGTTCTGATTTAATCCAAATTTTGCAACTATATGAATCGACTCGAGATCTACCTTGAATTTATTGCCTTTTTCTCTAATAGTTCATATTCTACTCACTAGGGGGAGCTTTTTTACGAAGACCCGACATAACTACCTTTCAAACCGTTGGTTTCATTTAGTCCAAATTTGACGGATTGTGCACTCAAGGAGATCTATCTTGTATACATCATACTTTACTCCTGTAGTTCATATTTTGCTCACTAGAGGGAGCTTCCATTACAAAACAAAAACCCCTGTTTTCAGAACTTAACGTCGTAACTGTTGTCCGACCTAGGCCAATGTAGATGAATAAGATCAATCATATATAGATCTCTTCAAGTATATGTACATATAACTCCCCCTAGTGAGGAAAATATGAACTATCTTTGACTTAAATATGGATAAACGCATATTTAACTTTAATAATTAGTAATCTACTCACTAGGTGGAGCTTCTTTTCTTTTCTTTTTTACAAATAACACACTTTTTTTCGACTTAACTTCAAATTTGATTTGAGGAGTTCAAACAGGGCGATTGCTTGTACAATGCAGGGGATTGGGGGCCAACGGTGTAGGACTAGTTTCTCGATTGGTTAATTAATTACTGAGGGAGACCAATAAAGCAAAAAAAAAAATGTGCAGGCTTAGGTGGACTTCTTTTTTTTCTTTTTTTTTTTTAGCTTATTCCACAAATAAGCCACACATTTTCACAAATAATAAGAATTAGACGACGGTTTCCTTCCACTCACTTAAAAGCCTCACTGTGGTGATTTTCTCCTCTCCTGATGGTTTCTGTCTGACCATGATCAAAATGGCATACTCATGGTAGATGGTGTGAACCACGTAGGCGTCGACATCGGCCCCCAACGCTGTTGAGAGGGCAGGGAAAAAAACACTTAGTGATTCCAACAAGTCGGAGGATTGCATCACTGCAAGAAGAGAGGGAAAGAGAGAGAGAGAGAGAGAGAGAGAGAGAGAGACCTACCTTCAATGTGGTAGAAGAATCGCCCTGGTGTGCTGCTCAGCTCATAATCCGCAGTCAACTGCTCACATGTTCCATTTCTGAAGCAAACAGCATATGATGAGTTTAAAAAAAAGGGCTTTTAAGCTAATATTTACTTTATACTTTGAGTTTGTAACGTTGCTTTGTCGCTTTTAATTAAACTTTTTGTTTTCCCTTTACCCGTCAAGTAAGCCGTACTTAATAATAATAATAATAATAATAATAATAATAATAATACATTTAATTTATAACACACTTTACATTTGGATCAAATCTCAAAGTGCTACAAATTAAAAGCAAATAAAAGCATCAATAAAAAATATAATAATGATTATATAAAAACATGGCCAAAAAGCAGCAATGTTAATTAAAGTTATAGGTTCTGCTAAAAAAGAAAGTTTTAAGTCCTTTTTTAAATGTGTCAGTCGTCTGTGGAGCCCTCAGATGGTCGGGGAGGGCATTCCACAGACGAGAGGCAGCAGAACCGAAGGCCCGATCACCCGAGGTCCTGAACTTAGTCCGGGGAAGGAGGAGGCGGTATGAGTGGGTAGAACGGAGGGATCATGTTGAGGTCAGTGGGGTGAGTAGTGGTAGTACTTCTACGCTGCTAGGGAATAATGAGTCTACGTCTTTTAACCACCTGCGTGGAATTTTGACATCTACTGTCGTCGAACCAACCTGAGTGTCGTTCTGATAGTCACGAGTTTGCCTTCAGCCGCGCCTCTCTCCAGCACCAGCTTACCAACGCCGACGTCTTCCTGCATGAAGGGGTGTGTGCTCGACATGGCAACGTCATACCAGGTCCCCAACATCTGTTGGAAAAAAAAAGTTTAAAAATGTCCAAATCGATTTATTTTCTCGCATTTTCATTTCATTTATCAGAAATTTTTTATATATTTTTTCCCCGACACTTTAATGTCCTGCTTAACTGTTTTGTCGAGCCCATTTCGACGCTTTATTTAATTTTATTTAATAATTTAATTAAAAACCCATAGGGGAACGTTTAGATGGTACATGTTGAATATAGGATGGTAATTATTAGTTTATTTATAAATGTATTTCCGGATATATTAAAGATTTTTCTTTTTAAATTTTTTACGCTAAATCATCGTTTTGGTCATGGCTTTATTTCTCATTATAGTAAATAATTCTTGCTGAACAAACATCTTGAAAATATTTTTTTTATTAAACAAAAACTAATTTTAAAGGTGTTGAATTCTTTTTTTTTCACTTGGTGCTCATGGGAAATGTAGTCTTCTGTCCGAGAAATTTCTGCTCTGGATCGTAGTTGCCAGCAGAAAATCATTATAAGATAAAAGCTTCTAGTTGTTGTTTTTCATTCAAAGGTCGTCAAATTGTGACTTTTTGAGTTAGTTTCCACTTTTTTTTCTCCATTCCGGCCGGGTATAATGATCCGGTTATGTTTCTCAAGAACTCCTCACGTTTTGTGCATCAGTATCATTGGAGGTTTTTTTATATTCTATTAAATTGATGCATTTAAGCATAATTAGCATATTAATGTTTTGCAAAGCCTTCGGGGTTAAAGCTTTTTTTTTTTTCTTTTTTTTTTTCTCAAAATCATAGGAAACAGAAAGAGATCCAGAACCTACTCACCTTTGTCAGATTAAAGTTCTCCTGTGTGGGGTAGAGTGGTTCTGGGACTACAGGGAGCCCCTGGAGGGCCCTGGTCCACCCGAGGACCAGCAGGGATACAAGAATCGCCGCTTTCTGCATCCTGTCAGCTCGTCTGTCTGCTTGATGTCTGTGACTCTGAACCCCGGAACCGGGATAACTCCCTGCTTAACTAACACCCGTTATTACCCGCCCTCCAAAAAAACAAGGGGGGACGGGGCATCGACCCGTGTTCTGTGTGCTGTGCTTAGACTCACTCCCACAGCCCAGGTAAAAACAAACAAGCAAGAGAGCAAAGTTCTGCTTCTCTGTCTCCTGCTGTGTGACCTGATCCGCCGGCAGGGAACCATTCAAACGTTGGACTTCAGAGTTTTGGCCGTATCTTTAAATCAATATGATTGAAGAGACTAATAAGTAACAACTGCATGATATTTCTGCTGCACTGGAACCGGTGGTTGAACATCTGGCGGGTTCTTCTCTCAGACCTCACCTGTGGTCTCCCTCCATATTCTAAACGCCTGTAATTCTTTTCTAGAAGGTTTTCCATCCATGGTTGATTGAAACATGTTTACTGTATTTACTTTGAAGAATAACTTCAAACAACAACTCTAGATAACTGGACCCTACGGTGTATGGGGTATTATATCGCCTAAAAGTCCCCAAAACCCCCTGCGTTGTACAATTGATTTAATTGAATAGTATTTTATTTGCAAAATGAAATTCAGTTTCACATTCAAAGCCTTTTGAATAGTATTAAAAAAAAAAGAAAACAGACCGATATGCATGAATCAAAAGCATCAAAACAGCCTCAATATTGTCTGTACAGACAACGAGGATGTTTTTCTGTTTACCTGAGATAAAAGACAAACATCAGAACAAAGATTGGTCAGAATATTACAGTATTATTTGATAGACATCAATCACAACACAAGAGTCGGTATCTGGTCCCGGAATAATATTATTCATACGTGAGAAAGTCTCATCTCATCTTATCTCATTTTATCTCATCCTATCGTATCTCATCGTATCTTAACGCATCTTATCGCATCTTACCTTCGTCTACATAATCATGGCATAATTACCGTTATTAGGACATCACGTCGTGAGGTCATGGCTCAACGTCGCAAAAATGTGGCCATCTCTAGGATATAGCACAACGTACTGTTTGGGGAAATTTCATGGAAATCCTTTTATTGTTATTCTGGATTCTTGCAAACAGTCAGACAAACAAAGATAAAAAATAAATAAAAGTTCCTTAGCGGAGGGATCCGGCGTGATCTGATCCGGCGTGGATCACCCGCTTCAGTCGTCCAACATTATCTCTTACCCTGCAGCGATTAAAATGAAAATCAATAAAATTGTACGGAAATAGTAAAAAATAGTGTCGTTTTTTTTTCCTCGTAAATTTCATAAATTAATAATTATGAAAAACCATTCAATTTGATCTGTTAAAAAATATAAACGGGGGTTTAACTCAAAAGTTTTTCCGAATTCTGAGAATAAAAGTCAGAATTCTGCGAATAAGGTTGTTTTCGGAAAAAAACATCAAAACAATTTTCACACAGTCAAATATGGCCTTAATCCTCTTCCGTACAAATCACTAAAATATGTACGCAGCTAAAAGAGAAATTGTTACTAAAATATTTATAACTGGAAAGGTTTATATTAACTTAAAGGGGTTTAAATTAAATGTATTATTATTATTATTATTATTATTAAATATGTGTCACTTTAGAACAATCGGGATTCCCTCAGGGCTCAGTCCTCGGGCCCTTGCTCTTTGGCATTTACATGCTGACGCCGGGGCCGACCGATAAACAGATTCAGTTGCACTTCTGAATAAGAAGCAGAGACTCGAGCCGAGAGTCGAGCGGAACATTAACGGGATCCAAACAAACACGCAGCTCAAGCCAAAAAAATGAAACGCCACGTTTCATCTGGTTTATTTAACGTGACCTTAAAACCCGGAGTCACGCCGACCAGATCAAATATCGGGAGCCAAAACCTTTACGGAGGGCACACGAGGTTTGTGCAAGAGCTGATTGGTCAACATTTATGCAACTGAGACTCTCTGAGACTTTATGAATATGGAAACGTGATTTCAGCGACATCGCGGCGTGCGAAGGACGTACCTGGGAGTCCGTCACCTGTTCTCCTGGGTTACACTCCCCTGGGAAGAGAGGAGGACGGACGCCAAAAGTGGAAACTGATTAGTCATCATTTTTTGTAATTAGTGTGTGTACCTGTGTGTGTGTGTGTGTGTGTGTACCTTTAATCGTATTAACGATGACAGCGCTGTCATTCATTCCGTGTCGCCTGGCCAGTGATTTGAAGTCCTCCAGCACAGCCTGCGTCACGTTCATAGATCGACCTGAGGAAGCGGCCATTGAACTAAAAAAACTTCCACCAAGAAAGTAACTGACATAATATTAACGGTAAAAGAAAAGAAAAGTTGCCCCCTCACTGAAAAGCCTGAGTGTGAAGGTTTTGGTCTCCAGCGGTTTCTCCGTGCTGAGCTGAAGCATCATTGCGTACCCATCATAGTCGGTACCAACCACAAAGGAATGAACATCTGCTCCAAACCCTGCAGGGAGGAAAGTTTTACAGTACAAGTAAAAAAGTTTTTAAATTTTTTTTTTTTTTAAAGATAAAAAATAACGGAAAACAATCTCGCTCACTTCACATCGCGATATCCGATCAGGCTTTAATGTCTTGGTCAGCTGTTTAGTGGAGGTCATTTTGAGTCTTTATTTCTTAATGCGGCTGAGCCTTTTTATAATACGACCCAGTTGCAGCATGTTTAATGCTAAAGAGCAAGGGTCCGAGGACGGAGCCCTGTGGGACACCACCGGTTAAACACCGGGGCCACGGAGGAGTCCTTTTATTATTTGTAGTGTCATTTGTGCCAATTTAAAGCATGTGAGGGACTCAAATGAACAGAATTATGTGTCTTAACACGACCCAGAAAATGTCCAAATAGAATCAAAGAAAAAACCCAAACCAGCTATTTTAATTAAAATCAACTAATTTCAATAAAAATTAAAATAAATTCTGCTTAAAAGCATCCTAGACCAAACAATTTGTTATTTTAAAGTACATTTTAGACAGAGTGTCTAAATATATAACATTTATACTTTTTTCCATGTGTTTTTTTTTTTTGTTTTTGTTGTTTTTGTTGTTTTTCTTTCATGGTGACATCAAAGCATCAAAGGGTGAAGACGTACTTTCAACGTGGTGGAAGAATTTTCCCGGAGCGCGGGTCAGAGCGTAATCCGTAGACGTCCGCTTACACGCCCCATTCCTACGTACGAGAACGCAAACTCAGCACGCGTTACACGCTACACGCAATAATTTCAGCTCCCGCGTTTCGGATGCGCGGACGTCGGACCTGAGTCCGATCCTGGTCACCGAGAAGTTTCCCTCAGGAGCGACGTGTTGCAGCTCCAGCGCAGGAATGACGGGGTCTCCTCTCCGGCGCCGCATGTAGTGAGGACACGTAGAAACCACGGCCACCTCAAACCACTTACCCAGGAACTGAAGGGGGACACAGAAATATTTTTACTCCACTAGCGATTCATGATTTTACTGGTTTCATATTTAGTCAAAACAGTTCCAGAATAATTATATTATCAATCCACAGCTGAGGGAGACTCTGGTGAGGAAGTCTCTAAGGGAGGTTCTACATTCATGTTATGGCGAGAAGTTTCTTTTCCAGAGTGCATTTTTATTGAATTTCTTTTTAATTCTGATTTAAATCCCAGTATTCGGACATTAAACTCAGGATTTTGACTTTAAAGTCCGAATTCTGTCAGAATAGAAGTTGTTTTAGGAAAAGAGCAAAAGAATTTTCACAAAGCCATATGTGGCACAAATCCTCTTCCGTACATACGACTAACTCAAAGTAAAAAGAGAATTGTTAAAAATGACTCAATTAAACTTAAAAAATGTTATGACTAAAATGAATCATTTAAACTCAAAAAATACTAAATTTCTAGTTATGTCAATAGTTGAAGTAGTTTATTCAAGTTCATCAACAATTTTATTTTTACAGTGCATGATTAGATCACTAAAGCATTAAAAAAAAATTCCAGCTTTTGAATTCTTTTTCATTTTCTTAATTAAACAAATTCAAACATAAAACAGTACTTAAAAAATCATTTATTAATGGTGCACAAAATCCGACATTATTTTATTCCTGCAGCATAAGAAAGATTTTACACTGTAAAAAAAATTTTTTTTTAAAAAGACTACCACTTGATTCTCATTTTAAGTATTTATGACTTAAATGTAACTTAAATAAAACTTTTAAAATATTTAATTTCATTTAGATTACTAGATGACGTAATTTCCTTAAGTTCATTAACTATTTTTATTTTACAGTGCATGATTAGACCCTGAAAGCATTAAAAAAAAAAAGTGAAAATTCTTCGAATCTCTATATAAAATGAAGAATTTTCAACATAAATTTTAGACAGTATTATACTTGATTTAATTGCTTGACACCTTTGAAAAATTTATAAGTATTTTTTTACAGTGTAGGAGACAATAAATCACAGTAATAGAATGCAATAAGGTAAAGTTGTATCATCGAATGAATTAATGAAATACTAGAACCTGTACTTCTGCAACTCACCCTGCCCAGATCAAAGTTCTCCTGGGGGAGGATCGTCAGTTCTGGGAACGCAGTGACCTCTTGCAGAGCCAGAACCAGAACCAACAAAGACCACATACCTGCTCTCTGCATCCTTGAACTAGAATTGTAATTTTTACTTCCACAACTCTACAAATCTAACTTAAAGTAAAAGTTTTTGTCTCTTTAACTGTCTTTGTTTGTCCTCATCTGTGCGAGCGCAATCTAAGTGTGTACATCAGATTGTGTGTTTGTTGGTCCACATAATCAGCACTGGACTTCAGAATTTACAGCTAAAACAAACAACAGAATCAATAAATGAGAGAATTTAATGAGTGATGTTCAGTGGGGAAAAGGTGGTTTTTTCCCGAAACCGAGACGAAGGACACCAAATTCGAATCCCGCGGGTCGGATCCAAAGCAACTGCGGTTCTGTTTAAGGCTTGGACAGAGTTCTGTTCTGATCCACGAGGCTTCTTCGGATCAGAACGGAGGTTTTTAAGACATTTTTTTTTATGGTCTAAAATCTTGCTTGACCGAATACTTTTTTTTTTCATCATTTTAAGGTAAATTTAGATATTAAATTAAATACATTTTAAAAAAGTAGTATGCAAATAAAATGTTTTTCCACTGTTATGTTTTTCCCTTGTTAAAGACGTTAAAAGATTAATAGACGTGACGTTATTCAAACTGTATCCATTTTTATCCTCAATCCTGGTTAAAACTTTTTTTTTTAAATCGAGACAAAGTTATGCTCATTTTCTTTGACTGATATAACTTTTTTAATGCCAAAAAAAAACTAAATAATTTTTCTCTTTTGATTAAAAGTAAGGCAGACTTTCCATAATCAAGGCCTTCACAGTGTTGATGGGACTCGTCTGCCCTCTGGTGGCCACTAGTGAACTGCACCTCTTTTCAGTGACTGAAATATAAACTGATGTTTTCAAAGAAGCACTAACTCCAAGAATGGATGGTAATATTATTTATTTAAGTTCTTCAACACAGTCCAAAAAGCCCAGAAGATTATATTCAGGAAGCTCAAGATATAAAACTCCAAATCCTGCAACAATTAACAACAACAACAACAACAACAACAACAAAAAAACACGTTTATGCGTAAAAATATTTGTGACAGCTTAGGAGAAACAGTGGAATTTACTACATAAAAGAGGAAGAAAAGTAGATTTAATCAGCATCGTGTTTGTTATCATGTTTGAATAAAGGATGACGATGTTCTCTGAAAGAGAAGAAAGTTCTGTGACGTCACTGTTTGTAGAAAAAGCTCAGACAAAAAGGAGGGAAATCTGATTCCTCGTCTCGGTTACATCAGGGAACCTGAAAGGAGGAACAGGAACTGTTTACGACTGAAGAGCTGTCAGACAGAAGTCAGTCACATGTGAGGCACGCATAATACAAAAACAAAAACAAAAAATATAAAAACAGGTTTCAGAAAAATTACGGGGTTTTTTTTAGAAAAAAGAAAATTTCCAAATAAGCTCAACGAAAAATTATAGAAAATTGAGTTAAGTCATGTTTTAAACAAACATATACTAAAGAAAAAAACTCAAACACTCTGCTTTGATGTTTTGATGTTTTTTTTCCTTGAATCAATATAACTTTTAATCTTATTATAACATTCACTGCAAAAAAAACCTCAAAATCTCTTACCAGGAATATTTGTCTAATTTCTAGTCAAAATATCTCATTGCACCCGATTTAAGACACAATCGCCGAACAAGTAACACTTCAAGGAGATATAGGGACTTATTATTTATTATTCCTATTCTTGTCAGGTCAGAGAATCTTGAAAAAAAAATATCTCAAATGCTCCAAAAATTAGTATTCCCAGCAAATTTAAAGAGTAAATTCATCTTAAAATGTTTAAATATAACTCTATAATCTTATTTCAAACTCATAATGGACTTAAATGTAGAACAGTGTCACTTCTAAAGAGAAAGAAACTCTATAAAGTCCCACAGGGGAAACTTATGAGGTGGTTAAGGAGATTTTTTAAAGAAGAATAAATGTGCAAAAATGCATATATTGCAATGAAACAACAAAAAGAAAAGTGATACGGCGCCATCGCGCATATTAAAGGGGAGGGGGATTTAATTTGTAGTATTATTAGGCGATTCAGAGACACAAACTTTCACATATTAGTCAGCAGGGATTTCCTTCTATTATAGTTCCAAGAAAAGAGAGGAAAAAAAAGAAGATGACTCACTAACCACCAGATTCTGAAGGCGGGCAATTTTCTGTTGGTCAGAAAAACAAATAGACAAGAATTAGGAAACTTCAGGGTCATTCAGTTCTCACCACGATCAATATGTGGGGCTGTGTGTGGGGTGTGTGTGTGTGTATGTGTGTGGGGGTATGTGTGTCTATGTTCCTGTGGGGGTGTGTGTGTGTTTGTGTGTGGGGGTGTGTGTGCACACACAGTGCCCTCAAGAATTAAGGCCATGTTCTAAAAGAATAAATAAAATGAGATGCAAAAAATGTTAATGGAGCCAGGAGCTGGTGCTTAGGCTGTCGAAAAGCAACAAACTGGTGCTAAGTCAGTTCTCGGGCTCCGAATTAGCCCTGGAACCAGCTGGGTGGTAATTGGGTGAGGTAGTCCTGTGTCACCTCATATTTATACCCGAGCGAAAAACAGGCAAGTCATCTTTCACCACCATTTTTTTTTTTAAATTTATGTTAGAAGATAAGAAGGTGATGTTGTGTTTGTTTTTAATTTGTTCCCTGAATAAAAACTTACATTTTTAGTGAATAATTTGAATTAATGATGATTGTTATTTACAATAAAGGCATTTTTTTTTGCATCTCATTTATTCTCTTCTTGTTTGTTTGTTGTTTTTTTTAAATGTCTGTATATGGTATGTTTGTTTTCTCTACCTGCAGACGGTGGCGTTAGAATAGATTCCCTGGGGAAACCCTGGTTCAACGCAAATATTTTAAACTTCTGAATGATGTTATTTCTGAGGTTTTGAGATCGACCTGAAAGCAAGCAGGAAAAAAAAACACGTGAGCTGAAAACCACGCATAAAGTTTGGACGTCACGCTTAAAGGAATGCGTCGGTTGGTCTTACCGTAAAGCGCCACTTGTGTGAACTCTGAGCTGAAAACCTTGTGCTTGAGAACCAAAGCGTAGTCCGTGTAGTTGGTCTCCACCACCGTGATGTCCTTCATCATGTTGTGGCCTGAGACGGAACCGGCACAGAGGAAACTTTCACTTTTCCAATATTCACATATAATATTAGGTAGAGATAATTGACCTCAGCCCACCAGAGAAATATAAGAATGAAGGGAAACTTCATTTATTTCCTTAACTGTGTTTTAATATCTTACATAAAATGACAAAGTTTCTGGTCAAGTTGGTTTTTAAACAGTAAAAAAGAGAGTTTTCCGATTTTTACGGGAAATAGTTCATTTTGAGTAAATTAGCATAGTAGAATCCTATAATTTAGTTAAAAATAAATAAATAAATACTGTCACCTTTAGGGAACACTGTTTAAAAAAAACAACCTGTGAAAATCAAAATAATTTAAAAAATCAAATATAATCAATTGACGAATTGGTTACTGTAAAATAAACTACAGTAATTAACTGGCAGCTAGTTTGAATAAAGTGTATACAAATAAAGTGTTTTATTACAGGACAGTATTTGTTGCTGTGATTTTCTACATTCTATGATAATTTATTGTAATTTATCTAAATGATATTAGATTTTACTTTTTTTTTTACAGCACACAGTTGGTTACTGTGATTTTAATTTCTATTTTTTTGCAACTTCTTCAATTTACTGTAATTTTCATAATTATTCTTTCATTACTGTTTAATTATTTTTTTTAACTTTATTTAACCTCCTTATGATCTTTTTGCCATTTGACAGATTTTAAGTTTGTTTCAACAACAAAAAATAAATAAAATAAATGCAAATATTTACCCATAAATATAGAAGGCTGACTAGAAATAAAAGGTTCCTTCCCTCTCGGGCTTACGTGTGCTGAAGTAGGTGTACTGTCCCGCCACGCCGGTCCTCTCGTACTGGTACGTCTTAATCTGACAACCCAACGGTCTGGAATCACGCAGAACAAAAAACACATTTTTACCTCCTTCCTCATTCCTCCCTCCTTCCTCTGAGAAGAACACGCCCACTCCTTTACGCCGGCGTCTACTCACGTGGCGTCCCACATTGTGAGGTTGATGTTTCCGTTGGGGAGTATGGTGGCGACGCCCATGGAGACCCTCAGTTTGTCTCTGTAGGGGACAAACCGCTGGGAGTTGTAGGCCAGGCCCACTCGGAACCACCTCCCTGCAAACTGAGAACACGGGCGCACGGAATTAAGCTAACGTATTAAAAGCATTTAATATCGCGTTTATAGCCGCAGCGGTTTGGTTGAGCCGGTCTTTGAGTCACTAACTCGTTCTGGCTGAACCCTGATTATGATACGACCCCCTGATACGACCCCCTGATACGACCCCCTGATACGACCCCCTGATACGACCCAGTAGCAGCACGTATGTGTTAAAGAGTAGGTGGGCCCGGGACGGAGCCCTGGAGGACACCATGTGTCCGAGGGGCCACCAAGGAGGAGGCATTAACCAAAGCTATAGAGGAAGTCCTATTTGTTAAGTAGGTCTTCATTTTGACATATTAAAGCATTATTTTATAACGTAATACGACCAAAATGAATCTAAGCGTCAAATAGTTTTTCTAAAAGATTTTTAATCTCATTGAAATGAACTATTTTCCATGAAAAACAACATTATTATGAATAGATAACTTCATAAATCGGTTTAAAAGCAGGCATGAGCGAAAAATTTACCTTTTTGTGGTACATTGAGGACATTAAAGGGTTAAAATAGAACTTTTAAGTGGGTTGGATAAATAAGGCTGCAAGGGAACATGTTGCCCTCATAAGAGGTTAAATAAGGATAAGAGGTAAGATAAGGTTCTTTTATTGGGGCCAAATTGTGATGGCCAGTCGATCGGGTCGGAGCATCTCAGAAACTGCTGGTCTTGTTGGGTTTTTTATCCTCTCCAGTGGTTAGAACTTAAAAACAGTAGTCTAGAGGATGACACACACTGAACCGGCAAAAGGACCTGGCGTAGTGTCTTTGCTGAGCCCTGTTCACTGCGGAAAGAGAGTTGACTTTGCCTCCAAGTTCCACACACTTCAGTCCAAATGAGGTTCTGAGGGATGTACCGGAAAAACAAAGTCTGACCCGCCTGACAGCTTCTAGATATCCGGTTAAATCTCCATATATATATGGAGAGAGAGAGAGAGAGAGAGAGAGAGAGAGAGAGAGCGAGAGAGAGAGGAAGTGAAATATTGGGACAGGCGGTTATAATGTTATGGCTCTCCAAGCTCTGACAAGCTCACAGGAAAAAACAGGACATTGAAATCGTTTCCTGCAGAAGAGAGGATTCTTGTTTTCCTGGAACAGCCGGACTTGCTGTAGTAGATAGCTGAGGATGTTTAAGGGAGGAAGACGAAGAAGAAGAAGAAGAATAAGAAGAGGAAGGAAGTGAGATGTTACAGAAATAAATATGGTTCCTATGTTTATCGTGAGTCCACAACATGTGGTTTGAGACGAGGCGTGAGGCTCGGCGGCCAAAACTCCTCATTAAAATGTTTGTTTTTAACACGCCTTCTTTTTCTCTCACCGAAGCGTCGGCTGCTAAGTTTAGATTATTTTTTAGGAAAATATTGACTTGCTTTGGCGTTTTGTGGTGTGTTGGTTTTTTTTCGGGGGACGAGTATATTCTGGGATGTACGTTTGTAGCTTAGATGGCCCCAGTAGGGGAACTAAGTGCATTATAAATTAAATGTATTATTATTATTATTATTAAACGCAGCATTTCCTCATCCATGTGTCAGAGATGCTTCAAAATAAATGACCGAGTGGAGACGGAGCTCTCACACATGATTAAAAAAAAAAAAACCAAAAACATTTCTGTCTTTCAGGGGCGCTAAGACTTTGGAATAGAATCGTAAAACTCTGAGAAGAAGAAGAAAATTGGGGATTTTTTTCACGCTTGGGTCCGACTTGTAGAATAGGACTTTTTTCACAAGCTTCCTTGGTGGCCCCTTTGACCTGCGGTGTCCCCCAGGGCTCCATCCTTGGCCCCTTACTTTTCAGCACATATTATTAGAAAACATTACATTACACATTAGAAACAGGTTCAGTCAGTTTTGGAGTCGGAGTGAGCTTTAAACCCATAAGTGTTTGTTCTGGGTCACCAACCCAGTTCCGCTTATTGAGCTTTGACAACACACTAACACACACACACACACACACACACACACACACAAAGGATCTCACACACAGTCTGGGCATGATCATCGACGCCATCGTCAGCCCAAAACACGAGGTACCACGACAAAATATGTGAGCAGAACTTCAGAAGGTTTATCTAATTCAACATGTCCTTCAAATGAAAGTGCTTTTCCATCTTACCTTCAGCGGGCTGAAGTCCTTCTGCGTCTTCACCTCTGCGTGCGCCATCATCGCACACGTCGTCACCATGACAACGGCGAACGCGGCGGCGGCGGCCCTCATGGCTGCTGCTGGGGAGAGGAAGAGGCCGAGCGGATGGACTGAACGGGGTGAGGAAGGATCTGTGAGCCGAGCCCAGCGTGGACCGTAGGCAGTGATCTGATGCAGGTAGAGCGACTGGCAAATCCTGTAGCAATGTTTGTCTTTCTGCTTATCCACCCACAGCGCCGTCAGCCAATCACTGCCGGGGACCGAGGAACAGTGGCCAAGTGTTGAAGATGTTCCAAAACAAGCCTGACTCAGACTTACAGACATGTTTGTGGTCATCATCATCCTCATCATGAGCCCGAAGCTCATGTGCTGCCCTCATGAGAGTAAACCCTCGGCAGGTTTGGTTCCTCACTGAAAGATGGACCTTCATTATTTATTTATTCATGGTAGAAAAAAAAAAGCATGATTCTTGAACGTCTGTGAAGACTAATATGTGATGATGTTAGTCAGTCCAAACTCTGGTTCCTTCGGTTCTGCGAGAAGTTTTGGCGGTTGCAAAGATAAAATTCATTAAAACCAGAATTTTCCTTATTATTTTGTTATTATTATTTAATGTTTGCGTACTCTGGTCCAAAACAACAAACGGGACGAAGAAAACCGTCTCCCAACCGTCCGAACCCACCAGTCCGTCAGGACACCTGTAGATGCTCTAGATGTAGGGGTGTCCCGGTGCTGGGGGTCCGGTTGAACTCGGTATCTGATGGTTCCATGTACGATCCTCTACTGGACGTCACCCGGGCGTTTTTTTTAACCGGGGGTCCTACATTGGACCCGAACGCTACCTTTAGAGGAAAAGACTGAGACAAAGACCTCAGTCCTCCTCGAAATCCTGACTCCTGCCAGAGATCGGAGGTTGAGCACCTCAATGCAGCTGGACTACCTGGATGTGCCAAGACCCAGAGTCCTCAGTGGGGTCCAGGCCGTCCCCCTCCTCCCAGTGGTCCACAGCAGGACCGATCCTCCGTCAGGGGAAGATCGGCGAAAGCCTAACTTCTGAGTGGGTTGAGGGCAGCTTTCGATGTGCTTAATGACAGAGCTCTGACCTTTGACCTGAGAGATATTTCCAGATATTTTTAGCGACATTTTCTAGCCGTGTTTTTACAAACAGCAATGAGACGCCGTTTGGGGCGACATCACTGAATATTTTAAGCCAAAGCCTGTTTTCCTGACCTAGAGAAGCGTTCCTTTTTCTTTTTCTTTTTCTTTTTTTATGTGTCTGAACCTAAATAGACCGAGACGTCAATATTGATCCCAGCTTTGCAGAAATCTAGTGTACAGCATTTACAGCCCATCAGCAAGTCCTCTGTGGGTTTGGACAATGAGGCCTACCGTAGAACATTTTTAGAAGTACTAACCACTGCAGACCTGGAACACCCAACAAACCAAGCTTTGCTAGAGATATTCTGACCCAGTTGTCTATCCGTCATGGTTGGTCCCTTGTCAAAAGTCTCTCTTTCTGTCCCCAGGGACAACTTGGGGGTCAAAATGTCCACTCTCTGTCTAATATACCCCACCATGTGACACGTGACACCGTAAAGAGGTCATCAGTGTTATCGGGTCTTCACCTGTCAGTGGTCATAATGTTATGGCTACTGTAATGTAATGTAAATTTTCTTTTCATTTATTACTTAGATTTTCCATATCTAAATATTTTAATGTATTGCCACATGCTTTTTCTTTATATTATTTTATAGTTTTTATTTAGCATCTCAAAATGCTTTTTTGTTGAAAAGTCTGAATATATAAGATAAAATTTCTGTAACGGATTTTTGTAAAACCATTTCTAGGATTGTATGAACTAAACTAAATTGTTATAAAGGTTAATTTTCTAATTAACAAATGCAGAATTTTTTAATTTTACCTAGAAGTTGTGAGACAGGAAAGAATCTCAGTGTGACACAGAGTGAAGCTCCTGGAACAAGAAGTTTTAGCTTTATTTTAACAGTCTAATAATCTAAATAATCTGATGTAGCTTAAACATCAGGGTCAGATATGATACTAAAAATTAAAGAAAAGAAAAAAACCCGCAATCAGAGCCAAAGCGAACAATTTAAATATTTTTTATTATTAATGATTCTCCATTTGCAGCACTGCTTTTTTTTAAATCTCACTTTATGCTGGATTCATACAGCTAGCCTTCAGCGTACATCAGTGTATGTGTGTGTGTGTGTGTGTGTATGTGTGTGCCTCCAGGACACACTCTGCACAACCGGGGAACTTAAATTTGAAAACAAAGGAACAACGGCGGATGAGAACAAACTTCTTTCCCTCTGCAGCTCCGCTCAATGTTCCCGAAGACCTCAACAAAGAAAGAAAAAAAATAAGTGCAAAAAGTGGGACAGGTTGATCAGAGGAGTGACGGACAGGAAGACCGGAGACACAGATCGGAGCTGGAAGACGCCTCCGAGAAGTTCTCACAATCTTGTTTCACGCTTAAGATCAGCTGATCACATTAGGATCAAGTTTTTGTCAGTTTAAGAATATTAAAAAGTTGACATTAAATGGATTTTTAATCAAGTCAAAAATGTAATAACATAGAAAATATGCAGCAACCCTGAATGAGAATTTTGTAATAACCACAGAACCCCCGCAAAAAAAACAACAACTTTTAAAATCAGTTTTAAAATCAAACACTTTCTTTTTTTTTTTAAATCTATAATTAGATGCTGTCATGTGGAAAAGCTGCCTCTGTTTGTGACACAGCGCCCTCCTCTGGTCAGAAACCTCAACACAAGCTGCGTCTGTTTGTGACACAGCGCCCTCCTCTGGTCAGGAACCTCAACACAAGCTGTGTCTGTTTGTGACACAGCGCCCTCCTCTGGTCAGAAACCTCAACACAATCTGCGTCTGTTTGTGACACAGCGCCCTCCTCTGGTCAGAAACCTCAACACAAGCTGTGGCTGTTTGTGACACAGCGCCCTCCTCTGGTCAGAAACCTCAACACAAGCTGTGTCTGTTTGTGACACAGCGCCCTCCTCTGGTCAGAAACCTCAACACAAGCTGTGGCTGCAGGCCTTCAGTCGCTTTCAGATTTTATTCCTGAGTGAGCAGGTTTTAGCATCAAAACAACATTTCTTATCTGCTAAAGAACAGCAAGAAATCAGCTCCAGGTCAACAAGTACAACAACTGTTATTCACAAAAACGTTACCCACACCCCTACCCAGACCCCCACCCTGACCCCCACCCTGCTTCCTGGTGCCACCGGTAACTGATTGTCCCACACTGGAATATTAATCCGGTGTTTTATACCCAAAAAAAAGCTTCAATTTCACACAAAGAGGACAAAATGCAAACAAGATTAAAGTATAATCAGCAATTCATTCAAAAAAATAATAATAATTTAAAATATTTTAAAAAAAAATTAAAATAAAAAAAAGACAAGGTGACAATAGAACAATATTTAAACCTTATTCAGAGTGAGTTCCTGTGAGGCTTTTCGGTCGGGGTGGATGAGCCCACCCGTCACTTCTCAAGCATCAAGACGGCCAAAAACCGTGTTCCCTTCACAACAACATCATCATCATAATCATTGGTCGCTCGTTTGCTGTTTCAGACATTCATGAGAAGATTTCACACTCATCGTTACAGAATCAATACAAGTGAAGAAGAAAAAACCCTTTCAACTAAGACCACAGAGGAAGTGTGGGCGGGGGGTAAAATCTCAATTGGTCCATCACGCACGATAAAACCGGGAACCGACTTTGACGACCGCTGCAAGCCGACCGCTACCATCGGGGAGGGAGACCCGAATGGGCCGGTGCACGGTCGGAACTAAGAGACGCCATTGAAAAGACTTAAAGACAAACACTGTGCCGGAAACAAAGCAGCCTGAAACTCATGTAGGATATTAAGATGACTCAGGAAGAGGTCAGTGAGAAAGGTATGACAAAAACAGAAGGTACAGGCAAACTTTCCCACTTTACAATAAGGTTCGCCTTATTAAGGATTTATAAATGTCATACTAGCTTACTAATTATGTTGTAAACACTTTACAAATCATGAAGAAGCTTCTATAACTCGTAAGATTTAAAGGGCATCAAGGAGCTGATGCTTGCCAAATAGTGAGCCCACCTATCCGTACTGCTGACTTGATGCTGCCTAATAATGAGCCGCATTGATAAATTGGGAGCTGTGTTATAAGTGTTTATTACCTATTTATAAACCATTTATAAACGCAATCTTATTGTTAAAGTGGTACCGGGGCAAACTACCCACATCGGCCGAAGATATTTAGAGACAGTTTGATCTTTGTAAGAGTCATCAGAGTGGACAAAAAAACGCCCCGCAATTCAGCTGCTGTCAACGCCACTGTCTGAATCAACTGAACCAGGAGAGCGGCGAGACGATGCAGACGTGGTAGAGAGATGGACTCTGTACCTGACAGACGAGAGAGAGAGGAGCGAGAGAGAGAGCGAGGAGGAAGAGGAGATGGGAGTTGGGAGCTTGGCAGAAAGATGATAAAGAATCGGTGTGACGGTGTTGAATGGAAATGCTGGCGAAAAAGATTTGTAGAAGACCAAAGAAAGAAAGAAGAAATAGAAGACTAGGGGACAAATTGAGGACACAGGTGGGACGAAAGAAAGAGGAGACTCAAAGAACAGGAAGTGTTTACTGTTAAGAATTTTTTAAAATCTATGTATTTTACGGTAAAATACCAGCAGCTGTGGTTACCAGAAGTTTACCGTAAAAAATACGGTGAGCGTCTACAAGACATTACGGTAAAGAACCATTAAAACACATATAATGTAAACCTTTTTATGCTTACATACTGAATACAAGAAAATAACAGTAAATTACATTCATTTAAGACTTTTACCCTAGAAATCAACATTATTTTTCAAATGTGTAGCGTTTTTTTTTTAGCATTTCTTGTCTGTCAAAATTATGGGATGCCGTTGCTAAATGGTTAAAGTTGGTTATGTACGTTTGCATGTACCGTCTTTCACTGTTCACTGATATTTGACAGTTTTTTACAGTATTCTCTGCAGACAATTTTTACAGTTATATTGAAAAAAAGGTAGAATTTACTGTAATTTTTATGAAATTAACTATGTAACTGTAAACAGGCTGACCTTATATATCTCTTTTTTTTCAAATAGGAATTAACTTTAATGTCTTGTTCATGGGGACAATATTTTTTTACGGTTAAATTCTGGTAACTGTTTTTGTACCGTGAAATTTAATTTATTTATTTATTTTTATTTTTTAAGGGGGTTGAAGCAGAATGGTAAAATCCCTACCCAGAATTCCTTGCACCTGGAAATATGAAGAAGTCAGTCGCTATGCTGCAGTGAACTCTCACCAGAGGATTTTCAGAATAAAAGCTCCCAGACTAACTCTGCCAAGGACAAAGAAACAGTAAAAGGAGAAGGTGATCATCATCGCCCCTCTTTAGGACCAAAATATTGTTCCGAGCACAACTCCCCTCTTCAGTCAGCTCTTCTTCATCATATGTTTTAAAACGCACAAACGCGATCGGGAAACCCTGCATTCTACGACAGAACCTGCTTGATACGGTCATAAACAAGCTGCATCGGTACTTGTATGAACAAGTCCAACAACCCAAGGACTGAAACGCTCTGGTCCCGCTGGACTCTGCTATCAAACGCATACTTTTTATTTTCTTAGGACACAGACTTGGAAACATGTAAAGCAGAAACAACCTGAAACATCCCAACTGCAACACAAAGAAGAAAAAAAATGAAGAAAAAAAAAGCTTGGACCGTAAAATGAGTTTAAAAAAAAAAAAAAAGAATATTCCATTTGCTTTATAAATAGGTGAACAAACAGTAGAACCTGAAAAGTATCTGTTGTGGTCACGGACATAAATAACGCAAAAAGCTTTGTTTTTGGATCAGCGCTTGTGTGGTGCTGCTGCTGCGGCTGATTATTGCACTTCAGTGAATGTTTCAGATTTAACCACTGGTCTTTTTTTTTTTTAATTCAGACTCCTCTTACCCCGGAGGAGGCGTGAAAACCTCCCCATTGTCCCTTCATTTTACTCTTTCACCTTCCTCGTTCTTCATCCTGCGGAGGCAGAGTGGGGATGAAGACGAGGACAAAGATGGGTAGCTGTTGTGTATTGTGTGCAGGTGAAGTGGTTGGTAGAGGCTCCAGCCTTTCCTTTCAAAAAGAAAAAAAAAGATCCTTGCCTGTGAAATATTAAAACCAAGAGAGGGTTTGAATCCTCGCGGGACGTCTTCGCTGTCCCCGCTCACTGTCCGTCTCTTTGTCCGTGCCGCTCCTGAGCATCCTCTACGTCTCAGGTCGTTTCTTGGTCTTTGTTGTTTTTTTATGCATCCTGGATGTCAGGCTGACATTTTGCTGCATCCCTTAAAAGTTGTGTGTCCCCCCCCGCCTGCACATCGAGATGGATTGACCGGCCCGGACAAGACAGGCCTGTTTTTCTTAGACATGTGTGTATTTGTGTGTGTGTGTGTGTGTGTGTGTGTGAGTGTGTGTAGGGATTGTGTTGCTAGGAGGAGGAGTTTCACGCTACCAATCAGACCTGGTTACTGGTTTTGTGCTGCTGTCTGTGTTCTGCTGAGGTAGCGAGAGGATTTGCGTGCATGAGTATGTGGTTTTTGGACTTTTAAAGAGCAGAGTGGTTTTGGAAAAAAAAAAAAAAAAAGATTACAGTGTGTGTAACTGTGTTGATGTTGCAGAATGGTTGCACGGAGTGTATGGCTATTACTTTAAATGCGTAATCTGTGAATATGGGGACGAGGATCCTGCATTCTGATATCCGGGTCCACGCGATATTTTTTTCTTCTGTTTTAATCCGTAGCTGCGCGTGAGTCGACGTGTGCGCGTGGCGTCCGTGGCTTTGTTATCACAATTTGTGTTTCCCCGACAATATGGACCGGTAAAACTCCTCGTCCAGCTGTGTGTAGCAGCCTCTGCTGGAATCCAGGAAGTACAGTCTGTCCGACACCGTGCTGGGGTCGAAGCCCTCCCGACGCAACTCTGTCTTCTGAAACTTGAAGGTTCCTGAGAGAGAGAGAGAGAGAGAGGGCGAGACGAGGAATCTTAGTTAGCTGTTTTCATTCAATGATCTAAACCACAGCAAACGTTTATCTGACGTTTGTAAACGCAAGATAAAAAACGTCAGATAGTCCGAGACTATGATGAAAGGAAAAAGCGCTGGAAAAATTTGAAGGTGCCGATTTTATCATCGCCAATGAATGCTTATTGATAAATCTCACCACAAAAAAGCGTATCAGACCCACCGACGCCACTTCTTATGGAGTGTGTGTGTGTGTGTGTGTGTGTGTATGCGTGTGTGTCTCACTGATGGACAATCTAGAAAATACAGTGTGTGGAATAAAAGTTTAAAAATACAATAGCAGAAGTCTAACATGTTAGTGGACTGTATTTTTGCCGAATTCACGTGTGGCGCGCCGCAAAATTAGAGCAGATGAAAAAGAACAAACGACTGTTGCAGATCAGAGCTGCACGCCGCATCACGCCGCACCTGAGGCACTAACCAGCCCAACTGGCTGCTGAAATGGAATGTGCAGTTCTCTCTGAAGCTATGCGGTGCTTCCACCTCCTGTGTGACCCGATGTAAGAATTACTATCTTATTGTTTGAAGAAAAAATATAACATTTCATTATTTAACGCGAACAACAGGAGAGGGGCCGTTTCACCTGTCTTGTTGACCTCTGGAAGGAAGCGGAGGAACACCGGTCTGGCGTACGGTGGCAGCACCTTCTCCATGTCCCTCACAAACCTCTCCAGGTCGCTGGAGTGAGACGGATCAGCGATGGCGGCCATTCCGGCTTTCCCTTCTGCTCCTGCGCGGACAGGAAAGACTGCGTCAGACGGTTGCTTCGATGGCGGACAGCTGCCGTGATTGCTGAGCGGCATCCATCATGATGTATTCGTCTCATTTGCATATTAAGCTTTACATGATATTCTTATTTTAATTATGCTGTAATCACCGAGAGGAATAAAAAAATGTGTTTCGTGTTTTGCTTGTTTGCTCGTTGATACGTTTCTATCCATTGCTGTTCATGCAACACGTTTTTTCCCCTTAAGGGGTTAAGGTTATATAAAATGTGTGATTTATGACATGATAATGTTACGATAAAAAGTATTTTTCAGGAGCGAGCTGCAGCTGTAATCATCTCCTACTGTAATCTACTCAAGCCTGCGTGTAGAAACATCTTACCTGGTACCTCCACCCCGTAGACGACTACATCCTTCATGTCCAGCAGCCGGCTCAGAGTCCCCTCCACCTCCGTGGTCGAGACGTTCTCTCCTTTCCAGCGGAAAGTGTCTCCTGTTCGGTCCTTGAAGTACATATGTCCGTACTCGTCCATTATCAACACATCGCCTGGTGAGAGGAGGAGACGCATTCGTTCAGTTAGTCAGCGGGGAGGGAAGTGGATGGTTGAATGTGTGTGTGTGTGTTTGTGTGTGTGTGTCTCTAACCAGAGAGATAGGAAGTGTCTCCCTTCTTGAAGACACTGTGAGCGACCTTCTTGCTCGTTGCTGATTGGTTGACGTAACCGTCAAACCTCCGAAGAGGGTCGTTCTGAATGATCCTCCCCACTAGCTGGCCGGGTTCGCCTGGAGAGACGGACGAACGGAGCAGCAGAGTGAGAGAGAGAGAGAGACAGAGAAAGAGAGAGAGAGTGAAGGAACAGAGGAAGTCATGAGGGTGTAGCTCTGAGACAAGTCCTCATTTTCACACAGAGCAGGGATCTGTTCAACTCCTTCCTTGTTTCTACACAAGCTATCTTACATTACAATACAAGAACAAACATAAGTGTTTGCTTTTGAAGGGTTCTGTGAGCCTAAGCCTATAAGCTGAGAATTTAACGAACCTAAACTCAGAGACAAAGCTCAGCACCATGGGTGATCGGGCCTTCTGTTCTGCTGCCCCCTCGTCTGTGGAATGCCCTCCCTGACCATCTGAGGGCTCCACAGACGACTGACACATTTAAGAATGGACTTAAAACTTTCCTTTTCAGCAGAACCTATAACTTTAATTAACATTGCTGCTTTTTGGTCAGGTTTTTATACAGTTATTATTTTATTTCTTATTGATGCTTTTACTTTGTAGCACTTTGAGATTTGATCCAAATGTAAAGTGCATTATAAATTAAATGTATTATTATTTTATTGTTTTTTGAGAATTTAACGAACCAGCTTAGGCAGTAATGTTTGATGTTAAAGCTTCGAGACAATAAACATGTTCATAATAGATATGGAGGAGGAGGAGCGCCACATGTGGGAATTCTGACTTTATTCTTAGAATAGGGTTACATGATAAACTTTTTTTTTTTTTGACCTTTTTTTTTTTGAGTTCAACATCGAAATTCTGAGAATTTCTCTGTCGTTACACAAAGGCTACTCATCTCTCTCGCGCACGGGTCGCCGCATGGAGGACATGTGCAGTTCAGCCGCCATGAGTTAACCTTTAACTGCCGGCATACATCTATCTGGGGTTAACGGGTGCTTTTTATTTTCTCATGTCTGTAACTAAGTGGATTATGATGTACTATATTAAAATTGTGGAGAGAATCAGGATCTACATTCTAAGCCAAAAAAAAATTGTGTCACCATGACAAATTTATGTTTTGGTTTCATTAATGACAAAATTAATAGAATCATAAGAAATTAATAAGGAAGAAAAAGGGTTATTTTTTCACACAAACTACATAAACAAACCTTAAACACAGTGGTGCGTTTTTAAATCCATTGAGGTCACGTTTGTCGATAAATATGCATTATATTATACCCCTAAATCCTTTCATTTAATATTACTTATTTATAAGGGAAAAGACAATAATGCAAGTATTTTAACATGCCAACGCTTAACTTATTATTAATAGTAAGTTAAAGGCAATATAATCACTAAAGGAATTTGCAAAAAGAATCTCCATAAGGTGAAAAAAGAACCTATCCAACTTGATTTTACTCATAACTTTCCCTTAAATGTTGAGGCTGAGGACATTAGAGTAGCTGTGTGTCCACCACTATAAGCACTTTCACCAGATGTAAAGTAATCGTGTAATATGAGCACGTATTAATAATAATAATAATAATAAAAGTGTTCCTACCGGGTTTACAGGGAATACAGACACCATCAGGTCCCCTAATGAGCTCCATGGTCTCCTCGTCCACCCGCACCAGTCTGATGGGGTAGATGAACGGCAGAATCTGACTGTTGAAGCCACATGCTCCCACCTAAAAACATGGAGACCAAAAATATCAGCAAACCTTCAAAGCTCCAGTCGGTAAAAATGCTGCGGTGTTACGTGTTTGTGTTGTTTTGATGTGAAGCTACGGCAACATGAGAGAACAAGACATTTTCAGAGCAGCGGAGCATTTCATATCAAGAGGATTTGAGGCGCAGCTCTGAAAAAGAAAAGCCCACTCAACCCTCAACGCTCTTTTGGGTCCACATGGAGGCGGAAAAACAACAACAATCGCTCTGCCTGTTGATATTCACACCTTGTTATCGAAGTTGCCCAGGCTGCAGTTACACTCGGTGGCTCCGTAGAACTCTGCGATCTGTGGGATGTTGAAGCGGTTCATGAACTCCTCCCATATGGACTGGCGCAGACCGTTGCCCAGCGCCATGCGCACCCGATGTTTCTTCTCCATTTCCCGAACCGGCTGGTTCAGCAGGTACCTGCAGATCTCACCGATGTACTGAACAATCTAGGGGAGAGTGGATATTTTTAAACTAAAGTACTAGGAGACCATTAAATCTACTGGAATGATTTACTATCCACATTTTGCTCACAGTGCAGTTGTATTTCGCGCAGTCATCCCATAGCCTCGAGGCGGAGAACTTCTTTTTGATGACAACGGTCATACCGTGTAGTATACACTGGCCCACTCCCACAATGTTACCTGTGTGGGGGAGAGAAAACAGAAGCAGCGGTCATATAATGCTGGCCTCAAAAGGGGAAGTCAAATAAAATGTCTATCTTCAAAATAACAAATATTACACCCTCCCACACAGAGCTGTGTGAAACGTGTTAGGAGATTAGCAGCATTAGCAGTAATTAGCTCTTTAAATGGTCGTACAGTCATGTATTATTTTTATACATTTATTCTTCTCATTACCTTAAGTTTGATATTCAGTGAACCAGATTTATTTGTTTTCTAATTGAGCATTCATTACTTTACGGAGGATTATTAGGGACAGGCATAAGAGAAAAATAAAATGAGCGAGATATTTCATGAATGAATGAAGTCGATACGTCGAGAAAAAAAGTTGAGATTTTTAGGATAGAGTCGAACTAAATCAGGAGAAAGGTTTTTTTTTTTAATTCTGCATTTCGAGAATAAAGTCGAAATATTAGATTTGTATGACGAGCTGAAGTCATTCGGCACATGTGTCAAACTCAAGGCCCGCTGGTATACAGCACAAACACTATAGATACTGCAAATCCCAGAATGCACTGCGATAGCCGGCACGTCAATCAAGAGCGCCAGCAATTCCCCCCTATCCAGTCACTCTAATAAACTTTAGGGTAATCATTGGAAGAGATGCTACGGAGCCCGAGAAGAGATATGGACGAGAATTTTTTTTTTTAAATGATAAATAATCAATGCGCTAGTAAGTCGCAAGAACGTATTAGTAAATAGAACGCACGTTTTAATCAACTGTGGAGGTGCGTTCACATCCTCCAGCTGTTCCACATGCGTCAGTGCCGTTACGTTAAAAACAAGAAACCACATGAAGTAGCTTAGATTTAATGTGAAATGCACATGACAGTTTTCTGAGGTGCAGCTGCTCCTGACTGCAGGAACAGATTCCAGGAGCAACGTTCTCCTTTTACTGCTTAAATTTCTGCAGAAGAAAGAAACGGTTGAATCAGCCCAGCCATTTACCCAGGGTCATTTAAAGGTTCTCCTTGTTGGTATTAATTAGAAACCGGTTGATTTTCGATCTTATTTGTAGCCTGAAAAATCTAGTTTTCTGGCAGTTATTGAAGCCAGTGAGTCAGAGCTTGACGCCTCTGCCATACGGCAACAACATCAGTGGTTGTATTGATGGCTTTAGTCACTACGTTGTGTGGATGGAGGCCTACAGAACAAACAACCAACCTAAAGTAACAGCAGACGACTTCATCACATCCATTAATCGCTCGGGCGCTCCTCTGATTTAGTTCGACTTTTGTCTCAAAATGAACTATAGATAGAAAATAAATATTTTTCTTCTTAATTGTGGTACCAATACTCCTCCGTAATTATTTAGACTAAGCCGTTCAGCTGAATAATTATCCAGTTGCCAGTTCAAGAGGAAGTTGCATATCGTAACTTTAAATCACACACGGTTTAAATGTTACCTGCAGAGTGGTAGAGAGGAAGGCAATCATACAACACATCATCTGATGTCATTCTAAAGCCATAATATACCAAGGCTGCCATGCGGTAGTACCTGAAAACCAGGGGGGGGGGCAGTGGAGAGCAGAGAAGTCAAAACAAACTCAACAATTTCATGCTTGTCTTTTACACTCTGCACATGAAAGCTGGAGGTTTCGACAAAGCGAGTAGATGCATTGTGTGTATGTGTGTGTGTGTGTGTGTGTGTGTGTGTGTGTTCCTTCCTACCTGCTGTGCACAACAATAGCAGCTTTAGGCATCCCAGTGGTTCCTGACGTGTAGATGTAGAACAGGCGATCTGAAACACGACAGCGGAATGAGCGACACAACTTACACACCGAGGGATTCCATGTTTTTCTGTTCTTAAATGCTTAGAAGAAAGAATTCTCCTGCGCAAGAGTTCACTTTTGATCTTCTGTGAATGAAAGTAAATGTTTGACTTTGACTTCAAGATTAAAATACGCAAAATTCCCTTTCAAGGAAAGTGACAAGCATGACAGCGAGTCCCTTTTCTTTCTTTCTTTCTTTCTTTCACTTTAAATCGGGGAATCTGTTTGGATATTGATTTCCTCCGCCAAGGAGGTTGTTTTCACTCCTGTGTGAGTTTTTCTGTCTGTCTGCCTGTTTGTTTTTCTGTCTGTCTGTTTGTTTGCTGGTGAGTAGGGTTACGGAAAAACTACAAGTTATATTTGCATGAAATCCGACCCAGAGGGAGGTTTTGTCACATCCTAGAGTTGATTAAAGTTTTGTGAAATGACGTGTTTTCGCAGCCTATAAAATAAAAATAAAATAAAAATAAGAGACCGTTTGTGGTAGTGACGTCATAATGTGGTTCCTGCTTCCTTTGATCCTTTGATTCCATTAATCCCTCTTTGGGTTGGCGCTGAGGGGCTCAGTTTCAAGACTTCCATTGATTCCTTTGATGATCCTTTGTGGATTGGAGCCGGGGGCTCAGTGGGCTGCACAGAGACGCTGAAGTGGAAGGCACAGGAGACGAGCGGCTACAGAGTATTTGAGAGATGCTCAGAGAGTTTGTTGGAGTTGTCGGTAGATTAAGAGGCTGGCAGTAACTCAAACATTAACGGATAACAATCTTCCTAAACCCAGGCTACTCTTGTGTGTTAGCGGAGATTTGGGCTCTCTGAATGCTTTTTTCTTGTTTTAAATCAGCGATTGTGTTTGGATATTGATTTCCTATGTTATAAACATCAACCACTGCCGAATAGAACAAATCAACTTTAGGATTTGACGTTCAGCTAGAGAGCTGGATGGGGTTAGCTTTATGCTACATCCCTCGTAACAAGCCGATCAGCTGTGTGTCTTATATATTTACGAACAGAGCATAATATATGCCGACGTGAACATCTTTAATCTCATCTGGGTGAGTGCCGAGTGATCTCAACATGATGCATTATGGTCTCCATCTGTTCTGATAACCAGAGTCACATTTCATCATGTTTACACTCTACGAAGTCCAGACGCTTTTTTTAATTCAACCTTTTTGGATCACCATGACCTGGAGGAACGAGAATCGACACACACCTGAGCAAAGGTCGCAGGTTTTATTGCTACAACGGCCTGGGTGGCTGTCAGCTATTACACAAAGTGAGTAATCAAGCATTAGAGGGAGGAAGCAGGCGGGAGAGGAAGTCATTCCACTCTGCAGAGGTGAGGTGAGGCGAGTCACTTTATTGTGCCCGTTTAGGAAACTCAGTCAGTGAAACTTAAAACATGGCGTAATCCACACACACATACACACACACACACGCACACACACACACACACACAGGATAACAAGATAAAGGACAGGACGTTGACAGCTCGCAGACAACCATATATCACGATGTTAAACAATACCTAAGTGTATTCCTAGTTTGTGAACGTATGCAGTGTTGCGCCATACCTTGACAAAATACTAGCCCAACCAGATTAAAGCAAATAAAGCAGTTATATACCAACTCTCAGAAAATACAAGTGTGGTGCTTCATAAAATATGAATGAAACAGATGAAAACAGAACCACTGGTCAGAGGAAGAAATAAGTGTTAAATGTAATAAGAATTACTGAACCGTATGGGGAATTTACTTCCTTTGTTCTAGGGTTTAATCCTTTATGGTCCGCATGACCGTTTGACCTGTTTTTCCATCTTGGATGGCTGCAGGAACCGACGCCCAAAAGATCAAATGAAAGCAGATCAGGGGTTTTGAGAGACTTTTAAAGATTCTTCTCTCATGGTTGTCGGCTGCTTTTAAGTGCAGGAGGGAAAAGTGGGACGTCTTTTAATGAAATTGTGTGTAATTTTATGATGAGTTCATCTGACTCACTATTTGAAGAAGGATTGCGTCACATATTTCTGAGTGCATATCTGTAAATTTACATTTATATTCTCAAAATGGAGAGCTTCGCTGTCTTTATAGAATGTTTTAAAAATATTTCAGTATCACGTTATAATGTGATCATTTTCAAGATTTTACATTAAAATGTTTACGTCATAAAGTGATATATATCTTTTAAGTCATATCAATCACGTGATCATTTTCACGTAATAACGTGATAATAATCCTATTTTAACATGAAAATTTATTTTAATTTAAACATACATCACATCCGACTTTTTTTCTTCAAGTTTTTACATGAAAAATGTAAAAATTATCACGTTATGACGTGAAAATGTCTTCAGTGAAACCTGATGTTTCCTTTAAAGCTAAGAGAATGATCCGTTCTCTTGCACACAGAGGAAACATGCGACAAATCTTATCAACTAGGTGAATCCTCCAAATGAAAACCATGAAAAGAAACTTCAAATGTGGCTAAAATGTAAAAGTAATCCAGATTGATAAATCACACCTTTTGATTTTGAGAAGATGTCACTCGACTATTCTTTGTGTTCCGTGTCCTTAAAATGCCCTGTCTGACGGTGTAATAAAAAGGTGGAGGTGTGAATCCCCGGTTCTCACCCGTGAAGTTGTGTTGCGGCCGGCTGGGCATATATGACGGGGCGGCATCCAGCAGGGGTTCCAGGCACTCAGTTCCTGCTGGGACTCGTTTGGGGTCCCAGTCTCCACTGCAGAACATCTGCACTGCCTTCCCCATTGAACTGTGGACCTCGCACACCGCTGTAACAGGAAGGCGGGGAATTTAATGTCAGGAGCCAAAATTGCGCGACGACCTTGATGTAGTTGGAGTATAAGCATCACGACGCTGGAATGTTTTTCATTATTAGCGAGGAGAACACGTATAAACATAACTCTGGTATCAGGCGGAAGATGAGGAAGTAACCAAAAAAAAAACAACCTTTGTATTAATAGAGGAAGTGAAGAAAGAAAGTGTCACTGTGTGACTGTTAGCGAGGCAAACCCAGAAGGAATAGGAAAAAAAGTACTAAGTCTGGTATATAGTGGGAAAGCCGGCCCATTTATTCCAGGATAAAGATCTCAAAAACCCCAAAACTCATTCTTTACTACTGTTTGACTTTATACTGCAGCTTAAATAATTATACTAATAATGTAGATTAATAATAATAATATGAAGAAGAAATAATAACAATTCCGTATTACCCAGTTTTTTTTTTTTTAGGTATATCAGATGTTTTTTCTTATTTCTAGCCATCGTCCGTCCCTCCCTCCCTCCCTCCCTCCCTCCTCCCTGCTCTCACCGTCCGTCAGCTCCGAGCCGAACACCACGGCCTTGGCATTGGAGATGGTGACACAGTGGACCAAGGCCTCTAGTCGCAGGTTGAAGTTGATAAGGGCGGCCTCCACTCCGATCTTTGCCATGCCGAGCCAGAGGCCAACGTACTGGGACCTGTTCTCCATGAAGAGGGCCACCACGTCGCCATCCTGCGGAGGTGAACAATCATGATAGGAGGCGATTGACAGAACTTGTACGTCTAACTTAAAGACCAGAGAGAAGATCCAGTGATGTCCAGCAGCGGGGTTGCAAACAGCAGAAAATATTATGACATATATTATTGTATATATACTAATATATATATATATACTTTGGTGTTTTTTGCTCACCCACCTTGAATCCCCGTTGCAGCAGCAGGTTAGCCACTCTGTTGGAGTATTCATCCAGCTGTCTGAAGGTCCACCTCTCCCCAGTCCCCTCAAATATCAGTGCCGTCTTGTCGCCGTAGCGATGCACTGTCTCGGCAAAGATCTTGGGGACAGTGTTCTTCTCCTTGAGGTGACGTCTGACGTTCATCTTCACCCGCAGCAGCACGCCTGCAGCACTGAAGGAGTCAGAGGGAATGTTTTTAGAAGGGAGAAGAAAAGTGCCATATAACATGTGTCTAATATTATAGCTAAAAGTTAATTTTCCCTTAGACTAACAAGCTGATCTACCTCATCCAAAAGACCCCTGCAATGCTTCCTCATGGTTTAGTCCATTATCTACGCTCAAAAATATGGCATGCAGTTATTACTGCATTATTACTTCAAGTATGAAACAGTTTGTCTTTGCCCTCAAAGACTTAAAAGTAGTTGAAAACCTGTTAATAATTAAAAAAATAACAGGTTTCATAAAAAGGCAATACTGAATATTAATTTTATGGCAGTTAAAGTAGTTAGACTTTCAGGTTAATTTGATTTTTAAACCGTGTTGACGTTTGCAATTGGTGGAAAATAGTGGGAAATCAATCTAAAAACTTGTATAAAGTATAAGTAAAGTATATTTATTTGACTAGTGTGCAATATTCGTACCCAAGAGGCTACATGTCGGGAAAACTACTAATGTTAGAATTCAAGGTATATGGGTATTCAAAGCAATCATGTATGACCAATACTGTAAAAGAAACATATGTAATAACACTTGGCATCTAACATTTCGACAGAGACGGGCTCAAGGGGTAAAGTCCAGCCGAATGGAAGGACCTCATCATTTACATTTATGAAGCAGAGACAGAGATAAAGGCCAATCACCTGAGCACACTGTACAAAAAGATTAGATTGCAGATTCAACGTCACTGCCATTAATGGCGGCGACAATGAACTTGAGCATTTAGCCACTAATACAGTGGAGTCTATAATGGTGCACATGTATACACAATGGTCAGGGGTAGATATGAACGTTCTGAGACACAGGATTGAATACAGTGAATTGGAGTGAATACACCAATTTATGCCAACACAGGCCTACAGACCAGAGAAAATCCTTGGAGATATTACCTCCTAAACCCAAAGTAATTAGGAGCCAAATGAAATTTTTCAGGAGTCAAAATATATCGATGACAGAGTACAATGTTAAATGTCTGCCTTATCTTTTCTTTCCCTTCGGTACTGTCTGCCTTTGAATGACCTGCGTCCCATTATATGCACGATTGACTCTTTGCACAATATGTGCCATGTCGTATATGCTGCAATCTTGTTACCATAAATACATAAATAAAATGTCTCAGTCTGTTTATCCGTGTCTCTGTCTCTTGGTGGTCTTATGTTTTTTACTGTCACCATGCTTCTTCACAGTTTAACATGATTGGAACCGGGGGTGAACTCCGTTTTCTTAATGATTATCTATTGTATATTTAAGTGTGAATGGTCGCCACTTGCAACTGGCAGAAAGAAAAAAAAACAGGTCACAAAATTTAAAAAAGTTAGTCGCATTTACACCCATTTTAGTCCCAACCTGGAGCCCTGCAACAGGCACACAGAATAAACAGGAATAAACCAGTCTGGACTATTCACTATAGGTCAACTATTCATGTTCTAACCAAGGATGTGGACATGAATACGGTACACATAAATATGCGGTACATTGGTATGTTAGAGCAGAACTAGTGCAGGTGAGAGTCTGGGGAGAAGAGTTGCAGCGATAATTATGTCTGTGTTTGACTGGCGGTTACGGAGGTCACAGGCAGTTACTTATTACTGAAGTGTAATAAAAAAAAAAATCTATTGAACCTACCTCCTTTGTGGATAAACTGTTTGATTAGACAGGGAATTAGTTTCATGTTGGGCCAGATAATCATAATGTACTGTTCCAGTGTGGTTTCCTTCATTACCAGACCGGAACAGTAGGTTCTTTTTACTCTGGTTTGTTTAACCAAATGCATGATTATCTGCAGCATTATGAGGAACAAAAGCCTGGTTTTCATGAGACTGGATGGAAGGATGCAGCACTGGCCAAGAAAGAACCCACTGCATTTTTATTTAGCAGAACTGAATCTCAAGACGGATATTTGAATTTTTTTTTATTATTATTTTTTTTTTTAACTTGAAATGTTTAAAATGTAGTTGCAGGTCGGTCCTTCCTCACAGAGCTGCCGTGGTTGAGCGAGTTAGACACTAAATCAAGAGAGGGAAAGAGAGCTATACTGAAAAAAAAAATCTCCCTTCAAAAATAAGTTTTAAAAGATATGAATACAAGGTCTTTTTAGCTTGTAATAAATACATAAAAATCTGCCTCTAAAATAAGGGAAGATTTGGTGAGATTTAATATAATAATAAGACGAGATATTTAGATTAAGGAAATCTTGAAATGTGCTGGTATATCTGCATTAGAACTATAATTTACTAATTCTAGGGAGGTTTGTATCTCAGAATAAGCCAAGTAATTCATTAATACTTAAAATGCAGTTTTTTTGCCCCCGCCTATTTTTTTGGGCTAAATTGCACTCTACTGTTTTTGCATGGCTGTTTTTGTAACATGAGCATTTCTGCATGTATTTCTTTTCTATCTATTTACTAGTCGCTAGTGGTAGTACTAGACGCTGTTCATTGCACCTTTGAAAGAGGATTACAGTAATATTTAAGCATTCCAATTAGCTGGAAATAGTAGTGTTTGAGCATTTGAGATACTTCCAACGATCTTTGAACAAACAAGATGTTCAACTGACCTAAAGAGAGACCCTTAAATCTCTGTGACTATGACTTGTTCAGTCAATGTGTCCGAGCAGAAACGTGGAGGTAGGTGGCGCAAGAGCGTGATGAGAGACTAACGGTTTCAAAGTATTTGAGTGATACTGAGAGTTTGTTGGGGACTTTTGGAAGATTCAGAGGCAGGAAATAACTCATAACGTAAAAGGAAAAATCTGCATGAAATCTTCCTGAATAAAGTGATCTTGTTTATTCTGATGACAGTAAAGTCATCCGTGGCTACTGACGTGCCTGGGCAGAGGTTTGCTCTCAGATACAGTATCAATCAGAATGATCCCATAACAAATATGAATTCATTCAAGTATTAAAAATCCTGGCTTCATTATTCAAATTGACAATAAACTGCACTGCTGAGGGGGAAAAAAAAGAAACTATTTAAAACCAGTCCAAGCAAAACGCAGACGCTTGACGCCTGACAACAAGTCCTTCGACAGCCTCTAGCGTTTGCAGGCAGAAACCACGGTGTGTACCCTTGAGGTGGGTTGGGTTTGCAGAGGCGTTATGATGCGAGAGGGACTCCTTCCTACATTCTGAAGCTGCCGGTGACTGAGGAGAAGGCGTCCTCGCGATAAGGGTCAAACATAGTCCATTTGTAACTTTTTAAATCCGAAGCAGGGGTGTCAGAACTAAGGGGTATGACAGTTTATGGCTGTGTATGAGATTAGATCAGATCAAGCCGGCTAACGTGACATACAACAGAGGGAATATTTATCATTCATGAAAATCAAAGAGGGCAATTTGGCCAGCAACTGAATCACTGGTTGGAAAATTAGGGGGGGGGGTGGGGGGTTTTTTTGTTTGACCTTGGCTTGAATTTAGCCTAAATACCATATTTTATCTGCTGCTCGGTTGTTTGGTCTGTCATTTGGGAATACCGGTACCAAGTTCAAAGGGACCAACGTGAAACATGTGCAGTGGTTTTCCTGGGTTTGCGTATTGGTATATATGGAGGAGAGGGAGTTAAGGGTCCAAAGAGGGAAAAAAAAAAACGGTAGGGTTATGGCAGACTCTTACTATGAGTCAGCTGTTCAAAAATGTCTTAAAAGTACCAACCAGAACAAAACACAAGATAAGGTAATCTTTAAATCACAGACAACCGTTAACTGTTACGGGTGAGGCCACTTTGGATTGGTCAAATATGCCAAACATTTACAATTTCCTGTTCTGCAACAGTGGGTGTCAGAGGCGACACAAGGAAACACGAGCGCGGGCTAATTACCACGGAAACCCCCGTACATAGGTAAATATTAGCCTTAGGTGAGAGGGTTAAAAAAAACCTCCACCCCCCTGATTCTTGCCATTGTCCTATGTGACACTACCAGTCGTGGTCTGTCGAGGAAGAGCCTCAGGTACTGTCGTTTCTTCTTCTTTATTTCCCCTTCAGGGTTAAGGACGTGAGAACATTTGACGTGTTAGCATGTTCTTCTTGGCAACAAAGACTTTGCGAAATGTTCAGTAACGTCAAATTGTAATGCTTAGTCTGCTAAGTGGACTCTGGTTGAAAGGCTGTAGGAGAACCTGAGCTGTCGCATGCTATAACTGAGCAAACGTCAGGGCACAGGAGTCAAACTCACTGCTTCCTAGTAAGATATTGAGTCAAGACATGATAAATGATGATTAGGATTTAGAGCCCTGCCCAATTCAGAGACCGCTTTGCCAGCGATTCAGGCTTCAGTTGAACACTTTATGTCTACTGCTGTGTTTACTTTATGCCCAGTGCCTCGTTTCTGATGACCGCAGTTACCTTCAGGATTGTGTAGGGCACAAAACATTAAAAATGTGTCACTGTTAATGTTCGGATAGTGACAGATTGGGCGTTCAATGCTCTGTCGTTCATATTACCTGTCATCTAAACGATGAAGAAAAAGATTAGAGATGCAACAATTGCAATTTTCTAAGCTGATCACCGAAACCAGTGGGTAAAAAAAGGGAGTATTTTCATTTCTCTAACACTATAAGACAAAAACAAACTTTTTGTTCAACCAATCTGGATCTTCAACGGCTCAGAATAAAGCTTGCAGTCAGCTCTTTGAGAAGGACAGTGATTGACAGATGCCGGATGATAAATCAAAAGACAACTCTTCCCAGGAAAGGTGTGTGCATGGAAGCGTCCTGGTGCTTACTGTAAGTCTCTGCCGATGGTTTTGGCAAAGATCTGCAAGAACCTCCAACCTCCGCTTCCCAGGTAGAAGATAAGGATGGCCGGGAGAACCTGGTACCAAGGCAAGCCCACCAGCAGTCTCAGTACAAACAGCAGGGCTGTGCAACAGGCTAGACGCATCATCCTGAAAGAACACACACACACACGTGTTATAACGGATAATGGTCACAAAAAAACTTATCTTCAAACCGTAACGCATCCTGCATCGCTGAGCACATCCCACAAACACTGGCGTCCTCTCATCGGCTACCAGTTCAGCACAAAGTTTTCTAGTTTCTTTTTTAAACGCTTTCAATCTCTCTTGCTTTTCATATAATATCTCTTCCTCCTTTTGTTCCCGAATCTGTTTTGATGACTCAAATTCTTTGGTGAACTTTGTGCTGAATTCGAAACATCATGTATAAAAACGACTCTTTATCGACTGACTAAGCTCCGGTAGGATATCAGCTTGTAATGACCTCACCCAGATATTACCAGATCACGTTCGTTTGTTACCATATAAAAAAATCTCTCAGTTTGAATAACAGAACGTACAAACATTTTGGTAGTTGAGTCTGAATGACAGGATTACAAGAAACCTCTTCGGCGGAGCTGGAGGTGAGAGTTGGGTACACAGACAGATAGGAGTGCTCAAAATCTTGACGCGGTTTCGCGGATAAAGGAAGTGGGAATATTTTTTTTTAAATTCTTTTTACGATTGCGTGATTTCCATGCATCGGACATGAACTAGGTGACTGGTTTTGATTAAATCTTGGTGGAAGGGTTTGGTATGTATAGAGCAGGGAAGATACATTGAGATTTTTGGAGCCTGCTTTTCAAGGACAAAAAGATTCCTTATCATCAAACTGGGTAGAAGGTGGCAAGAAATCGTCATATTTTGAAGAAGAGGCTGATAAAGGGAGAGATCTATTCTCTTTTTCCCCTTCTGAGATAAAGCTTTATGTTTTATCAACGGATTCTCATTAATAGAATCGTTGTGATTTGGGAGTTTATCCTTTTAAAGAAGAAGAAAAAAAAGAAGTGGATCCATGGTTTCTGTTTCCAACTCAATTTCAACAGTCGCCTGATGAAAAGCCAGTTTGACCGCATTTCAAAATATGTGTGGATGGTTTCTACCCCGGACAGGTCTTACCTGTAAAACATCTCTTTCGGAATTCCTTGCTAAGTGGGGGTAAAATTTAAAAAAAAGGAGAGTTATGAAAAATAAATGTATATTATTATGCTTTCCCTTAATGAAATATTATTAGTCCCTTTTTTCCTGGTTTAATTTGGACTGACACACAGACTAGGTTTTACATGACAGCTTATTATCTATTTATTATTCTATGCGGACACTCCAGCGTGCAGTTTACCATTAAAGGAACAGCAGGACATTCCTGGAACGTATACGCTTTTAAGCAATCTTCTCGGGACAAGATGCTGACGGTGTACTTTCTTACACTGTCCCTGTTATTGGCCGACATGGTTATTACAGTGTAATAGCATGGGGCGTCTTCTGTTAATTAAAACCTCAGCTTGTCGTGGACCGATTAAAGAACTCTGATTTGTAGAATATATCAAACACCAAACAGGGGAACTCGATGTGCTTAAGATGCCCGCAGCCACTTAAGGAATAGGGGGAGGAATCGTAGTTGGCTGCGGCGGCGGCTGCTCTACCCGGAAATTTAAACGGCGCGCAGCATCATATTGCGGCTGTGGAAACGACAGAGCGGGTCAACCCACTGCTGCTTTAGACTACGCCTCAGTGATCGGGCCATGTGCGCTCCGACTCTGGGCCTTCATAACCCGGCTGTGCCGTGTTGATCGGGATAACCTGATGTACGGTATAGGTTATCAGGGTGACAGGCGCGCCGGAGAAATGCGCGTCGGCTTCGGGTGAGGAAGTGGAGGGACGGTGACAGCGGGATGGAGCGACACGGTGATTACGTTCGCATAACCGCTCACGAGCAGGGAGATGCCTCGATATTGTGTGGTAGAATCCCCCTTCTCGCATGGCGTCACTCGCAAGGTTGACAGAGGGCAAATATGGAGCCAGAACCGGGGCTCCTTCTCTCTGGGCGAATCATAACCGGTCTCTGACGCGAGGTTGAACGTAGCGGAGGCGCAGAGTCAGCTTTGGGCTGTGGCTGGGTTGAACCTTTTTGGGTTTTTTTTGCCGACATACCTTACACCTTGTCCACACTGTCACAGCATGTAGATGCGCAGAAAATCCCGGACGTTGATCGTTATGTGCGATTCCACCTTGATCGGATTATAGGTTAGCCTGGTCGCCCTCTCCGTTCTTCAGCGCTGCTCGGCTCAGAGAGACGCACGGAGACGGACACACGCACCGGGATCCCCTCCTTCTGATAATATATCTCAACGAGCTGCCGCTCCTCTTCTCCGCTGGCTCGGGCGTCAGATTCGCCTGACGACGCGATTGGACTTTGACCGTGCGATCATGACCCGTTCGTTGCTTTGGTCATTAAAATAATTTCTGGGTTAATTGTAGCCGATGAGCTCGCTAGCCAGCGTAATTCAAATGACCTTATAGTTTTGTCATCACCGCCCGTCCACTGCCGTCATTAGCCAATCAGTATGGTGGGTATTAGAGTGATGGACAGGTGCGTGGACCAATAGAGGGCTTTCTTCAACGACTCATCTGGTGGGGGCGGGGCCTACCGCATTTCCGCCTCAACGCTGCCGTGAGACTATAAATGTGGTGCGGCCCCTTGACTGTTGGCCGACAGGCGGCACAGCCAGCAAGTGCAGCAGTTTCCACCCGTGAGACCGAAGGGTCCACCTCACCACGATTATATATTCACCTCAGCCACATGGACATCCAATACGAATCCCTAAACATGTGTAAAATTACGGCCAGACTGTGTTTTTTCACCGAAGGAAAAATATCTTCTCAATGGGAAACGTACATTTCTTTAAAAAAAAAAAAAAAACATTCATACGCTTGAATCTTATCTAATAAATACAAGGGATATTTTAGATGTAGCTTAAACATCATTTAAAATAATGACTGCAGGAGTGGAGCTAAAACATACATTCAATTGGTAACCATCGAAAAAAATAAAATAAATACAATCCTAAATAGCAATTACTTCAGTTCTTGGTAGTTGTTTGAACAAGGTTGTGTTGGGAAAAGTTGGAAAATATTATATATGACATCTGCTCCAGAAAAAAAAAAAAAACACCAGAATGATTTCAAATTGAACCATGAAAGTGAAAAAAATATAGAAATAGATCAAAAGTCTCTAAATAACAAAAGCCACTACTTCAGCACTTCAATGTTTGTAGAATGTTCTATGAAATAGTTGGAGTTACGCTCCAGATAAAAAAAAACAGAAGGATAGAACCCAATCCTACATCCCTCTCCACAGTCTCCATGGCGAAGGAAAATAATGTAAGGACGGTGGCATTTCAAAGTTCATGGCTGAAATGTGTCGTGTCTAATTACATCAGTGCATATTACATCAGACATGCCGTTACTTCACCCTATGATTCAGTGAACTCACATTAACAAGGACGCCTTTTTTTTTTTTAAGAGCTATTCCGAAATATGTCGAAAATAACTGCTCTGACATAGTTGAGGGCATCTGCAACGACACTAAAAACTACTGGGTGAAAAGTCAAGAGATTAATTGGAACTCTTGAGAGCACCTTACGCAGCATTTTCTGTCATCCTACATTCACATATACTAGATACTGACCCCAGTATGTCAGACTACAAATGTCTTATAGGTAACATAAAGTTCTGGATAAAGAAATGGGGTGACCTTTGACCTGCATATTGGGATAAAAGTGTATTCACATTACTGTAATTATTTTTTGCTGTATGATACATACACTGGCAGTGAAGAACATAATTAGGACTTTGAAGCGCCAACGCTGCTATCAGTGACCGAGTGAAAGCCCTTCTCCAGCAGATAAGGACACACCCGCTGTGGTTTGTCACTAGTCCGTACGGTAGAATTGAGACAGCATCAGCATTCCTTTTTTAAAAAAAGGAAGCAACCTAATCATTTGTTTGTAAATCCAGCTTAAGAGGGCTCCGGGGGAAGATAGTCAGGAAACTACAAAAGTGAAACTAGAAAAGTGAGACAGTTACCCAATCTCCTTTTTTACTCCACTCAGACTTGGTGGTGACAGGATCTGACCCATTTTTAATGGTTTTACTTTCACACAGCGGATTGAATTTACTGACAGTTGGACAGCATGTGGTGAATACTAAAACTGAATGATCCAGACAAAGTTTAATCGTTTCATTTCACAAAACGCATACTATAATTAAAGTCTATCTGTTTAATTAATTTCCCTCAGTGGGTTTTGAGGAAACACAGACATTGAAATATAATTGCATTGGTCACCTGATTGTCTTATTACATTACCACCAGCATACAAATCATTTTCAGACAAAGAGTTCATGCTTTTTATTCTAACCTTTAAATTGACACTATAATTTCTGTGAACAGTAACTCTTTTGTTTGATGCAGCCAGCCAGGCTACTCCATGTAGACACGCATGAAAGTCAAAGTCTTCTCCCAAAGTTAATCATTTTAACAGCCCTTATGTTCTTAAACAACGACGTCAACAATGGGCTGGAGAATATAAACATATATACATTTGTTTTCACAGCTTTAAGTAAAAGGTTTAAATCTACGGCCCACCTCGAACACCGTTCTCATCTTATTCAGCTCACACTCCATTAAATCTCCCCTTCTCACGATTTTTTTCCCCTTCTTTAAGCCCCTCCCTCTATGGCGTGACATGCCATTCTCACCACTGTATTGTCATACATTATTTCCAGCGCGTTGTTCAGTCGTCGAGTTCAAGGCCAAAGTGGCTGTAGAGATCTCGTGTGGTGGTCCCCCTCAGAGCAGCTGCAAGACAGAGAAAAGTGTGGGTTACGCCCATTCAGCCGTTAACAACTTGCTCAAGTCGCTCTGGTCTACTTTTCAAACAATCCTTCAAACACTGAGCAGACCACCACCGTACTAGGCACACAGATCACATCTCAGTGTTTGTAAGTGGTCAAAACATTTGACAAAGAAGCCTTAAACTATGACTGAAAAAAAAAAAAAAAACTTACTGCACGTCACACTGAGCTTTATGACCTATCATTTACATTTACGTATACATACACGTAACATAGTTCCACTTACATTAGCCCAACTCGCTCACTTTTATACCACAGATATCAAGATCCAAGCTTCGCTGGGCTGATCATGTTTCAGTTGAGACCATGAGTCTTCAGGATTTATCTTCAGAACACGGCTGCTACTGCGTGTTCTTCTAAGATACAACATGGTCATCATGAATATTATTTCCTATTGATATTATATGACTTAAAAATGATCAAGGGTATGTTTTCGTCTCGGTTTCTTTTTTGTTTGTTTGTCTGTTTGTTAGCGAGATTATAGAAAAACCAATGGATGGGTTTGCCTTAAACGTAACCCGGAGGAAGTTTTTGGTATGTCCTACAGATGATTACATTTTAGTCACATGACGTCATAACATTTTTTTTCTTAAACATTGCGAGATGAGGCCCTTTTTCTTTATTTTATTTGTTAATAACTCTCTCGCAGTTAATCGTTTTGCATCGAATTTTACAGGCATATGTAGCGCGGTGTGGAAAATGGCTGGTATGTACAAATACGGATAACACAACTGACCACGTACAGTAGAATCTGTCTGGGACGCTTATAGAGCGCGAGACCCACAAAAGCCAACTTGCAAATGTGTCATGAAGGAACTCGCCGACTATATAAATAACATTAAGTGTGAATACTTTGAAGTTAAAAAATATATTTAGATGTAAGACAATGACCTTAAGTCCTGACGGCAACAGTGAGAGACAAAGAGCAGTTGTCTTTAGAGGGTACTGCAGGGCATCGTCTCCTCGCTCATTCAACAGCCTGCCCACCCATCTCCTCCCTCTCAGAGCAACGGCACACAACAGCAACTCAGTGTTTAAGTGTAATCTCTTTGTCAATGTGTGGCTATGTGTGTGTGTGTTTGATAGAGAGAGGGAGAGAGAGAGAGCAGGAGGGGAAAGAGAGGATGATAGCATGAGTGTATGTTTGTGACAGTGTGCGAGTGTGTGTGTGATTGATAGAATATGTGAGAGATAGAAAGAGAGAGCAGGAGGGGAAAGAGGATGATAGCATGAGTGTTTGACAATGTGTGTGTGTGTGTGTGTGTGTGTGTGTGTGTGTGTGTGTGTGTGTGTGCGTGTGTGTGTATGTGTGTGTGTGTGTGTAAAGACAGACAGAGACGATTCTTGTGTCCGTGTGCCTGAGTATGTGATGTCAATGACCGCCATTGTTTCGATGGGGAAACGCCACCTCCATTCACTCAGCGGTCATTATCATCCCACTTTCCACTGGACTGAGATTTTAAAGATGATAGTAAGCTTTTAATTCAGATTGTGGATCTGAAATAAGTGATTGCTGGATGTACGGAGACGCCAGCAGAAGCATGATTGTACAAGTTATCAAACAGCTCAATGCAAAAAACATTACGTTTTTTCCGTATTGTCACAAATAGTTGCTTTTAACAATAACTCAACATTATAAAGACAAACATTTAGAAATCGGATGTTGCTACCATTGAACCACACAGTATCGTCTTACTGTAGCATTAAAATCTAAAAGTATTTTCGGTTTCAGCATAAACTGGCATATTATATTTCACTGTATATTAGAAAACTTGGCCGAGTCACGAGAACTCTCCCAAAGTTAAAAAAAGGGGATTATTACGTTGCACAAGCAAGCAGAGATACTAAACGCTTCTATACATGCGGTTGCAACATAGTTTGCAAGTTCAGGCTAAAAGGTACATTGGCAACACTTTCTGGGGGTGGCAACAAGAGGAAGTTACCAACGATTCCTGAGGAGGTAGGTGGATATAAAAAAACCTCTGTGCCTTCAAGAGAGCCAAAGCAGGACTTAATGACAGTTGATACTTAGGTTCCAGTAGACAAAGGACGTCAAGAAAACTGCATTCCTTATCCTTGCTCAAAACTCCAAGACTTCCAGCAATGCAGACCTAGAAGAACAAGAGAGGTCGACTCTTATCTGCTCTTAGAAAAAGGCGAGGCAGTTTTGGGATGCTGTTCTGTGGAGCGATGAAACAAGACTGTAGCTTTTTTTATGGTCTATCGATCAACAGTATTATCAGAGGAGAGAATTAAGAAGAATTAAGCATATGTCAAAAAGAAAATCTTTCCCACAGTGAATCATGCTGAAGCAAGGGTGCCGCTCTGCTTCTACGATCAGAGGAAAACCTGAGAAGGAGTCCACTGAGCTTAGGGAAAAGGTCTTACAATCAGTGAGGAGGCGGAAGCTTGGGCATCGTTAGACATTCCAAAAGGACAATGACCCCACGAAAGAATACTGGCAGAGTTCGGCATCAGAGGTTTAAACATCCTGGAGAGGCTGTCAGTCGGCTGACTCAAATCCCATCTTTAATCTCTTGTGAGATTTGCCGAAGGCAGCACATAAATCAATCAGGAATATTTAATAAACTTTGACCATGAAGACGGAGCCAAGATTCCAGAGGAACGCTACTATAAGCTAATTTCTGGCAAGGCATCAAATGTGCAGCTGGTCTCGCCAAAGTACCAGAGACGCTGGTTATTAAAGGCGTGGATAGTTTTGCGACTGCAGTAGTGAGTAAAAGTAACATTTTACGTAGTGTTTGAGAAAAAACTTGTAAAGCTTTCATATTACCAATAAACAAAACACATAAAAGTGGCTGAGTAGTTTTTCTTCAAACTGTGTGACCCGTGAGAATCATTTTGCAAAGATGTATAAGCCTAAATGATGGCATTTCCATCTCTAAATAACTTCACAAACACACACACACACACAACCCCACACATGCAGATGTAGGTAAAAAGTCAAGTATGTTATGACACATGCACAGACCATAATGTGACTCGGCCGTGAGTCAGCTAAGACTCCTGAACAGTGTGAAATGTTTGAACTTCTCCACATGAGGGGAGCCGTTTCAACCAATTCTCTCACGCTGGTGTGTCCCGAGACTAAGTCTCCTTCCTCGACCTCTTACGCAGGCCTACGCAGTGTCACAGCGGCTATGAAGAGAGGCGGACGCAAATATAAATTTTCATGGCTCTGAGGAAGGAGAGATGGCTCTGCAGCCTGCTATTGTTGTTGTAGCTGCTATCCAGCTGTTTGTTTTTATTAGACATAAGATGGCAAATCTAGACAGTCTGTGACTGATGATTTAAAATAAAAAGGAACGTTCAGCGACTAACTTTCTTGAGCTGAGGTGTGAATATAGGTACAGGCCACCTGGCCAAAATAAGAGCTTTCTGTGTTTATCTTACGAAGCTGGAAGTCCTAAAGGCAGGCTAATGGCATCTAAATGCAAACATAAACAGTGCTGTGTAAATTCTGTCCAAAGTCACAAAGAAGACAAGCTTTGGCTTTTGAAGTGGCTGTCAGAGGGCCCTCTGGTGGCTAAATACAGAGCAAGCTCAACCTTAGATGATCGCCATGGATATTGAAAGAAGCGTGAACAACTCATGATCCTTGACCTTGAGAGTATTCACAGAGAAAAGACGGCTGGAGAGAAGTTGAAAAATAAGTTTCTGGATGTTGTGAGAGAGGACATGCAGTTAGTGGGTATAAAAAAAGTAAGATACAGAGGACAGGGCAAGGTGGAAACAGTTGACTCTCTGTGGCGAAAGAAGGGAACAGCCCAAAGAAGAAGATTTAAGTAATTTCTATGATGTGATCTCACACATTTGTGCAGGCTAGCCTCATTGGTCCTCATCACTCCAGAAAAAGACAAAAGGTGCTGTATGTCTCTTTCAATCTACTCAGCATAAGCCATTATAACATTTGGACTGTTGAGTGGAGGAGGCCACGAGAGAGGAGAGGACGCATAATCAGCAGGCCTACAGTGGATTCAAGTTGCTTTGATTCCATACCATGTGAGCTGCCTTTGAGTCTTTATGTGTGCATGAGAATTTAATCCCATTACGCTTAATTCAAAAAATATAAAATAAATAAATAAATAAATATATTAAAATAAATAAGAACGCTTATTGTTGGGCGGTAGGAGTCTAACCAAAAAGCATTTCAGTTGACAACATAGATTCCTACTAACCATAAGGTTTAGCAAATACACATCAGGCTAAACCGTCTCTGTGCCTGAAGTAGACTAATCTCCCTGTGTATGTATTATCTCAAGAGTAATTCAAACTCATGATAGCTGCTGACCTTCATTAAAGTCAAGTTGAATAGTCCAAACAGAACTACTGTTCTGTTTGTACTATTAAACGGAATTACAATTTAATGAAGCGCATTTCAACTTTACATTTGTATCGTCGACTTATAAATTCTGTAAGCCTCTGCTAGTCATAAAGTAGACATAAACATTTTTCTTACCAATACGACCCAGGAGTGACTGAGCAATGTCTTTGATGTCATTGTATTCGTGCAGCAGATCGATATGAAGCTCTAACTCCTCCACGCTGTATCCCCTGAGGGAAACAGAGACACAAACACAACAGGTCTCACACGAAAGCAGGTCTGTGCAAGTGCAACATTCAAAGATTTCAAAAAGAGTAAGATCAAACTACTGGCTGACTGCATAGAGCAATAAAAGCACATGGGGACACATGCATGTTATTAGAGAAACATCGGGGTATCATCTGGGGGAATCAACACTTAAGATCACCTATACCTGTTTTCTTACTTAGGGTGTGACCTACGGGCTTTTTCAAAAACGGGCTTAGCGGAAACTCTTGAGTCGATTAAGCCTCGAAAGAGGGAAACTCAGGGTTTCCCGTTTCAGAAAGTGGGATAAGTTGAGCTCTGCCCGAGTTACTGCGGCAACTTATTCTGTGAACCTAACCTGCTTGCTGGCAGGTGTACTTCAAAGAAGCATGAGGGGGCTCCTAACTCCTCCCCCTTCTGAGTCAGAAGCCGAGCTGTCAGACTTGTTTGTCAATCTTTCAAACTAGTCTGACAGTTCGAAAGATTGATTGGTTTTGACATCAGGAGAGGAATGCGACACTCAGATTGAACCGGCTTTTATTCGATGATTTTTTTGAATGACATTCTCAAACCATGCATCTGAAACATCTCACTCCGAAGACGTCTCTCACATCCCAGCAAAGTCCTTGCATTGCTTACTTACTTGATTACTTGATGTTTTGTTTTTTGTTTTTTAAACAAAATCTCCTTCTTCAACATCAGTGAAATGTGTTATATTAAAGCCAGTAAAAAAAAAAAAGAGACAATGACTGATATTATAAATAGGTTTAAAATCAAATTGAGATACAATTGTGAATCTATCTGCCATCCATCCGGTTAATCCGGATAAACCTGAAAAATGTCACTGCTGCAGTGGCAGCTAACTCTGAGCATGTTTAACCCGCTTCTTGAAAACAACACCTGGGTATTGTGATACATTGAAAATGGAATAAAAATTGAAAAATAAAAGTACCAAAAAAAAAAATGGCACGTTTTATAGACACATAATGTATTACCAGAATCTTCTATGAGTCTTTCAGACTAATGTACATCAGCGTTTGAAACAAAATTCTCCAGAATCAGATAACTCTGACACTGATTCAGACTCCACATCCTGTGGTAGGGCCAGCATCAAGATAAAGTAAAACCAGTCCAGTGACAGCTGCATGTCATATTGTTTGATCTTTACCAGCGACCCATCATGACCTCTCTCTATGTGCCTGCTATGTTTAATGAAATCGTCGAACAAAGCACTGGTTCCGCACAAAGATAAATGACAAGTGAATCACCAATTCGAACAACTGATGATGATGTGAAAAGGTGTCGGGTCTCCCCCTGATAGTAAATGTTTGTGCGTGTGTGTTAGTCATCAGTGGAGTGGCGAAGGCTTTTTTGACTGGATTGACAAGATTTTTCGTACTTTGATGAAAGGGTGCCGTGACAGAAAAAATGCTGAGAAATGCTGCACTGTTCCGTAACACCAGACTGAATCAGCATTGGGAACAATGTGTGTGTACTTATTCTGAGTGCTTGTACTTCACATGAGTTTTTTTAATTATGAATGTATGAATGTTGAAAAAAAATAGTATTATGCATGTGACTCAAAGTATCATAGGTTTTTAAACTTTTTGTTGTTGTTTTGATGTTTTTTTTTAAATCCCTACCAAGGAGGTTCTGTTTTCATCAATGTCTATCTTTTTGTTGGTGTGTCAGGATCACACAGAAACCGCTGAACAGGGTTCCATGAAACTCAGTGGGAGGTCGGGACAGAATAAAACTCACTAAATATGTGTGTGGATCTGGATAAGGGGCTCTAGGATTCTCTTTAATATTCTGGGATAGACCCTTTCTTTAAATTTCTTAGGGCGATAATGCTTTGGCATTAAGCTGAAAAACAGAAAGAAAATCAATTCCTTAAAAAAGATAGAATATTTAAGAGTGTGCACAATTTAATGCTGGTCCTATAAAAATACAGAGCCACTGTATTAAATGGTCAGCTGTACTTCCAATAACCTTAAATAATAGAGATATTAGTTTGGTTTGGTATGACTGTTGACTCAATAAAAGGGGCTTGTTGGGCCTTGGCAAGTGTATGTGCTTTTAATGTATAATGAATGTGTGACTTGTTAACCGTTGTGATTTGAAACACTTGTGTTTTTATTTTAATGTCTGATCTAAATTCTTGTTTTAACATGTTATTTGACTTTATATCTGTCAAGCAGCTGAGTATTTATGAAAAGCGTCCGATAAATAAACTGTATTATCATTATTGCCGACTAGCATTCGAGGATGAAATGCGACTGGCCAGACTGATCATCACAGAAGAATAATCAATTACAGCAAAATCATCTAATGCCTGTCGATCAAATTCAAAAGTCATGCGGTTATGTTTGTGTGGTTTGATTTTAAGTTGTTGTTAGAAGGTTAATGATTTTTGACCACCACAGTTTCGCTTCTACATCATGGAGTACCAAAAAAAGAAAAAAAAAGGTTCCATCTAACCTGAGAGAGCATGAGGAAGTACATAAACGCTTCCTTCATTCAGTTATCTTTGCTTTAAGCAGTACGTTCATGTTGATCAACTAATAATTACTGTATAACTACAGTAACAACTGTATAACTTTTAAATGTTAATAATTACTGTGTAACTTTTACAGGTTATGAATTACTGTATAACTTTTTATGGATTATTTCACCAAGTTGTTAAATTGTAACCAGGCCCTGTGTGCATGACCTGTTCATGCGTACTAGTTAGCATCATCGGAAAATTCAAAGTTATTTTGCCATTAGGGTATCGGATCAACAAATACAGTCCCAGGTAGGGTTAGGCAACAAGGTCCCGGTGGCAACTATGGATGGAAACAGATGATCCGCTGTGGCCACAACGAAACGGAAAAGCCGAAAGATGAAAAAGAAGACAGTAAAAAATAAGAAATTTAGAGAAAATGTAAAATCAAGTTATGAATGCAGATGTTTTGGGTTTTTTTCAAAAGTCATTGCTTCATTGTGTTAACTCAATTAATTTTTTGGTCAAACAACTTACTCCTTTTATTGGCGTTATATTTGAACAACAGTATCTATACTTTGAGTCATATGACGGGGTTGTGTTCTTTTTCCACTACTGCTCAACTTATAATATTTAAGATGGCCCACAAGGACAGAAATGCATGAAGACAAACACACACAGCTGTACTCACTCAGCCTCCAGCTGAGCTATCTCCATGTCCAGCTGATCTCGCCTCCTCTCCAGCTCTGCCACCTCCTCCTCAGGGCTAACTTTGGTGCTCTCAGATACTTGAAGCTGTGAGATGAAAGAGAGACAATCATGATATTCCAATGAGAGGATTGGTGCATGTGTGTATTACAGACAGAAGGGAGGGAGGAAATTTACTTACAGGAGATTTGAAGTTGGAGTGTACTTTCTTTGATAACGGAGTCCTAAAGAGACAAGAGAGGGAAACTTACAACTATAAAATGTATGTGTCCCTTGAAACGAAAAGTCTAAACTTGTTGGTTTTTTTCCAAAATCGCTGCTCATATGTTCAAAGCTAACAAAAATGAATTATCCCACACAAACTCGCAGAATAAAATGTGAATCCGTACGGGCAACAATTTGCCTTGATGAGGGTCTTGGAGTCCATTTCGGAGACCCAGGTGGCTGAGAAAGCAAAACCAATTAGCAGCCAATCAGATCACATTCTTTTGACTGAATTCGCGGATGTTATAATGTGCCATTGAGTAGAACAAACCGTTGCTCCAAGTTATTTATGCCTTCAACTGTTACGCTGCTAAACGCAGACTGTGCTCATTTTAAATGACTGTTATTTTAGAGTGAAGATCTTTTTATCTACTTAAATTTGCTTGATAAACTTGATTCGTGCTTTTATTTATAGTAACTTACCCCTCCAACGGTCCTCTTCCTTGATTATGTTTCCCCTGACATTTTAACTCTATCTGGCTGTCTGTTGAAGTTGCACGTATGGACTGGGAAAACTACAAATGAAGTATGAAAGTCGTCTAAACTGAACAGAACTAAAAACACTTCAAGGATTTGAAGCCATACCTTGTGGCGATGTCCGTACTAGACTTTCATGGGGCAATGGTATGAGTGATAAAAGTTCGGTACTGAATAAATATTATTCTATTTTTTATACAATTTATTGAGTGTGTGAGTATTCCATTTTTCTGGTTTTGATCTATTCATCCCTGTTAGACTTTTCCAAATCCTTCACTTATGATTTTAAGAGTATCATAAAGAATGCAGTGAGGGAGGAATGTTATTGTTTTTCTTGAGAGGCCACTGTGCTTAAATAGCTGTCACTCTGTTTTATTGTAAGTTTGTTTATCCTGTACGTGTTTTATATAGTTTTGATTTTGTATGGCCGCTATCTTGGCCAGGTCTCCCTCGTAAATGAGATTTCTGATCTCAATGGGACTTCCTGGTTAAATAAAGGTAAATAAATAAATGTAAAAATAGAAAGCAATAAAATGTGCATCGACTTATACCTTCATCGGATCTCTTTATGGCTCAGTAGCAATTATAAAGTGGGAGAATACTTAACTTGACAATTTTAAGGAAAATTGCATTTTACTTATCATGATAAAGAGTAACTAATTTAAGTGCGCATGACAAAATATCAACCAAAATCCAGTTGTTTCACAAATGAATTCAACGCCATTTTAACAGCTTGGGCAGAATAAGTGGTATTATTCTGTTTCATCATGTTTCAAATAAGAAACACGATGATTCTTATTTGAAATACATTTTTGAAGTATTTATCACTGATGAAATAAGTGTCAAACTCAGACTATATACCAGCTAGCTTAATTAGCATTAGAGCTAACGGTCAAAACTGTTACCGTTTCAGCGCTCCTTTCCTCAAGCCCTCTCTCTGCGGTGTCCGGCTGGATACTCCCGACAAGGATGACGAGGAGGCTGGACAATTATTTTCGTTATAGTGGGTTTCAGCTAACTGTTCTCTGCTCATTCTGATCTGAACCGTTGGAAATAAATCCCTAAGTGCGTATAATCATGGGGGATAAAAAAATATATATCAGAATTTCGCGGCTGACTGGTAAAGGGCCTCGCGCTAAAACCTGATTGGTTCTTGTTCTTCTTCGCGTTCTTCTTCGCGTTCTTCTTCCCGTTCTTCTTCCTCTTCTACTTGTTTTTTTAATGATTGAAGTGTCGCAACTCCAACCTCTAGTTACACGGCGCCACACCTGGTAGTTAGTGTATGTTTGCTTTCAAGCTATGTGTCTATCTGTCAGAAACATGATCCTTTAAACGGAAAAGACGCACAACAATAATAAACCTTTCCAGAAGTGGCCATCCTTCCACATCTCCTTCAAGAGAATGGCAAAGGCCCATTCAGGAAGAACGTCACAAAACTTCCAAAGAAAGTATACAAGGAACTGCAGACCTCCCTCACCTAATTTGAAGGTTAGTGTCCATGGTTTTACTATCCTAAAGACACTAAAGACAACAAAATGGCATCCATGTTTGAACATTATGCCTACCGTCAAATATGTAGGTGGTAGAGTGGTGTGGGGATGAGTTGCCACTTCGGGGCAAGTGGTTCACATCAGGGCAAGTGGTTCACATCAGGCTATGAGTTGAAGCTCAAGTGCAAATTACCCCAAGCAGAGGAGTTGGAATTGTATTCAATAGAACTGTAGGGCATTTTAAAGAACTGTTTTTAAACATGCAGCAGTGGAACACATAGGGCCAATTTCAGAACCACTTCTAGCAAAACATGTCGTCTATGTTTCAATGACAGTGTTTATCCCGAAGGGGGCAGTGTTGTTATATTTATGGATGATTCACGTTGATATTACATTGTGTGTGAGTAACACAGTTATTACACAGCTATAAAATAGAGTGTGTCTGTGTGTTTGTTTTCAAATGCATTCAAATTCAATTTGAATCCATTTGAACATGCATGAAATCAAATTCAAATGAAATGAATAAGTGAGAAAACAAAGCTAGCAAACAAAATCATCAACAAATCATCACCTAATGTATCTACATATACACATATATACACACATGCCGTATTAATACATCAGACTCGCAGTGTAAAACTACAAAAAAAGGTTTGATATGTTCAAAAAGGAGTAGGAAGAAGTTTAAAAACTGTTCTTGTCCCAGCCCATTTCTATTTTTCTACGTGGTAACCATAAGCATTGAAACTGAAAACTCAACTATCCGCCACCAGTTTCTTCAACGTCTATCTAAAAAATGTTTAATATCAAACAAGAGCCACCTAATCCGAATAAATATTGAACCAAATATTCTTGATACGAAACAATGCTTGGATAATAATTTGAGCAATTTTAAAATCAACCATATCTCTGAATTTGCGTTAGCTTTCAGTCCACACAGTAGCTAATGTACGTAATGTATTGGCATTAAGCAGTAATGCAATTTTTGTGTTTGTAAAATATTAAAAGATAGTACTATTTTCTTTGACTAGAAGATAAAACCATCTTTCCCTTTGAATATTAACTGGCACCAAGAAATGAAGAACGTCGATCAGTTCGGTGCCACGAGGCGATCTATAAGAAAAACAACTTCTTTTTTTTTATGTTGAGTTGATATAATCTATTTGTATGCCTCTTTTTTTGTTTCAATATTTTTAAAGTTGACGCTTCTTTTGTAAACACATTTTTGGAAAAAAACTAACAAAATAAAAGTCAATTTAAAAAATCTAATCTCTCTCTCTCTCTCTCTCTCTCTCTCTCTCTCTCTCTCTCTCTCTCTCTCTCTTTCTCTCTCTCTCTCCTCTGAAGGAGCCCGGCTTCCTGCTCTTAGTTCCCAGAGTTCCCGGCTGCTGGCAGTAGAATGCTGGGAATATCCGGAGAGGAAGGGGAAGTGACATCACAGCGGTGACCTTCCGTACCAGGCCACATTACCTGCTTCTGGCTGCAAGTTACCAAACAAGCACAAACACACTCACACACACACACACACAGATGACCAAAGGCACATTCACTGAGAAAAACTTCACCAACACATTTCAGGGTTCGTTTCAGGAGATGAGAAAGACGGAGGAAAGTTAGCAGCATGTTTTCAAGGAAAACTGTAGGTGGTCATATGAGGTAGGAGATGTTGTGAGTTTTTTGCATAGCCTGGCTTTGACGACCACAAACGTGAGGGGAAAATAACCAGCGCGCACACACAAAATTCCTTCTCTCAAACTTTGACACCACGCCAAAATGTTTGGCAACTTTTTCCAAAACGTTAAAAGGTCCAGTACGTAAAATTTAGTTGGTATTTTGGAATATCTCTTTGAATGAAAGGATATTTAAAATTCACAAGTAGGTTTTTTAGTGTGTACCTTCAGCTGAAAGTAGACTTTTTTTTCACGCCATGTTTGTATTTTTGCGTTTAAATTGTTATTGTTCTCTGACAAATGAGGATTATATTTATTCTTCAGAACAAGAGAAAACTTATTTCTACTTTCTACGCCAAGATTCTACTTTTAGACATAGAATCCTCCGGCAGCCCGGAGTCGGCTCTGCGCCGCGAACCTCCTTCCTTTAAAATAAAACCTAGGCCTTAAACCCGCCGTCACCATCAGGTACCCTGTTCACAATGTTGACATCATCAAACATCTCGTCATAAACACTCCCTGTAAGGTGGGCCTCAAGGGTCTGAACATGGCCCCCTCTTCTTTACCATCTACATGCTTCCCTTTGGTCAGAGCATTGCCTTAGCTTCCACTCTTATACCGACGACACACAGCTCTGTCTCAGCACCAAGCCGTCCACTCAGCTCCGCCCCCCTGGTCTCTAGCCAACTGCCTGCAAGACATCAAAGCCCGCTCTTCAAACCTCCAAAAAACTTAACGGCAATAAAACAGAGCTCATGGTTGTGGCCCCCAGAGCGCTTTTCCAGAAGGTCGTAGAGATCTCCTTCTGGATGTGCCCATTGCTCCATCTGCCCATCCCCCCGAGGTCCGCAACCTGGGTGTGATTATGGACTCTACCCTGTCATTTCAATCCCACATCAAGTCCATAACCAAAGTCTCTTTCCGCCACCTCAAAAACATATCCAGACTCCGACCATCCCTCTCTGACTCCGTGGCCTAGACACTCATCCACGCCTTCATCACCTCCCGTCTGAAAAACTGCAGCGGAGTCCTGTCTGGGGTTCCCAGCAGAACCCTGGAAAGACTCCAGTTTGTGCAGAACTCAGTTGCTTTCACCGGCCCCTGGTACAAAATCCCTTATTATCTCCAGCTCTTGTCTTTACTATTGTTCATATTTGCTTTCTTTTGTGCCCAACTATGTAAAGCGTCCTTGGGTCTAAGTAATATATAATTTATATATATATAAATAAATGTTGGCGATGTTGTAATAGAAAAATTCTGTCATTTCTTTTAATGTAATTGGTATATCTGTGTTTCCGATAAACTGTTGCATTTAGATTTATTGATGTATGTATTTGTATTTTGGATGAGCTGCACGTGGGTATACGTATATATATATATATATATATATATATATATATATATATATATATTTATATATATATATATGTATATATGTCTGCATGCACTCATTACTTCATAATTCCGACAACGACAGCCTTCATTTCCAATTTTGAGAAGATTCAATAATTGTAGTCCGTTACCCGGCGTGAGTTGCACTTCCACTTTTTCCCCTTAAACGTTTTCCTTTGTAAAACCACATTTTTTGAAATCATATTGGATGGCAGATGAAAAGTAGAATAGCTTCATGTATCTAATTCTCCCGATTACATGCACAGAGATCAAAAATGAAAGGATCAGAGCGCACAGGTTGAAGAGAAATGGGAGCTGGACCTTAAACGCCCCACGGTGGAGATGTTTACAGAAAATCTCCAATATGACATTCTTTGGAAGCAAAGTCTGGAAAATGCAAATATACAAACCCACATATGCTGCATAAACACAGACGCGCCGTGACGCACACACACACGCAGAAAATTATATATTGTGTCTCTACTGAGGGGGGAAAAAAATGTTCAGAGGAGTTCAAAAGAGGTGCGTCGGAGAGAGCCCAGTGAGGAAGGGTGGAAGAGATGAGGGGAGAGAGAGAGAGAGAGAGGGAGAGAGAAGGGTGAGCAGAATCAGTTAGGAGAGGGAGGGTGTGGAGGAGCGAGGGAGCGAGGGGAAAAAGGGAAAAAGCGAGTGTGTGTGCGGTGGAGACGTCATTATGAGGGATGACAAAAGAAGAAGGGATTCTCTGGTCAGCTGCTGCTGCTGTCTATTGTCCAGCTGACAGAGAAGTCCCCTCCTCACACACACACACACACACACACACACACACACACACACACGCACACACGCACACACACACACACCCTCTCTTGGTTTGTTGGTCATCACTTTCTTCCCCTCTCCAAGTTCAACTCTGATTATATGGTCGACCAACTGGCAAACCCCGGACGTTTAAAGACCCTGTTAACCCCCCCACACACACACACACATACACACACACACACACACATACACACACACACACCACCCCACCCCTAAACCCCAGCTGTGTCATCTGAGCATGAAGGTCTGAGGTCCAACAGATGTTTTCGACCAAAAAAGGCCCAGATCTTCAACAGGAAAAAAAATGAAGGTTGGGGGTCCAAATGTGGAAAGAAAGCATTTAAATACCTCCTGAAGTAGGAGAGAGATTAGTGACGGAGGGCGGCGTTTGGACAACCGGTCAGTAAAAGCGAACCTTTAAAAACCCCTTTAATGTCCTCGCCAAGAAAAGAACGAGTGTGGAGAAAAAAAAGGAATGTAAAATTATTTTGTCACAATCGTTTCTTTCCAAATATCCTTTAATTAACCATAAACATGTTAAAAGCAATTAAAAAAAAAAGAAAAAGAAACACTTAGTGAAATCATTTCATGCTACATTTTTATATGTGGCCCCCTTTGACCAGTGGTGTCCAGTTGCATTTTTCAAAGAAATGTTGAGCGAGACATGAAAGGGATAATCTTTTTCTTCCGTCAGCGTTGTGGCGCCATAAAGCCGCAATAAACAACAAGAGGTGCAAACGGTAAAAACTATTATTTACATCTAAATAAAAAGCTTCTCATTGTCTTAATGTAACTTAGATTAACTTTCCAACCGAACCAACAACACTCACAACCTCCGATCGAATTTGTGTTTCATTATTTACTTTAAAAAACCTCTTTTCAATTCTTTATACCGCCATTATCTTATCTTAAGTTGAACTGTTTTACTTCATTTTTAGCCTGAAATTATGTGCAGTTTCTAAGCTGTTTAGGGTTTTATCCCCAAAGTTCGCTAAGACATTCTAGTTATAGAATCAGTTCTGGTGAGCTAACCCGGAGCGTGATACGCCACATAACTTCAAGCTACTGAAATAAATATACCGCCGAGGAAGTAGGGGGTTTTATGGAATTGTCATCACTGCCATGTTACCTTAGTGCGAGGAAGAAGTGGATTGATTGATTTCGGGAAAGTTCTGTCGTGTATCTCCCCCACAAAAGGGGAGAATTTCATCGCCATTTTATCGGGCCATAATTTGTCAGGGATCCATCTTTTATATACCATAATGTACACCAGTAGTTCCTATTTTTACTATTCTATGAATAACACTGTTTTCCCGACATGACTTCCCTTGAGTTCATCTGATTTAGTCCAAATGTGATGATGCATATGAATATATATATATATATGTAATAGATCAGTCTTACTCACTAAATTGAGTCTTTTTACGAACGACACTGTTTTTTTGTAAATTTGTTTGAGAATTTTAATCAGGCGGATTAAAAGACAGGGTTTTATTTACAAAGATTGCATAAAACATTAAATGCTTTAAAATTAAAGTCAACGGAGTGACGGCTAAATGTTTCATAAATACCTGCTGTATCAGATTTGATGCTCACTTTTTTACATGTTAACTATAAAAATAAGTTTTGTTGATTTTGAATGATTATTTAATGCATGAAAACATCAAATAATTGGTTTAAACCTATCAGTAACAACTTGAATGTTTTTCTGACTGTCAATTTATCTAAATTAGCAAAAACAGTCATTTAAAAATCACATGTGGGCGACTCATGGATGACCGCCATATAGGATGTCTGAATTGAAGGTCTTCTGGTGCCTTCTGCTTCCTTCCAGGTAATCCATTGGAGGATTACCTGTCCCATTTTGGATTACCTGTTCCCTGGTGGATTACTTGTCCCTTGGTGGATTACCTGTCCCCTGTTGGATTACTTGTCCCCTGTTGGATTACATGTCCCCTGGTGGATTACCTGTCCACTGGTGGATTACCTGTCCCCTGGTAGATTACCTGTCCCCTGGTGGATTACCTGTCCCCTGGTAGATTACCTGTCCACTGGTGGATTACCTGTCCCCTGGTGGATTACCTGTGTTGGTGGATTACCTATCCACTGGTGGATTACCTGTCCCCTGGTGGATTACCTGTCCACTGGTGGATTACCTGTCCCCCGATGCATTACATACAGATAATAAGAAA
>JBBDHG010000353.1:1132500-1443112 GCA_037951165.1 Lophius americanus
AGGACAATGGGCAGTAAAGGGGGCTGACTGAATGGAACCATTGAGTCTGTTCAGCCAAACAGAAAAGCATCTTCCATCTCACTTCAAACCCCACAGTTTCACTCCGTACAACCGGGCCTTTATTCCCTTTAATTACTCCCTGACACACATGTACTCACACATGTATACACACACGTATACACATGTATACACACATGTATACACACATGTATATACACATGTATATACACATGTATACACATGTATACACACATCTATACACACATGTATATACACATGTATACACACATGTATATACACATGTATACACTGATGTATATACACATGTATACACACATGTATATACACATGTACTCACACATGTATACATGTGTATATACACATGTATACACACATGTATACACACATGTATAAACACATGTATATACACATGTATACACTGATGTATATACACATGTATACACATGTATTCACTCATGTATACACACATGTATATACACATGTATACACTGATGTATACACACATGTATATACACATGTATACACTGATGTATACACACATGTATATACACATGTATACACACATGTATATACACATGTATACACTGATGTATATACACATGTACTCACACATGTATACATGTGTATATACATGTACACACACATGTATATACACATGTACTCACACATGTGTACATCAGTGTATACATGTGTATATACATGTGTGTATACATGAGTGTATACATGTGTATACATGTGTATATACATCAGTGTATACATGTGTATATACATGTGTTTATACATGTGTGTATACATGTGTATACGTGCTTGTATACATGTGTGAGTACATGTGTATATACATCAGTGTATACATGTGTATATACATGTGTGTATACATGTGTGTATACATGTGTATACGTGCTTGTATACATGTGTGAGTACATGTGTATATACATGTGTATATACATCAGTGTATATACACATGTATACATGTGTGAGTACATGTGTATATACATGTGTATATACATCAGTGTATATACACATGTATACATGTGTGAGTACATGTGTATATACATGTGTGTGTACATGTATATACACATGTATACACACATGTATACACACATCTATACATGTGTATACACACATGTATATACGTTTGTATACATCAATAAATCAATCAATAAAGAGTGGGGATTGTTACGATAAAGGTTACGGTTATCTTACACAGGAGATAAGGATCACTGCAGTTGGCCAAAATAAGCAGAAACAGAATTCCTTAAAAAATAAGGAATTAGTTACACTGTAGTTACACTACATTGCAGTAGGAGATGCCAAGAAAAACATTATTACTAATTTAAGTTCAATACGTTTTGTGTGCTTCTTGAAATGTATAGTTTTTGTTGTAAAATACAAACTATCAGTCTAAAACAGGAAATATACAAGATAGATCCCATCGACTCGATTCTATGGGGAAAATTTGGACTAAATTGGACCGAAGGTTTAAGAGTCACGTCATAAAAACAGTTTTTATGGTTGGAAAGGTCCCCCTAGTGGGTAAAATATGAACTATTAGAGTGAAATGTGAAACGTACATAATAGATCAACTTGAGTCAATTCCTTTTTTTACCAAATGAAGACTAAATTGGACCTCGTCTCATCTTACCTTTTTTGACCGGGTCGGGTCCAAAAGTTCAAATGTTACCTGCTGTGATTCTGTATCATCCCCCGCCTCATTCGCAGCTGCAGATTGGTGGTGTTAACGCGATAACCCAAAAACTATTTCACGGATCATTTCCAAATTGTATACCTAAGTAGACCTTAGTGTGAGGAAGAACTGGATTAATTTGGGGAAAAGTCGTATGTATATTTCTGACATTCGATGGAGTTTTATCACCAATATTTTTCAGGCCATAATTTCTGAACCGATGTTCCGATTTAGTCCAAATTTGGTGATTTTGAATCATCTCTCAGAAATCTATCTACTATGTGTGATATTTTACTCTAATAGTTCATAATTTACTCACTTTCTATGGAAAAAACTGTTTTCGGACATTATTTCCCAACTGTTAATCCGATTTGGTGCAAATTTGTAACATATGAATCGACTAATGCTACTTTAATAATAAAGAAGACCGTTATTGTATTAAAAGATGTTTATACAATTTAGTCAGAATTTGGTGCATATGAATCGACTCAAGGAGATGCATCTTTTTAAAGTAACATTTTTCTCTAATAGTTCATATTTTACACACTAGGGGGAGCGCTTTACAAAACAAAACAGTTTTTTGGAGATAACTTCCTAACCGTTGTTGCTACTTTGTCCAAATTTGATGCATATGAATCAACTTGATGAGATCTTTCTTGTATAAAAGTTGGTTTTCTCTAAAAGTTCATATTTTATTCAGTAGGGGGAGCTCTTTACAAAAAACCCACTAGTTTTTGGACATATCTTCCTAACCGTTTGTCCAAATGTTGGGCAAATTTGGGGTATATGAATCACCTGGAGGATCCGTCTTGTTTAAATCACGTTTTACTCTAATAGTTCATATTCTACTCAGTAGGGGGATCGTTTTGATTAAAAACACTGTTTTTCTGACTTTAACATTTAATTTGAGGAGTTCAATCAGTAGAATTGCCTGGTTTTAGGGGCTTTTTCGGAGATATACCCCTTCTGTCGGGGACCACAGCGAAGACCTTGTTGAATTTAGGTCTTATATCCGTCAATAGGGCGGGACGTTGCACTCACTCCACCCACCAGAACCCCATCAGAATCCCACTGCTAGAAACAAACGATTCAATTAGCGCATAAGGAGATTAATTTCCAAATCCATTTAAGCACCGTTTCGTGGCTACAATAGGAAAAAGTAGCAATTAATGGCCGCGTCACCATATGCATTTTCAACCTAATTCGCTGAAAGCCGTTTAACAAGAGGTATTATCCCAAATAGCCCGTCAAGGGCAAAGACAAAGGCAGAAGGCCTTGACATGGACGAAATGTGCGGTATCACCAACAGGTTTTGTTAGCGTTACACTGGGCCATTTAAACTCCTCCGAGCTCGTTAGCCTAGATCCAGCCCGCTCTTTGTGCCTCCGGCACACTAAATCATTGTGTGGGAGGATAATCCACACACAGCGATTGTTGCACCCCATCATGCACCACATGCGGGCAGCAGGATTGAGGCATGGCTGCACGGATACGTTGATCCATTCATCCAAATTGATCATCTAGCCAATATCTATTTATGATCTGTTTATTCAAACAAACACGATCCCCAAGTCCTCCCCTCTCAGCCACGCAGCAGGCCTGTGTTGGAATGGCACACACACACACACACACACACACACACACACACACACACAGAGGAACAAAGGGTTGCAGGAGATGTAGTGTTGGAACTGTGTGCATGTGTGTCGGGGGGTAGGAGGGTGGATGGTGCGAGGACGGGGGGTGGGGGGGTGGGGGGGGAAGCTCCATATGGGTACCCCACCCCTCGCATCCCCTCTCCTACCCCATGCAAACAGACAGATGTCAAATGGGACGTGCTTCCCTGACGGGGCACAGGGTCACACTACGCAGGGGTAAATAACAGAACAAGAGAGACAGAAAAATGCCTTCCTACTACCCCCCCCCAAACCCCCTCACAAACACACACACACACACCTGCCTCACAACACACCACAAGAGATTTGTACATATGCTGCCAGAAGAAAGCAGCTGACACACAAATACCAGCACACATACATGGGGAATGCCAGTAAATATAATATAACCTGTTTGAGCCTCATTTTCACTGCAATATTTAAACAGACGACACTCTTAAGTTAACATCCACACATGAAAACTCTTCCGACTTTGTCATGGAGTTATGTCCAAAAAACAGTGTTTTTCTTTTCTTTTTTTTTTAAAAAGGCTACCATAGTGAGTAAAATATGAACTAAAATATCAGATATACAAGATAGATCTTTGAGAGTTGATTCTTTGGCACCAAATTTGGACTAAATCAGACCAACGGTTGAGAAATTATGGCCCAAAACCTTTGGAGATAAATCCAGTTCTTCCTCGCACTGAGGTCTATTCGGGAATACAATTTGCAAAGGACACATGAAATTATTTTTGAGTTATTGCCCTGACATGAAGGATCTGTCAATGTTGTCCAGGGACGTAATGAACTGAATGTGATAAAACATACTGTATATAATTATAAGTGCTCAACGGTAATTCATTGAACAGTAAATCATTTTCCTTGCCAAAAAAAAAAACGTTTTAACTTTAGAACCGCCTAAGTGTAAACAACATTTTCACCCATAAGTTGCACTTTAATCTAATAATATTCAAATAATTGAATCCAATAAATTAGCCAAAATGTGCATAAGGGATATCAAACTTTCTTGGTAATATGGGAATTCATTTTTTTTTTACACCATAAATTTTGAAATTCCACTGGGAAATACTTTAACATCTATCGCCCCTCCATAAGTTGTGTTCAACCCTAAAACAAGATTAAACAATAATGAAATAATAGGATCGAAATGTGAAAAACACAAATGGATCAGCTCCACTTACCGAATAAACGTCAGGCAGTAAAGCCAGTTTGTCTTGAACTTCACCGATGAAGGACTTTCTTTATGATCCAGCACTCGCAAACAGTCTCACATATTGAAATTTTTCCCGATGTGTGGGTCAGTTGAGGAAAAGTCAACAGCGTGCAACTTGTTTCTCCGTGGATTTTTTTTCCACTTCTTGAACTGTTTTTTTTTTTGTAGTTGCAAATCCCCCAAGGCACCCATTCATTTTCTAAAACAAATCTGTAATGGAGCTCACCTGAGTAAAAGCCTGGGGTCATCTTCTGGCAGTAAGGGGCCAAGGACGGAGCCCAGGGTGACACCACAAGTCAAAGGGGCCACCAAAGAGGAGGTATTAGGGGTTAATGCCTCCTCGATTAAGTAGGATTTTTGTGTGGACTTAAGGAAAAAAATGATACAACCACCAAGAATGAAAAGTTTAATAAGTCTCACAGAGTTTTCTAAAGCCGTGCTTGGTCAAAAAAAAGAATCTGATCTAATTAAAACTGCTTATTTTTCCCTGAAATACATGTTTGTTCAACATCAGCGTAGAGTAAATTTATAGCGTCTAAGGGTTCCAATTAAAACATTTCCCAAAGAGAAAAAAAAGAATATGCAGAGAAATCCTTTTTTCCACGTTATCAAACTGGCATTTGGGGAATTCCAGAAGGCGGCAACTTTGCTTGAGATCGCAGTTTGTGCAAAACGACATCTTGCAATGTCTAATACTACATTTCAGACGTTGTTGTTGTTGTTGTTGTTGTTGTTGTTGTTGTTGTCGCGATAGTTTATTTATGAATGCATTAAAACTCTTGTGAGGTTTTCGGATTAATTGCGGGGCTGTGCTGCAGATATCAGGAGTGCATCGTGTGTGTGGCGGTATGGGCTGCAGGCCAAAACAAAGCAAGGGAATGAACATGCACACACACACACACACACACACACACACACACACACGCACACATGCACACGCACACACACAGCCTGTCGGCGGTGCACTGAGGCCTGAATGGCTGCGCCCGCGGGGCAGGAGTAGTGTTACTTTACATACTGCACTTACAGCTCCCTTTACCACTAGGATATAAAATGCATTTGAATGAAAAAAGAGGGGAACAGAGGGGTGGAAAGAGGAGTGGGGGGGAGAGGGAGAAGGGGGAGGAGCGCCGGGGGACTCCCTTTGTGTAACAGGAGGTCTGCTGCTGCTCTGGCATGGCTATAGAGATGGAGGAGCAGGGTCACTCTCCCTGCTCTGCCTCCCTCTGTCCATTTACTACAGGCTGGCTGCTGTGTATCTCCCCTCCTCGCCCCTCGCTCCTCCTTCTCCTCCCCACTCCCTCCCTCCCTATTAGCATAGCAGCTGCCTGATACAGGGCATAGGGTGGGGAATGACCAGGTTGCTTCTGTGCATATGTGTGTGCGAGGGTGCTTGTCAGAGGGAAAGATGTTCGAGGGGGGAGGAGAGAGGGGAGGGGGAGGGATCCAGTCAATGGCGGTCCGTCTGGCCACTGAATAGCGGCTAAAGCAGGCCCCCACAAGCGAGACAAAGGAGCCGCGAGGGAGGGGACGGGGCCGGGGTGTGCAAGGGAGATGGAGGGAGGGGTGGAATAATGAGGCAGTGAATGGAGCGCCTTGTCACTGGTGCTATGGAGAGAAGCACAGAATGAACTGGAGGAATGAAAGAAAAGTTCAAAAAGGAGCGGAGGGCAAGGAGAAGACCGGCCCGACCACCTGTCTCCCTCTCTCTCTCTTTCTCCCTCCCTCTCTCTCTCCCTTCACTTCTTCTACTCTCCTCCTTCTTACTCGCAGCAGACCGTGGGGGAGGAGGGAGCGTTCGCGGGACGGTTTCGTGCGACAGACGCTTTTTTTTTTTTTGTGTTTTCGAGAGAAAGTGTCGTATCAGCAGGATTTAAAGCTCGCCGTCACCCACCTCGGTGCGAGAGTCCATCGGCCGCCACGCAGCCACAGGCAAACTTATTTTGTATCCCAGATTGATTATAGATATAGTATGTAAAAAAATGAAAAGTACAAAAAAGACAATAAAATTAGTTTGGAGGATGTGGTTATTGGACGCCATGAATAGTCATAGAATTTAAAAGTGAACTTCAAAGGTTATCATAAAAAAATAACTCACCATAGTGAGTAAAATTTAGCTATTAGAGTAAAATTTGATCTATTTACAAGATAGATCAAATATATAGCACCAATATAAGCACCAAATTTGGACTAGATCGAACCAACGGCTAGGAAGTTATAGCCGTATAACGTTTTTCTTTGAAATTAAAAAAGCTCCACCTAGTGAGCAAAATATTAACTATTGGAGTAATATGTGATATCTAGACGATAAATCTGTTGGTGGGGATATATGAAGACCAAATTTGAAGGAAATCAGACAAACCGTGGGGAAGTTCGGTCAGAAAAATAAGTGTTTTTTGTAAAAAAAAGAAAATTTCAAACTTCTTGTTTTCAAACAATGTAACCCTTTAGAATCGTTGAGGGTCAAAATAGAAAATTCTATTTTTTGAAAGTTTCCGGAAGAGACTAACACGATTTGACATAAAGGCTTTAAAATTACTGCAGTTTCTGATTTGTATATATCATACATATGTCATACAACTTATTCAAAGTATATAGTTTGGACCCGGAAAAAAAAAGGACCCTGACTGGACAGTCCAGGGATTGCCTATTTATAGAGTGGACTAACCTTTAAACTGCTCTTTTCTCTCTTTTGGCCCCTTATAATCACTCTGCAGGTACGCATCATTACTCAGGGAGAATCATTGGTGACGCTTTGGTGAAGTCAAACCCACTAAGTGGTTTTACAAGAACAGGCTAACCCCCAATAGATTCAGAAGAGACGTCTATTCGTAAAGAAAATCTTGCGTGTGAACGACACTTTACGAAAGAAAAGTTCCTTCATGAAAGTCTTTCTGATATCCAGTCGCCGCATGTAAACACTGTTTCTGAAAACTCTCGGTTTGAGTCGTATCTCTTATCCCCGGCGTCGTGACGAAATGTTCTGGCTAATTTTTTTCAGCGCTGCGACGCCCCTTTAAATACGACGACTTCAAAACAGTATCGGCTTACATCGGAGAGTCATTTAGTCATCGCAACTTTGAAAAAGTTTAACGTAGTTGGACGGTTAGATGGACGGAAAGTCACTTCCTGTCCACGCCCACTTTGTCGTATTCCTGTTCTGGGCGCTTGTTAGCGTCGGTCGTAGCATCATCGCCACCTTATGAACTGGAGTGTTGATTAGATGAGTCGATGCACGTAAAAACCGGGTCGGTAAAGATCGCAGCTCACGTAAACAGGCGACCTAGCTGTGTCTAACTAGCTACACTAACTAGCTGGGTTAACATGGGAAACTTTTCTCCTATCCGAATTAAACCTTTCCCAATTACAATGTCATCTAATCGTTAAATTCTTCCGAAAGGACTTCGACTACCTCCTCGCGAAGGAATGAAACCTCATTCGGAAAAGGACTTTTCTTTCGCAAAGAGTCGTTTACGTGCAGCATGTTCTTTCCCATTGGACGCCTTTTCTGAATCTATTCAGAAATAGGTTTTCAATGTGAACCCACCTAAACTCTTATATGGATCCTATTATTAAATCAATGTGAACAGGAGCTGTTATACAAAAAAAGAAAAAACATCGCAGAAACAGTTAAATCACATTTTGCGTCCATCACAAAACGCACTGGTTGGTCTGGGGCGACCCCTCGGAGGAGGGGCCCTGAGCGTGGATATGAATATTTTATGAGCCCAATGAACAAAAGGCTGATGAATGAATGGAGACAGAAGACAATCCCACACACAGATGCACTTTGATTGCAGCTGCTGCGACATTATCGACCCATCGCTTGCATTTCCACGACTCGATCAGACTTACACCGGCAATCACGCCGGAATGTAACGGTTTTAACTTTCTTTTTTTTCTTCACTCACATTGTTTATTAAGAGGATTTCGATGCAAATCCCCTTAATTCCCTGCTAAAAACGTAGCGCTGGTTGCGGCAGGTTGCTGCAGACTGCGATGAGCAGGGAAAGTCAAGGCACATGAAGAAACTATAAGGGGGGCCTACAGCAGCCAGCACCAACCCTGGGAGGCCGGCCAACTCAGTGGGCGAACAATAGGGGACCCGGCTCAACAAAAACATCCTGAGAAGTGAGAGAGTGGGAAGGAGAGAGAGGAAAGGACGAGCGGACAGCATAACAGATAGGCTATTCGGACTGCGGCGGTATAAAAACACGCCGTGTCTATGGGAGCTTTAGATTTCTTTTTGTTGCAGAGAAAGGCAGTCAGATTTGGTGGACTTGGTTCGGCCCGGGAAGAGGAAAGTTTCACCGTAGTCTTTAGACGCCGCACACACATTCAGATGTGAAGACCAGATTTAAGATGGCTCAGATTTGAAGGTTGTTTTTTTTTTTTCTGTTCAAATGAAATTTCATGCTAAAATCGAGATTTTGATCCTCTTTGCTTAAACATTGGCGGTAAACCTGGAGGACTTCATGCAACATTTAGAAGTCGGACATGCGGCTCAGAAACAGGACTTAATTAAAAAAAAAAATTTACTAAATGGGTGCTGGTGCAGGGGCGGACCTACCGGGGTGGCATAGGGTGGCTGTTGCCCCTAGAAGAGATCATGTCACCCTAAACGCCACCCTTAGCAAAAAAACAAGTCACACATAACAATTCTATTTTCTTATGCACGATATATAAAATAGACCAAACTGGCTGAAGAAGACCGACAGAAAGAGAAAGACGGACTCAAAGTGATGCTCGGCTTCTCAGAATTTGATTGGTTGTCCTGTTGAACAAACTGACCCGATGGAGGACGTTAGGAATTGGTTCTATTGCATCACCTGAATTGACGTCCATCATGTCTATATAAGGCTGCATAGCAAATGAATTACATTTAATAAAATTGGGTGCTGGGGCAGGGGCGGAGCTACCGGGGGTGGCACAAGGTGGGAGAGGCCACCCCTAGAAGAGATCTCGTCACCCTAAACGCCAGCCGTAGCAATAAAACTCTACATCTGCCCTCCGTTCGGTGTGTAAAGGAGTTAATCTCAGATTTCTGAGTGCAAGTGAATGCAGCACAAGAGAGTGTTTTTCTCCCACTATGTCCTCTACTCCCCCCCCACCCAAAATACATCCATGCCACCCCATTCAAATTTGTTGAGGACCGCCCCTATGCCCATAAACAGAAAAATCTACCTACTACAATCTAAATTAAGATATGATTTATTTATTTTTTAGATTTAAATAAAGTTCTCAAGACGCTGAAAATCTGCAAAGCTAAAAAAAAATAAAAACTTCACCGACTTCGGTCGGCCCACATAAAATGAACACATTAACAAAATGTTCCTCAACCGTTTGGGCTGATAATTGCACCATGTCACATTTTTTCTCTTTGCTTGCGGGCGGCTTCAAACGAGGTGAGAGCGGTTAAAAAGGTCCAAGGGACTATTTAAAGGGTCATTACGTGCACCATTACAGGAAACCAGGAGGAGTACATATTTCACAGTAAAAAAAAAAAAAAAAAAAAACTGCAAGCAGCTCCAGAAACATCGGCTGCCGTTAAAAGCACCTCTCCAGCTCGTAGGAGGGGGGCTGAAATGAAATGTAGGAGGACGATTTGAGGAAGAGCGCGAGGATAAACTTCAGTCGGAAGCAAAAAGCAGTTCGGGCCTTAGAAGAAGAAAGAAGAAGGAGAAAAAAAAGCACAAGAGAGGAGAGTGAGGAGGAAAGTTCTTGAGTATGTGGGGGGTAACATAAAACCAGCTCTCCCACAACACACACAGGGGAGGGGTCGCTTCTTTAAACCGAGCCTACCCACAATGCAGTGGGCTCTTTTATACAGGCAGTGAAAGGATGAGGCCAAATGAATGACAAAAGCGGAGAATAGAGATCTGGGCTGGGCCCGGCCGGGAAGACAGGGGAGGGTAGACAGAGAGTTTTTTCCCAAAACAAACTCCTCTGTGAGAACTGCAGAAGGGAGGAGGAGGAGGAGGAGGAGGAGGAGGAGGAGGAGGAGGAGGAGGGGAAGAAAAAAAAATGTATGCATACACATGGGAATTTGAATTTAATGATTTCTTTACTCGCTTGTACACAAACGTACAAAAATAATACAGCACTCATCTCAACATGACGTCACGTCATCATCACAGTGTTACAAACGTTCAAAAATAAAAGGGTACAAACAAAACAAAAACAAGTCAAACACGACGGAACATCTGCATCACTCGTGAAAATCAGCTGTTTCCTCTTGCTTGAAATGAAGCAAGACCAGAAACACAAGTTGGTCCAAAGAAGTCGGCACATTTTTTTTTCTTTTTCAGAAAAAAAAACAACAAACAAACAAACAAAAGAAAAAGAAAAAGTCATCTCACTCATATACACCAATCCGGCGGCCGGCTCCTTCACGTCATAAATGTTATGACCTCGGTAAGCCAAACAACCGCACAACCGTGCAATTTTTTTTTTTTTCAATGTTACAATGATCTTACCATCAAATGTATTTTTCCCCTTTCAAATAAACAGGAAGACGGCACTTCAGAAAAGAAAGTGCCCCATGATATCATTATCATCAGCTTCCATATATATATATATATCCTTATGTATATATACATACACCCAATCACAGAGATACACGCATCTTTGTTAAGAAACAACAACAACAACACAAAAAAAACAAAAAAAAAAACATCACGTTTTTTGTTTTTTTTTCCCCCCACAAAGTAACACACACACATTAGGACATTATCACCTGGAGCATATATTTTATACAATAAGTATTTTGTTGTGTTTGTCTTTCTTTTTTTCTATTCAGAAAAAAATTCAAACGTTGACGCATAAAAGCCAACTTCAAAAAAAAAAAAAAAAAAAAAAAAAAAAACAGTCATCAGTGCAATATTCAACGAAAAAAAAAACAAAAAGTAATAAAAAAACAAAAACTAACATCAAGTTTAAGACAAGCGATGCATATTTCATGTGTTGCCTGATGCCAAATCTAGACCTTGACGTGGCTTTATGGATCGCTGCAGTTACTTGTGGTTGTTCCAGGTCAGTCTGGATGACTGTTTGAACACAGCAACGCAAGGGAAGATGGGAAATGTGGGGATTGGAGGGGGCGGGGCATGAGAAGCACGCACAATCATACACACCAATTTAACCCCTTTAATGTCCTCCTCAACCGTTTGCTTGATCTTATTTTGAGTCTGTATTTTCTGACTGAATCTGTTTTTAACGTGACCAGGTGATAGCATGTATATGCTAACCGTAAAGGGCCGAAGACGGAGCCCTGGGGGACACCGCAGGTCAGAGATGGGCCACGGTTTAGAGGCGTTAACCATGGCTGTTAAAAGAGTTCTATTCCATAAACAAGATTTTCTTTTTTCTGATGAAGACTCACTAACACGGAATTATGTTACTTAATACAACCAAAAAAGTATTTTATAAAGAAAACATTCTTTACCAAAAGGCTAAACTCGTCTAATTTGATTTTTCATGAAATACACAGAAATATCAAGGTCAGATTTTTACTGTTTAAAAACATGCGTGACTAAATTATTTGTCTTTTTATGAAAAATTCCGAGTTTTGATGATATGAAATTAATAAACGTCCCAATTTTTTAAATTTTTTTGAAAGTTTTTGGTTATAGATGAGGGCATTAAAGGGTTAAAGAGGTGGGGGGGGGGGGGCTCTCAAAATTCTTCTCATGAGGGGAGCCAGTGCTGCTGTGAAGCTTCTACACAACTGTTGGCAATCGGAGCAGTAGGCTTAAAACAAAACATCAACTTTATCCCAAAAAAAACAAAAAAAAAAAACAAACATACAAGCAGCATTGATACAAATGTTAGGATGCCATGACTCTCCGAAAATAAAAAAATGCAGCAGGAAAGTTTGTGAAACCAAATTCTTTTCCTTTTTCTGTGGCATCCTGCGACAGTCACGTGATGCGTCTCTAAAGTCCAACAGTAACAGGGTCCTGCTCAGTAGTCGTAACTATTCCGAAGCTCTCCTGCACTCATCCCGTACGAAAACCCCGGGGGCGCACAAGGCTCCGCCTTTTTCTGTTTTTTTTTGTTTTCTTGTGCAATAAAACTCTGCATTTACAAGTCACGCAATATAATTCCATTTTTGTTTGACTGAAAAAAAATATATATAAAAATAATAGTCCACACTGGCTGAAGAAGACTGTCAGAAAGAGAGAGAGAGAGAGGGAGAGAGAGAGAGAGAGAGAGAGAGAGAGAGAGGGGGCGGAAGACTCCCTTGCAGAAATGAAATGATGCTTTTTTTTTTTGTTCTTGCTCGTTAGAATTTGTTTGGTTGTATTGTAGAACAAACCGACCCGGTTGAGGAATGCAGGAAATGGGTCTATTGCAACACCTGTATTTGACGTGTCTGTAAGGCTACATAGCAATTTATTCCAAAAATAATAATAATAATAATAATAATAATAATAATAATGAAACATACTGGCATGCGGAGGATCACAGAGGAATTAAAAACTCCAAATAACTTGGCAGAACGGGTGAGAGAGGGTGAGCTGAGCAACTTGAGAATACTTTATAGTCGAGGTAGCTGGCAAAAGGCAACCAAATAAAGTCATTTTAAAGGAAAGGGGGCGGGGCGAGGGGGGGTCCCTCTTGCTAGGGGGGGGTCCCTCTTGAGGAGCGACGGGGGGTGGAGGTGGGGGGGGGGGGGTGGATAGTGGAAGTGAGGGCAGTGGCAGGTCTACCTTCACATGAAACAGTCTGAAGCAGCTTGGAATCTTAGCCCTCACCCCCCCCACTCCCGTCCCCATCATCATCATCATCATCATCATAAAAGAACCACAACATAATCCAAAAAAAAACAAAAAAAAACGCATCTTCTCAATGTACCTTCATAAATTAAAAAAGAAATCAACCCCCCCCCCCCAAACCTGCTTTCACAGTGACAACTAGGATGTTAATAAAAAATACTGAATGGAGATTATAAAGTGAATTCCAAAAATGAAAAGATAAAAATAAAAAAAATAAAAGCGAAAGCAGCGGTTTTCCAATAACACAGCGACCACTGGCACAGGGTGGTCTCTCTCTCTCTCTCTCTCCCTCTCTCTCTCTCTCTCTCTCTGTGGCTGGAGCAGATGGACACCAGCACGGCAGTAGAAATGAAAATAAAAAGGTCTGTACTGTCTCTTCTCTTCTTTCCAAAACACAGAAACCAAGTAAAGCTATTGTGTACAGTACTTCACAACAATGATGCTTGTTGTTTCACAATTATTAAACGCACAGTAAGCATACTGGAGAGCCATAATACCAAGAACAAGAAAAGAAAAAAAAACAGACCTCCGGCAGCCAACAGAGGGCGACCCTTCTCCTCTTCTTCACGCGTCTTCTTCCCTTTCAGATATTCCAGCATGCAGCCATACAACATCAAGTGCCATACAAAATAACTTAAAGTGGGGGGGTTTGTTTGTTTATATGTTTGTTTTATACAGGTGAACACTGAGGGGCAGAGAAACTATTTCAGGGGATGATTAGAGTGAGAGGAGGAAAAAGAAAAAAAAAAAAAAAAACTGGGTCATCTGCGCTCTGGAGACCAAAACACGCGCGTGTTGATACACAGACTGTCTCTTTTTATACATTTATATATCTATATATCTATATAGATATATAGATATATAGATGTATAGATATAGATGTATATACTGGACGACGGGATCTAGTGAACACATTCAAGAGGAAAGCTTTAGTACCAACAAACTCACCCAAATCGTGTTGCTTTGCGTCAGATGTGTGCGGCTTCGCCCCCGGAGCGCGCAGAAGACCCCGTTTGGTTTGCAAAAAAAAAAGGGGGGGGGGTCATTGTGTGCAAGCCTTTTTTTTTTTTCCATCTTTCTTTTCTTTTTAATATGTCATTTTTTTCTCTACATTTTGGCACAATTCTGAAGATAACGGCAGTGTTGTGTTGTTGTTGTTTTTTGTCCTTTCCACTTGTTGGTGTTGTTGTTGTTGTTGTTGTTCATATATTCATTTATTTCATTTCTCATTACCTGAAAGCAGAGAGAGAGAGATCACCGGGCGCCAGAGGAGTACTTGGCCTTGGTGATGAGGTATAGCACAATGTCCTGGTGGCCGCCAAAGGCGGCGATGTGTAAAGCGCTCCACCCTTCCCTGTTGGCCAGTCGGATATCTGCGCCGAACTTCACCAGCAGCTTCACCAGCTCCAGGTTTCCGTCTATGACGGACTGGTGCAGAGCCGTCTGTCCCTCCGGTCCAAAGGAGTTGACGTTGAACTCGCAGTTTGTCATGTTCTGCAACAACGAGTGCAGCTCCTTGGTGTTGCCCTTCTTCACCGCCTCCTGGAAAACCCTCTGCGGCGCGGAGCAGGTCGACACCTCCGCCTGGCTCATGGTTGCAGGTCGCTGGAGGGTGGGACACCAGTAATCCTGCCTGGGCTCTAAAGCTAAGGTTTTCTGTTCTGGTGACAATGCCACAGTTAGACTGGATTCAAACCAATTAATAAGGCACTTTTTTGGTTCTGGCCCTGGAATACAGCACTTCTATATATATATATATATCTATATATGTATATATAGATATAGATATATATATATATATGCGTGTGTGTGAGTGTGTGTGTAAATGTCTGGATATCCCAAAAAGGACAAGAGAATAACACACGTGGTGTGGGAAAAAAAAAAAAAAAAAGAGTTCAAATTTCGAGAGATCCTGAAATCCAGGCGAGATCCAGGGGTCTCTGGGTGTAGATCCCCTCCCGTAGCAGCAGCAGCTGGTGTAGGTGGTGGTGGTGGTCCGGAGCAGGGGACCGAGAGGAGAGTCACCTGGGATGATTGGATGTATCTCCACAGAGCAGCCTCCGCAGGTTCCCTTCAACGGTCCGACCTGTGTCCCGGCTCCGAGCTCTGGTTAAATGTCGCAGCTCATGTGGCCAGGGGTGGTCTGGGAAAGACAGAAAAGACAATCGAAATCCCGGTTCGTCACTCACAGACTGCAACAGAGACCCCCACATTCCGCCACATCCCGGAGAGAAAAAAATTGGAGACCTCCGTGCGTAAAACGTGCGCGCCGCTTTGGTTTTTCGTCAACTTAACGTGTGGGGAATGTAATCCGCTGCAGGTCTGTGACTTACCTGTGACAAATGGACGGGGTCCGTAGCGATGGAATCGATACAAATCCTCCGTGGCCCGGTGTGCGTCCTCCGCGGGGTCCGTGTGAGTCTCTGCCTCGCGCTGCGCTCCGGGGTAATGGTTTACGCGTCCTTTATTTGCATCACAATACCATCCCAAAGAATCAACTGTGCAGGAATGGGCGGAAACCCGGGGAGGTTATAGGCTGCCGGCTCGGTTGGAGGGGAGGGATCAGGGTCCGGCAGGGAAGGCGGAGGGGTGGGAGGGGGTGAAGGGGGGCGTGGTGATCCAAAGGGGGGAGCCAAATGTTGCTGCAGAAATACCGGACCAGCCGCCCGCAGCAGTTCGACGGCGAGGACCCGGTCTCCTGTGACCGGAGGCATGGTGCTGCCCACAGAATGGAGGACCATCTACCGAATTTAACCTCGAACCTGAAACAGAAACGTCAATCCAGCTTCTCCACGTGACGGGGACGTTTATGGCTCGTGCGTCTTTGCGTGACTGAAGTTGCAGAAGTCAAAGAAAAAATTCAACAGTAACTTTAATTTTAAAATCAACATTTATTTGTTTTTTTGCACTGATTCTTGCAACAGGTGAATTTATGTCAAAAAGCATTTATGACATATAGTTGGATGGAATAAAAGTCAAAAATGAACGCATAGTTTTAAGGTTGTCAAATAGAGAGAGAGAGAAAATAGAGCCTGACAATGACGACGGATGTGGTTCCAGTTATATTCTGCTAAAGGAGATATCAGATCGAAACCACGCCACACATTAAAATACACTTTGTGCCAGAAAGGAGCCAAAACTGTTGGATTATCGTGGGTTAATGAGTTTATTTAAAGTCAAGAGACCGTGGGCACAATTTAAGTTTAAAAAAACCCAACAACGATTCAAACAGGCTCGTCCTCTAAATTGATAAACACACATATTTGTGCAGAGATTTCATCTTTTCACACCAAAATCTTAAAACCTCATGTGTGTGCTCTTTCAGAACTCCCAACCAAATGGGGAAAAGCAGTAAAAAAAAACGAAAGACACCAAAACGTTCCGTGTAAAACACCTCCGAGGAGGAGGAGGTGGAGGAGGAGGTGGAGGAGGAAGAAGAGGAGATGACAGGCGGCTGCCCGAATCATAAACTGCAGGATATATTCCAGTTGTTTTGAAACGGCTGGACTGCGCCACTTCCCTTCTGCGAGTGAAAAAAAAAGAAGAGGTGACGCTGCGCAGCCCGGCGCGCCCCGCCGCCACCGTGGGAATTGGGTGGCTGTGTGAGTGCGCGTGCGTGAGCGCGAGTGACAGCGAGAGAGAGAGAGAGAGATCATGCAGATATGCAGGAGAACAGCATGTGAAAGCTTGACGGATGCTCATGTGAAAAACCGCACAAGGTGGAGCCTCGGTCTCGGTCCGTTTGCTCCGTTTGGCCCGCCGGTACCTCGTCTCATCTGTGCAACACCTCATAAACCCACTCCGCGCTCCTGTGGATGGGGTGGCTTTCACACCATCCCCTTGTTTTTTTTCCCACACTCTGAACTGTACGTTTGGCACACGTCTGCAGCGTCAGAACTGCGAGTCATTGTGGGAGAGACAGCACCAGGGGATCCCATAAATACGGGTCACAGATGACTGCTGGAACCGGGCTCATTATTTCCTGCAGTCGTTTGGGTCGCATTTATCATGGTGGTGGAAGATGGTTGGTTTTTTTTTTTTTGATGGAGACCGGCTGGCATGTGTTCATTATTAAAGCTGGAAACTGGATCACCTCAAAGAGTTACTGCAGCTCCACCACAGAGAGAGAGAGAGAGAAAAAAAAACTCAAGCTGGTATTTATTAAATATAATTCTAGTGTCCTGTTACCACATAACCCAAACAATCTTGATTAAGGATATACAAGCCTGATTTTAAGAAGACAAAACAAAAAAGAAATTGGGCGCAAATAGGGAAAGAATGCCACAATTTTGCAACGATGGTGTTATAAAGTGTTTCCAAAGCTGTGTATATCCCAAAAAAGACAGAAAAGATGCTCCTCAATCACGGAAACATCACCTGCCAGCGGTGAGCCGGCTCGCCCGTTTCCCGACAGGTGTTTCCTCGGTTTTCACCGTTTTTAGGAATCCCCCTTTAAACGTGTCGCCGCCATCAAATTCAGGATTTCATCGAATCCGTCCATCATCTCCAGCCGTCGTCAATAAAGAGACTTGCGGCTGAAATGCAATTCCACTCAGGAGAGGATGGAGCTTTCTTACAACCGGTCCGTCAGAAACTCTTTGTTGCCTAAATTCCTCGGGAAGATTGTGGTCCGAGCGCATCTGCCAGAGCCGCAGCAGGATATATCCGACCGGTTGCGGCGGCGGCGGCGGTGGCTGATGACTTGGCTGAAACTGACAAATGAGGTGGAAGATGGAAGGCACTCGTTTGGGCCTCATGATAAAACTAGACGGACTGAGTCATCTTTAAAAGACAGCGGCAGAGATAATCTGATTGGCCACGTTCAAACCGCCAGTCCGAGTTTTTTTATTAGATTGGATTTTTTTTGTGTGTAGCTGTTCAATTTTATTCTTAAAACTTGCCTTTTATGAGACTCCGGTATAAACGGTTTATACTCCTAAAGGTGGCCTGCATGCGCAAAAGGTCAAAACCAAGGATATCGGACGCAACATGGAAGTCACTAAGTTAGTCGTTTTGTACGGAGGGTCTTCACTGACATTGCAGACAATAAAATTAAAAAGTTAAAAATCAGTCACACGTTATAACACGATCATTTTTACATTTTTGCATGCTAATTTTCACGTCATTTAATAACGGGGAACTTTTCACACTACGACGTGACAACTATCCATAACGTTAGCAGGTAAAAATGGAAGATTTCCCGTTATAATGTGACAATTAGGAGGTAAAAACGTGAAAATTTCCCATTATAACGTGGAAATGATCAAGTAAGAGTATAAAACTCATAATGTTATTACGTGAAAAAAAAAGTGACACCCGACCTGGGCCGCATTTCCCCCCCGCAGACTGAACACCTGTGAAAAAAACACCTGTGATTGAGAAATAAACTATAATCCTGAGAAAGAAAATGAAGTTTCCCCCTCTGACCTAGAGCTTCATATCATAGATCCTATCTCCTCTAACTCACCTACTGATCTTCTATAAAGACTCCCATCATCACACGCTGCCACTTCCGAATCAAATCCACCCACACCTGTCGTCAAACAAAGAGATGAAGCAAACGAAGGACACCTTTGGGGGCGTCGTCAAAAACGCATGGCCACAAAACAAGAAGTAAAGTCTAACGGTCACACACTGATGTTTTTTCCTAGATTCGTCGGGTGAATCATCGAACCCTTCGTCTGCGGAGACTGTGATTAATCTGTTTTGGACACCTTTTCGGTGCTCGCAGGTGATTGTCTTTGTGCGGCGGTGTTGTTGTTTGTTCCTCTCGGCCCACAGCTGCAAAGGCTCCAGAGAACCAAGACAGCAGCTCTGACTCATTCATAGAAATGCTGTGAACCTCTCACACAACCTTTTTTTTTCTTCTTCTTTTTCTTTTTTCTTATCATAGGCAACAGTAACAGATGTGGGTTCCTCTTGATGACCTGCATATACTGAGGTTTGCGTCTCCACATTCGAACAGCTTACTGACAGGAAATGTGCAAAGGTTATGAAGCTTGAAGCTCAGATTTGTTTTGTTTTTTCATGATCAGTGTGAGTTTTTTGGGTTTTTTTTGATTGTTTTCTTCCCCTTTACAGTTACAGACTATTGAAGAACATCTCCTAGAGAATCAGAAACATCTGTCTGCTATCACAGCCTTGGCTGCAAAGCGTCTGGACACTTGGAAAACATTTGTACGGGGCTGCAGGAGCCAAGTTTCTCTGATTGAATGGGGGGGGGGGGGAGACTCTCGCAAACTCTTTGCCATTTCTTGGCCATAATGCGTGCCTGCATGGGAATCCATCAATAACAGATACAACAATATAGGGGATTAAATGCCTTTGATATGACAACATCCTAATTCATCTTGGATGCAGACGATTGGGAACATCTGGGCAGAGTCTAAACATCTATTCGTGCGTAAAAGCGCACGCCGGTCACGAACGCAATTTGCCAATAAATTGGATGCACAAGAGGGTTTTTTGCGCATTTAGCCTCGAGCTCCCTGATGGGAACAGTTACCGTAAAGATAACGGGCTGCAGGTCGATTATTCTGCTTTTTTTTTTGGTGCCATTTCTCACTTATTTTTGCAGCTCTTGGACATAAACGACGCGCTTTTCTTTTTTTCTCTCTCTTTTTTGTTTTTTTTGCAAAACAAAACAAAAGAAAAAAAAACCCACTGTCACGCAGATCTGAGGTCCAGGGCTGCAGACGAGAGTGTAGGAAAAATCACAGTGTGATAGAAGTGGGAAAATAAAGGTGAAGCTGTCACTACAGAGAGAGAGAGAGAGCCGGAGAGAGAGAGAGAGAGAGAGAGAGCGATGACGTCTTACCAGGAGGGACGGCCCTTCTCAATCCAATTCATTCCGGGCACCACGTGTCCCCTGAGCGTGGGAAAGAGGCGAGCTTTTCTTCCCAGCAAAGAAAGAGCAAGGATCAAATAACACGGTGCTGCAGAAAGCTCGCGCTCTGCGCAGAGGCCGGGGTTGCGACCACCCGGACAAGGACGGAACAAGAGGGGCTTATTTTTAGGAGCTAGGATGTCGACTTCATTCATAGCCGTTGAAAAATAACGCACGAGTGGGTTGAATGTCGCTGTAGTCATGTGCAGCCTGGTGTCGGATTATTTATATCCCGGGGTGTAGAGCCGAGACGAACGTCGTCATCTTGGTTTCAAACTTTATTTCAGCGGACCAGTTCGTCCTCCAGATTTCACGTCGATGTTCATCGACTGCTGGAAAAGATCAGCCAGACGCCTCCACGTCTAGACACCTGATGCTGCTGTCTAAGATTAATAAATAAAAGACTGTATTGATTGAAGCCACAAGCACCAGATGTGCGTCTCGTGTCTCATTATTCAGAGTTTTCTCAAATATTTCATTTTTTTTTTTTTTTCTCCTCAATTTTTTTTTTTTTTCATGAATCAGCTCTTCAGCATTTCGGTTGTCCGAGTTGTGAAAGCCGGCATCAGCTCATCTGTGTTGATCCTACCCCAGCAGGCAACTCTACCCTTTGTCCGGACCCGGGAGTCTCTGCTCACATGTCCAACTGTGATTGGCAATCAGTGCCGCCACTTTAGTCCAACATCCCCCCTTTTATATTCAATCTGCAATATTCAAAATCAAACTCCTAGCCCAGCCGCCGAAATCTAATCCGAGTTTTTACTCCCTCAATATTCCCGATTCCATCCATGCATTATTTCCCGAGAGGGGCCCGGCCCAATACTCGTCCTCCTACCAGGATTCGTGGAAATGCGTTCGGAAAAGGTCTCGTGCAAATCTTTCCGAGAAAGCAAATTGACAAAAACAGAAAAGATAATTTCGTGGGAGGATGTATGAAAGATGAATATCAGATTAGGGAAGATAACATTCTGGGAAATACTTTGTTTTTTTCCGACAGTCGGATGGGAAGATTCTTTAGCCAGTTATTATAAAACTGGGGACGTTGGAGAAAAAAAAGCTCGACAGGTTCAGTCCAAACGCTACTAAACTCAACAACAGAGCGTTTTTGGATCCATATGAAAACCAGACCTGGCCGGCTCTTACACCTGGATTGAAGCGTTCATGCTAAACTAAGCTACGGTCCACCACTTGCCGGCTCCAGCTACATGAAAATGCTACATGTCGCAAATAGAGAATAAGAAACTTTTCCACTGGTCCAGCGGAGTCGCATCGACATCCTGCTCTGAACTGGTGGTGTAAAAAAATCAGTTTTTAGACAAAAGCTATATCTCATGTGGCCGGGCGACACCTTCAGATCCCTCAAGGATGAGCTGGAGAGTGTTGCCGGGGGAGAGGGAGTTCTGGACTATCCTCTTAGCCGGCTTCTTTTTTTTTTCAGGGACGTGTTTTACTCATATTTTGTTCTCGTTCTTAAAAACCAAAAATGGAATTTGTTTGTTACGATTGTTTTTTTGTTTTTTTTGCATGAATATGAAAAACCCCAATAAAGAAATGTATTTAAAGAAAGGAAAAGAATGAATAAATACCGTACAATGGCGTCTAAATAACGGGACACATGAAAATGGGTTGAGATGTTGGATCACAAACTGCATGAGGTCGAAACTCCGCCCACAAATCAAAACATTTCCTTATTTTGAATTAATTTTTATTCAAGCCTTCGTTTTCCATCTGTTTTTTTGGGGGGTTACGCAAATTAGACGTAGCTAAAAAACATCGCACTGGAACATCTATGCGAACCGTTCTGTTGTTGCTTCAGCTGCCGGCTCAGAGTCCGACAACTTTAACTTTTTTTTTTTTTTTTGCATATTTTATTTTTTGGGGAGAATTTATTTAATTAATTAATTTAAGATGAGTAAACATTTGATCAAGCATATTCTAAAAACAGTAAAAAGGTCAGACTTATTAAATGAATTCATGATGAAATTTTGCATTTCTTGGAAAACAGTCAATTTTAATTTGATTAGCTCAACCCAAAGCATCTTTTTTTTTTTTTTAAAAAGAAGTAATTTACCCTTATTAGACTTTATTAGGTTGCATCCAGTTACATAATTTGGTTTCTTTGGTCTTCACATGCTATAATATGCAAAAAACCCCAACAAATTATTACTACTACTACTTATCAAATAGGACTTCTTAGGTCTCCTCCTCAGGGCTCCGTCCTCGGCCCCTTTCTCTTTAGCATATACCTGCTGCCGCTGGGTCGTATTATAAACAGATTCAGTCACACTTTTCAATAAGAACTAGAGACTCAAAATGTGCCCAACCATTAAAGGTTTACCAAAACACTGAACTTTTAAGTGTTTTCGTGCATATTCCGCGTGGGATTTACGAACACGGCAGAATCGGGAAGAGGGATCAGAGGAAATATGTGTGTGTTTTTTTTCTCACTGTCTGACCTGTCTGCTCTTCAGCCTGTGGGCAGGGAAACCCTCTCGCCTTCAGTGTTACACCTGACAGACATCAGCGAAGCTTTACATGACCTCGTCAATCAATCAATCAATCAATCTATTCCCTCCTAGGCTTCCGCCGGCTGTGACTTCTCCAACATTACCTACAGACAGAAACAAGAGACATCAGGAGATGACCTGGACGCCTGAAGCCGGCGCAAAGAGGAGAAACCAAAAAACGACATCACTCTTTTGCATATTCGTACATCTGTTTAATATGAATTCTCCAGATTACAAGTTAACGCAACGCAAACGTGACGGCGGAGAACGAAATCACCTCGCGTTGCTAAAACTGACAGGGACCTGTCAACATTTAACTGCAGCTTTAAACCAAAACTTATAACCAGATGTAGAAGAATGCATCTACTTACTTTATGCTTTTCCATAAAGTCCAGTGAAAGCGTCGGGTGAGGAATAAATGTACGAGACTTAAAAACATGGACCGACTGGATCGAGAACGGCGAAAATAATCAGTAACGAGAAAAAACAACAGCAACGCTATCTTTGGTTGAGTTTGAAAACGATAAGAGTCATAAGAGAGTTTAAAAAATACAACATTCAATCATTGCACATTATATTAAGAAAAAAAACAAAAAAGTTACATTAAAAAAGATGTCAGTAGTAGTGAGGGATCATGGGAGTTGTCTGACTATTTTTTTTAAACCCCAACCCCCCCAAAAAAACGTTTAATCAGCAGCTCACTCTCCAATCTCCGACTCTGGCGTAAGAAAATGAAAACATCATCGTCGCCTTGAATAAAAACCTGCATCTGAAATATCGACGATTTGCATTTGGCGGAATAATAAAAGCCGACACTCGACTCAACAGAAGTGGAAGTAACGATGGCTTCAAACGGTTTCCTGTAGAAACGCTACATTTTTTTAACATTTTTTTTTACAACCCATCTTTTCGGAGTGGGTGGGGGTCTCGTGAAACGCCGTAGATCTTCGCCGGTCAGCTGTGCTGAGCTGCGGCGGCTGATTTTGCGTCCGTCAAGTGTAAGACCTCCTGAAACATGTCCAGGACCCGGCTGAAGTGAGAGCCTTCCCAGAACACCTTGCCGCATCTGGTGCAGACGTAGAAGAAGGGTATCCTCGGCAGGAGTCCGGGGGGCACGGTGTGGAGCTGCATGGGTGCCCCTCCTGGGAAGGTCAGGGTGTCGGGATCCAGATCGGAAAGGGAGGCCCACTGACACTGAAGGGCATACCTGGGGAGGTCAGGGGTCGTGGCGGGGAGCGCCTCCTCGTCCGTTGGTTGCGTGCGCTCACCGCCGGCCTGGTCTTGGAAGAACCCTGCCGACAAAAGATTTGCATTCACGAACAGACAGAATGGGGTGATGTCATCCGTGACGAGATCATGATTACAGGAAGACAGACGCAGAGGTGTGAGAAGAGTTCTGGGTGGGTAGACACAACATGTTCTGTTCCGCTCAGCTCTGTGTGGAAGGGGTTTTGTGTGGTGGGACTGACCTCTCTGTCGGAGCATCCCGATCATGTCCTTCCTGGGAACCGCCACGTACTGATCGCTGTTACACGCCTGAACAAGCAGATCGAAACAGTCAGCCATCAGGAATGACTCACTCCAACATGAAGAAAGAAGGAGTTTTACTCCTAAAAACGGTGCTTCTCTTCTCCGTTGCCCCGGCGGTTGGACTGCCTGGTTCGTAACAGTAAACTGGACCTATGCTGTCGGGTATATACCCACAGAAGGCCCCCAATCCCCTGCGTTGTACAAGCAATCCCCCCCTGATCAAACTCCTCAAATTAAACGTGAACTTATGTCCAAAGAAAACAGTGTTTTTTTGGGTTTGTTGATAAAACACCGCCCCCTAGTGAGTAATTCATGACCTACAAGAGTAAGGTAAGACAATATACGACATAGATCTCCTCGAATCCATTCATATGAAACAGGTTTGGGCTAAATTGGACAAAGAGTCAGGAAGTTATGTCCTGAAAACATTTGGAGATAAAGCAATTTGTAGTGTCAGTCCAGTTCTTCCTCACACTGAGGTCTATGTGGGAATTAATGTGAAAAACTTTGTACTAAGGAAAAAAATCAAGAGGTTTAAGTCAGAAGAGAAGAAAAAAAAGAAAGATAGAAAGAAAAAAGAAAGACAGAAAGAAAGAGAGAGAGTTTTTAAAGAGAGAACTGGCAGCATCATCCTAAAGTCAACAGTGAGTGTGAAAGTCTGACGAGTGAGAAAGGAGCAGAGAAAACTGGAAACACATGATTTATTGCCAAAAAAAGTGAAATACCGCTGATTTATACAATTATATAATCTTTTTTTTTTTTTTTTTTCACCAACCTCCGCCGAAGGAAGGAGGTTATGTTTTCACGCCGGTGCTTCCGTCTGCTCATTTGTGGGCAGGATTACGAAAAAACCTAGATATATCCTAGATTACATTTGTGATAAAGTTACGTGTTTCCCAGCCCTTCAAATAAAACTAAATAATGTGATAAGCGGTTTGGAGTAGTGATGTCACAATGTGGCTATTGCTGCCTTTGTTCATTGGATTCCTTTGGTGTTTCTTTGAAGGCGGAGCTGGTGGCTCGGTGGGCTAAACAGAGACGCCGAAGTGGAAGGCGCAGGAGACCACCGGAGTATATTAGAGACCCCTCAGAGAGTTTGTTGGAGTTGTCCGTATATTTAGAAGCTGGCAATAACTCAGACATGAATGGAGAAATCTGTATTGCAAACAATGGAAAATCTGGTTTTTGCCTATTTCTAAATCATACACGTATTATATTTCATTTATTGATTGAATCTCTTAGACAACCCCAGATTTACCATAAAATGAGAAATCGTTTGGTTAAGTGTGTTTTAAAACAGTAAGAAAAATAAAAAACAGTCTCATAAAAATAACTTTATTATTTAATCTTATGGAAAATCTTAATTAGATCGCTAATTTCATTTAAAATGAAATGTTTTGGTGTTTTTGGAAAAACTATTTCAGTCTAATTTGAATTTTTTGGGTGGAATCAAGTTACATAATTGTTTAATTGTCCTCACATGCCTAAATATGCCAAAAATAAATGAATAAAATGGAATGAAATTATGGAACAGGACTTTCTCAATAGCTCTGGCCGTGTTTAACCTGTGGTGCCCCCCAGGGCTCCGTCCTTGGACATGTACTGTTTAGCATATACGTGCTGCAACTGGGTCTTATTATACAAACAAGTTCAGTCCCATTTTTAAGAAGACAATAAAGACTCTAAATGATCCAAACTAAAGAGTGGAGCAGGACATTGGAGGGTTAAAGAACAGAGCGAGAGAAATATCTGCGTCTCGGCGTACAGACGGCGTTTGCGCCTCAGTAGCGTTCGCGTGTCCGTGCCGTGCCGTCCTCCACGATAAAGGTCTCCCTGGTGGGACATTAGTGACCCTTTGCTCGCCGGCCCCTAACATGAACACCACGCTCATCTATGAGCCGTCCTGTCAACATGTCGGCGCTAAAAGACTCGTCAACACACCTTAGCTCCACCCCGCAAACAGCATTCCACTTAGAGGTGGGCTGTGAATGTAACCGACACTTCTGTAGCCCTCACGGAGCGACGGTTCCTGCTCCCCTCAAGGACGGGTTGTTTCTGTCTAGTCAGGAAAGGTTTAATGAAGACCGCAAATCAGAAAAAGGTATGTCCCCCCCTCCTCTGTATGCACACCCAGAGCGCTGTTTGTCTCTGTGGCGACTGAGGTCAAGACAGGAGAAAGCGGCCAGACGGTAGAGGTGTGGGAATTGCAGAGGTGTTATCTCCTCCTGTCCTGCCTGTGGGAATGAGGCGGCGGCGGCGGCGGTGGCGGCGGCTGCTCTCTCCCTCAGTAAATTTCTATATTCTCCCCTCTGCGGCGCTCACCAGCCCGTTGTATACAAGAGCTACCAGCGCCTGGACATGGCTCACATATACAAAGCATGGCAGCAGCCAGGGAAGCAGAGCCGGCTATTTGCTCAGCTCGAGAGTTTCCCAGACTTCAGCAAGCCAGAACCTGCTCTGAACTCAACAGGGCGAAGCCAAAGACTGACTGACTGACTGACTGACTGACTGACTGACTGACGGGCAAATTGTCTCACACTCATGCAACCTGGATGTAAATAGTGCAATCTAGTAATGTGCGGAGATACGAGGACAAGGCGGCGGAATGAAGTACATCTGAGAATTCGAGTCGGACAAATGTTGCAAACCGTGAGAAATGAGCTTTTAAGTTCTCAAGGAAAAGGTTTTGGGTTATATAGAAGGAAATTATACATAACGAGTCGATTTGAAAAGGGGGCGTTACTTTCTGTTTCCAAAATATCCTCCCAAGCTGGAAGACGAACCAGCTGACCCCAGCTCCTTCCCACTGATAGTGACACTTTATACTTCAACCAGAATAATCAGCACGGCGGGAACGAGACGTCGCTAAGCTCCGTAAGCTCTCAAGGCTTCTAGAGTCGGGCAGGTGAACAAAACAAACAAAATGTCATCAAGGACAATATTCAAATACTTTGTGTGGTTTTTTTATATACACCTTTTGTTGGCTAAAATTAGCTTAACTGCCTTATTAACTCATTATAAACCGCACTTCATTCAAACCGGACAGATTTCAGTGCATTAGATTTAAACTGAAGTGATTATTTTAGTTGTATTTTGCACTGATTTTTAAATGAATGTGGATTTTAAATGTGATCCCCATTCTAAAACTTTCATTCAGAATTTGCACCGCACTAGTTGTTTCTATAATGTGATGATGCTTCATCTCCCCTCAACCGCCTTCCTCATCACGGATGTCCTGTGTGAAGAGGAAGGGGGAAGTTAAATGACAAATACCATAAAGTGACAAATTGATGGGTCTGGCATGTTTTTAAACAAATAAAGAAAAAAATCAGACTTCAGACTTATAAATCAGACTTATTTTCATCCGTTCACGACGAAAGCTTGTGTTTCATGGAAAATAGTCAATTTTAATTAGGTTGGCAAAAAAAATCTTTCCGGGAAAAAAAAAAAAAAAAAAAATGGACCCTTCTTAAGCTTTTCTTTTTCCTTTCCTCAAGTTACATAATCCTGTTTAGTAAGTCCTCACATGCTCTAATACGCCCCAAACATTGGCACCACTTATCAAACAGGGCTTTCTCTACAGTCATAGTTAATCTAACGTCCTCTGTGGCCTCTTCGACTTTACGGGTGTCCCCCAGGGTCCCATCCTCAGCCACTTACCCTTTTAGCACATGCATGCCGCCAAGGGGTCGCGTTATAAAGAGGTCCAGTCAAGCAGGTCACATTTTCCACAACCAACAGTGACTTAAAAAATGTGCCCGAAACCAAACAGTGAAGCAAGACATCAAACGGTTAATGAGGAAGTGTTTTCCGGACCCACAAATGTGGAAAGAAACTCTGCAGTTCCTGCAAAGTCTGCTGATACAGAAAAACAGTATTGTCATGGCAGTTGAGATCAGTTATGCTTGCAGAGGGAAAGTATGTTTGTGACCTTAGAGGAGCACGATATGCGGCTTCGGCCGGTAACGTCTGCGCACTTTGGTCAGCTTTTGAGTTTTGATGGAGTGAACGCACATGCCAGGTGATTAAATATACCTTTACTGTGTCTCGCGGTTTGCAATCTTCGCCGGCCGCATCTTTTCAAGCTTCTGCCGATGGCACCGAGTTTACTCACCGTCAATTCAAGTTTGTGCTCATAGTTTGTCAGCAGTTGGAACGATGCCAACGCAGAGTTACACAACAAGAAATTCAAACCAAGAGCTTTTTAAAAAAAAAAAAAATTTTTTTTTTTAAATCTTTTAATTTTAAGTCTCCATAATCTTTGAGACGGTTGCTCCGTTTCCTTAGCCTGCCTTTTATTCTGCAGGTTTCGAGGGGAACCTCCTGCATTCTCACACTCCGTGTGGTCATGCCAAAGAAAGAATGCTCCTTGCTGTGACAACAAAGGCTATCTAAAGTGTGATACTGTGTTTCAAAGGATGGGAGGTGGTGGAAAAAGAGGAGAGAAAGGGGGATAGTGGATACGAGGTAGGAAAGAGAGGGAGGGGAATGAGGGGGTGGGAGAATTCTCAAACACACACACACGCACACACACATAATGCACTGGCTCTGTAGGCAGCTCCCATGGGAAAATCCTAAACCAATCTCAAAAGGCGGCGCTTTACGGGCCGATGTAGGTCACATGGCCAGAGCAGCCAATTGGGAACTGGTGATTTGATTCAAATTGTGGTAAGTCAGGTAAGGGGCAGTGTGGGAACAGGAGATAAGAGCAAGATGAGAAGCAAGAACAGCAAAATCATTGGTCTTGGTGTGAATTTTCGAGCCCAAGTCAAGATCAAATATCCATAATACCTCATTGCAAAGCTACTCTGGACTAAATCCTTAGATTATGATATTATAATATAAGAATATAAGATCAGAGAAAAGATCCATCAAACAGAAATATTAAATGTTTCCCATTCCCGTGCCTCGGGGGTTTTGTGCCAACTTTTTTTTTCCATTCTGTGGGGCAGAAAATGAAAATGTGTTGCTGCAGTTCCACTTTAAGCGGGACTGCAAACTGGACTGGAAAATGAAGACTCGTACTTTCGCAGAAATGATGAGTAAGGAGAAGCCGCGAGGCCAAAGTGGCCTGATTTATGGGTCTTGTCTGCTTTCCCACACAGTCCCAAGGTTATGCTAGCTGATTTGGATAGCTTCCAGTGGAGATGGACGGACGTGACACAATCGCACACGATTTTTACTGACGGTGCAGGCTGTGGAAAAGCGACGCAGCTTTCATTTAAGGAGGAGACAGGTGTAGAGAAAAGTCAGCACTGTCACATTAGAATTGGTCAGAAGGAAAATTCTCCCTAGTCGAAAAAAGCAAAACAACCCCAAAACCAAACTGACATTTTACCCAGTTTTCTTATACAAACTCTTAAAGAACTGAATATCACGGTGGGGAAGTAAGAATGAATGAAGTCTACGAAGTAGTCCAAGAGAAACCGGCAGCAGGAGCCGTGAAAGGACAACAAAGGTCGATCGAACCCTCTGACTTCTGTTTTTATGAAGCAATAAATGATGTAAGTGGAGGAAGAGCACTGCCGAAAGTTGTCGAACGAAGTGTGGTTCTGGGTTTTCAGGATGCCATTAACGTTACTTCAGGTGATGTTGACGCTAATGTAGCATTTCTGGTAAGCTCACCGCACAAACGGGTCGTCCTCCCCGACTTAGTGTTAGGTGATGTCATAATGATGTGTACTAACACTATGAGGTGAGGATAACGGTAAATAGTTGGTCCATCATTTCACAACAAGGAGAGAAGCTACGTTGTTCCTCCTTAAACCGAGGTTCTGTGATAGTAAAACCTGGACCCCGGGGATTCCTCTGGGCCATGCTGCAGTAGTACGGGGTACCGGGGGCCATTTCTAACAGCCATCCAATCCCTGAAAAACCAAAGTGAGAGTCCGGTTTGGGGGACTTGGACTTGCATCTCTGCTGTTTGTAGATGATGATGATGATTCTGTTGGCTTCATGAGTCTAGGCTCTCCATTTACCGGTCCGTCTACGTTGCAACCATCACCTACGGTCAGGAGCTCAAGGTAGTGACCAAACGAATGAGGTGAAGGATACAAAGCAGTTGAAAAGAACTTCCCTCGTAGAGTGGGAGCCCAAACATCTGGAGGGAGCTCGGAGTAGAGCCGCCGCTCCTTCGCGACCCAAAAGGAGACAGTTGAGGCGGTTCAACGCGGATCAGGATGCCTCCAACGCTGACATTCTTCTCGCCATTCGTTTAAAATGAGTAAAAGCAAATTAGTCACTCTCTTAACGCCTCAGTCAACTTTTTCAGAGAACTTTAACCTCCTGGTATTTACTTTTGATGAAACTTCATGGTGGTCCACGGATCAGACGAGCGAAGCGGGCTGGTCTGTTCTGCCTCGTCACCGACCACATAAAATAAATAACCTGTCTTACGTCCTCTATGACATTACTATTGGTCTTGTACTGCATGTGTATTTATTATCATTTACAGAAAGACAAATCGCTCTAGCGTGTGCCGTATCTAAACACCTGGAGAGGGGTCACTCATCTGCTGCAGCAGGAACTGAAGGAATTACAGCAATGACTCGCTACATGTACTTTCCCACAGTATCCTGAGGGTATCTGGCCAGTGTCTCAGTCTAACAGTCTGCGTGTTAATTACCAGCTCGGTTAACTAACCACTACCACCTGACAGCAACCTGAACTTGGACCACAGCAGAACCTGTCTGGGCTTGACAACACACACCTTCCTCTGACTCACCTCACTCCAATGCACCAACATACCCGCTCACGCATATTTAACAGACATGCGAAAGATGTAAACTCACACGCACGCACACACACAAACACTCACCTTCCTGACTCACGTTTGCACCCACTCATTTCACCTGAACTAAGCATAAATTATGAAAAGTTCTCAAAAAAAAATTTTCCTCCCTGACTTTCCCATGGATGCAAATAATCCAGAATCGGTTCAGTAGAATGAGACTGCAAAAGTCGGCTGTTCTCATTTTGCCCATCACTGCTGCGTCTTACATCACCACGCACAACCATGGAGGGGTTCAGTACTGCACAGAATTCTGCTGGGACTGGCAAACGTTTCCAGTAGATCAACTTCAAAGGCACATTCCCTGAAAAGTTGGATATCATTGACTTGTCTGTGATAACTCCAAAAACTGTGTCATGGGTTCTTTTCACATTTTAAACCCAAATAGACAAGGACGCAAGGAAGAACTGGATTGTTTTTGCGAAAGGTCGGTTGTATATTTCCGACATTAGGTGGAAACTCTATGTCCAAAAGTTTCTTGGCCATAATTTCCCAACCTTTAACCCGATTTAGTCCAAATTTAAACATTGGACTAAAACATGTATCATGTTTATATATCATATTTTACTGTTATAGCTCATAATTAATTATCTAGGGGGGAGTTTTTCTCAACGAAAAACACTGTTTTTCAGACATGACTTCATATTTGAGGAGTTTAATCAGGGAGATTTGCTTGTTCAACGCAGGGGATTAGGGACTTTTTTCGGCGATACACCAGTGCTGTTGTGGACGACAGCTTAGGCCTGATATAATTGATAAGAGTCTTATCGATTGTTAACTGTATACTATAAAACAAAACTATATTTTGATAAATAATAAAAAATTGCTTAGCGTTTATTGAATTTTAATACATATTTGTCTTTTTTATGTGATAGTAGCCGAGTCATCGGATAAATCTCTACGTACGACATAGACTGCACAAAATGCAGTACCATATTTTAGTTCTACCTTATTATCCAACACAACATGAATAGGTAAGATATACCTTCTCTTTTCCTTATTCCTCTCAACTTTTGTTAGACATTTGGTTGTTTGTCTCAAAACCCCTTGACCTCCATTTGGCCTCGTCTCCCCTCCTTGCTTTGCTCCTGCAGTCTATCTTTATAGGAGTTCACTCAAAGAGGTAATGAAGACGATAATGGTCCAGAGGCGAGCAGATAACAGTCTAGCCGTCTTATAAATAACTCGGATGGTACAGCCCGTTCATTTAATCTACTCAACCTTCAACCTCAATCTCTCCCAAGTTCAACCAGTTTCTTCCTCCTTCCTCCTTTGTTTTATATTGAAGCACCGTCTCTCCTCTCCTTTTCAACGTCTCCTTCAGTACTTTTCCCTCCTGCTCCGTAGCCGTCGCTCACTTCTTTTAGTTTCTTTTCCACAAACTATTTATTTACAGTCTGAGTTCAGACGTTAGAGATCTGGGGGCCGGTCTGAGCCGAATACCTCAGGAGAACAACAAAGAGAAAAAAGAGCCATCCAGAATGTGGCTCACGGGGCAACGAGTTCTGAAGAAGAACCAAATCGGGTCAACTCAAAAACATAAAAGAAACTATATTAAACCACCTGCAAGTCTCTCTTGATGTTTTTACTTTTTTTTTTAAAACTCAGACGAGGAGATAATGTTTTTTTCCACTGCTGGAATTTTCAATCGTCGGTCTGTTTGTCTATTTCTATGCAGGCTTACTTAAAGAAATACGACTGAATTATAGTCGTATATATTTTGGAGAGGGCTGAAGGAAGGGAACTGGATTCAGATTTTTTTAAAGGAAATTTAACTGTCGTAGAAAAGGGAAAAATAAAAGGATTTTTGCTTTTAAGGTCATGGATAATTCCCACAATCATTCTAGAAGAGACAATCCCGTAAGTTTGATAAGTTCAACCACACATCAAAGATACGGATCCAAGCAAAATATCGCGGAGCTGATTTTCTCTGGGTTCAAAGAAAATAAGCGTGAGAGAACGAGGAGTTAAATTTAATCCGAGCTAGATCCTGACCCAAACCCCCATTAGTGGAACATTGTTCTTCTTTAATAGTCATTAAACCTATAATGATACTAATATGAGTCCTGATTCTCGGGGTAGGTTGTAATGTTGTAATGCAGGGAAGATAAATTGCGACAGGAGGTCCGAAAGGTCGCGATGATGAGAAGTAGCTCTTCTTGAGCACTTGGTGGTCTGACCCTAACGAATATAGATGTACTTTTTTTTCTTTTTTGGAGCATTTTGCACATTATGAGAACAAAAACAGAACAGAAGAATAAAAAGTCAGCGCAAAAACAACAAACTGTGTTTTTTGGGAGACTTCATTCATTTAGGTCATTTTTCCCAAGCAGATGTAACTGTTTGACAATATATATAAAGAAAAATGGGAGGTGGGGCAGATTTTCTGGAGCCAGTATTTGGTAACTGGCTGCCAGTTAGATGTTGAAAATATGTGAGTTGTCCTTATTTAAACCATCTGGGATTTTGTCCGACGTAGAGAGACGCGAATGAGACATTTAACGCTGAAAAAATATATACGTACTTATACCTAATACTTGTGTTCAGATCCATAGCGTCAACAAAACCCTATTCTGGAACGTTATCACGACCTTTGGGTCCGAGAATAAGCGCCACATGCTCCAGTCAATCATTTTTGGGGGAAACCCTGCAATCCTCCTCTTCTCTGGGACGGATGGGGGCTTCTTGGGGCTCTGTGATACGGACAATAAAGTCCTATTGGCTGAGATGTTTACACACGCTTACACACTTAACTCCCGTTATATGCCAGTCGCACCGTTCCCTCAATGAACCCATTGAGCGCGTAATTACGACAGCTTTCCTCGACATGCGCTAACAGTTCTCAAACTGTCATTACGCCCACACGCTGCAAACTGAAATCACACCCACTCAACCTGAATCCATCGGCCTGAACCACATCTGCATATCAACACACACACACACGCACACACACACACACACAACACACCCATCATGGGAGAGCCACGGGCGGATTCCTCGGCTCAACGTTTAGCACTGCTGGCGCATATTTCCAGACCCCCCCCCCCCTCCTCCTCTTCTCATCACCCCATCTCTCTCTTTCCCTTTTTTTTTTCTCTCTCTTGTCTCTTCCTGATGTAGAGGCACGCAGGAACGCGGGGAATGTTATTGTAATGCAGAGTGATTCATCCAGGACTGTAAATATTGACAGTGGTGGTAGTGATGGCTGCTGCTGTGCCTCTCTCTCTCTCTCTCTCTCTCGCTCTCTCTCTCTCTCTCTCTCTCTCGCTCTCTCTCTCTCTGGAATAGAGGAATAACTTCTCTCCCACATGGCTGTTTGACAGACAGTCGTTAGCATCGGGGTGGGCTAGCACCAAATCCCGATGCTAGCCCACCCCGTAGACCTGTATCTATTGGTTAAGATACAGGTCAGAGACGTTTTGCACAAAAATCATGACAAATGATTTGTGCTGACCGTAACATGTTTCCATTTCAAACTCATTCAAAAATGATTAATGTCTAGTTCGCGATGTCCACTTTTCATCCCTCCATTCATTCATTCATCTACCTTCATATCGATCATCCACACGTCTGAGAACTCATACCACAAGAACATTTCTCACATTCACAGCGCAGCTTTTTTTTTTTTTTTTTTTTTTTTTTACCACAAATGCTAAAAATCCTTGTAACCTAAAACCTGAAAAAACATGTGAATCAATTTTTTACGCTTTTGTCCTCAGCCAAAGCAGCAATGTGATTTTATGTTCCCTGTTACCAAGCAGTTCTGTGATCTATGCTGGGAGCTCATGTTTTGAAGGAGTAGAGCAGAAGTTGAGTTTGCCAGTGGGTTCGGCTTTGACGGGAAAATAAATTGAATTATTAACAAATTACACTACATCATCTGGCGTCTGACACACACACGCACGCACGCACGCACGCACGCACGCACGCACGCACGCACACACACACACACACACACACACACACACACACACACACACACACACACACACACACACACACACACACACACACACACACACACACACACACACACACACACACACACACACACACACACACACACACACACAAACGGAACACCCAAACAAAAAAACATCACTGTTTGAAATCGATCATGGCTAGTCAACTTTTCAGGGCGTCTACCCAACTGCTTAAGACTTTGGTCTAGACCTTGAGACAACTGTCGCTGTGAATTGGCGCGGTATAAATAAAGATTGATTGATGAGCCAACAAGCTAACTGCTAAAGCTGAAGCAACAAATCAACGCCTCCCTCTCTCTTACAGGGTTAGAATATTGAAGAGGAAATGAGGAAATAGTCTTTGGACCAAGCCGTTGTCAAAATGAAATTCTGGTTGTTATTTGGTTTGAGAGGATGTTTTCCCATGGAGCATCATTTCCTGTATTTTGGCCAGTAGCTGAACACCATAAAAAAAAAAACAGAGACACATTAAAATACATTAAATTGATCTAGTAGATCCCGCCTCTAGTAGAGAAGCATTCTCCTCTTCCTCTATGGACCAGCCTCCTCTGACACATATGGTTTGGTCCAGATTACATATAAAACTTGTTTTTCCCGGTAACTACCCTCGTCATTCAGGCAGTACAACATGCACACCACTTCCTTTGGTATCCTCCTCTTTTTTTTTTGGGTGCCCCTACCATATGCACACTCACTCCTTTGATGATGTCAATCAGAACCAGCCACTTCACTTAAATTGCGAGTCGCAGGAATCGCTGTAAAATTGCACGAATAGCTTGCGTTGTGTGCGGATAGGTAGTGGTAGGATAATAAAATGCAGATTATACAAACGTACAACAGCTGCTAGCACAGACAACAGGGAAAGAAAGCCATTATCGATGCTGATCAACAACTGGCAGTCAAGGTCGGGATCTTTTGCTTTCTTCTTGAGAATGGTGGCGTGAGATAGGGCATGACGAATCAGGGAAAGGCATGTCGCGACAGATACGGACTCAATCAGAAAGCAAAAGCAGGTACTTGCATCATTTGCAAACTAGTCATTTCTACCTGTACGGACCGAAATGTAACCTAGGAGTTTTCATAATAAACCGGGGTCAGGATGGTTTTGAAATCTCTTTAAGGAAACCGGAAACTTTTAGGGCTTCTTTGAGGCTTGTGATGGTTTTTTGTTGGCTGGGTTTTAAATAGTGCCGTAATGTAAACCCAGGAAAAATTATGTTTACTAAAACTCAAATGTATCAGTGGGGACGTCGCCTTTGTCCCAAAGGTTTTTGTTTCTCCTTACAATTTGATTCGCAGACCCGGAACACGTCCTGTTGTTCAGCACGGATCTTAGGAGTTCTGCTCTGTTCCCTTCTCCTGCTTTCACTGGGAGTGCCAGAAATTCTAGCTTACGCTGAACTTTATTGAGGTGAGGGAGGTCTGCAGGTCCCTGGATGTTTTCTTTGGATCTTTAGTGACTTCCTGAACGAGCCTCTGCTGGGATCCTGGAGGAACTTTGCGAGGTCGACCAATTCTGGGAAGGTCCCAAGTCTCCCCGCCATTTGGAGATAATGTCTCCTTTTGGATCCGTCAAGTCTCGGCGCCTCAGAAATAGCTTTGTAAACCCGTCCAAGACTGATGTATTTCAGTCGCCTTCATCCCAAGCTGTTCTGGAATTTATTTTTATTTTCGCAGCGTGCAACCGGTGAGACCTGCGAGCCAACGTCACGCCGAAACGGCCTGCAAACGGTCTATTTCAGAGATGTTTTGATGGAACAGGGCTGGTAGGAATCAGGCCAGGGTGTGTCCAGAACAGACCAAACCACTTATGCAGCTTTGTAGTCCTTGTGTTTAGAGGCAAGTGCTTTTTTCACAAAGGCTCTGTATCGGATAGACACGCAGTTGAATAAATGGAATTATAATGTGTTCTGGGTCATATTTTGTATTGGGTTTGCTTTTTTTTCTTCTTTCTATGCTGCCAACACACTTTAGTAACCAACCAATAGAGATGCACCGATGGATCGGCACCCGGAGGCTCATTTTGATACGACGGGTGACCAGAAGAGCAGCCTCGGCACACGCCCACCCAGCATGAGCTACCGTGGCTACAAATATCTCAGCAGTTTGGAAATCTTTCAGCCTGGGTGAAAACATACACAAAGCTCGCAATTAAGGCCAAAATAAGCGGCCGAGGAACGACTCCCAAAACAAACTTAATCAAACACTTAAAAAATTAATCAACCCGAGGAGCAAGGGCAAGTTTCAAGAAGCGAATGCTAGCTGAGCGGCTAATGCAGGTGAGCTCGCAAAGGCAGCCACGAGTCGGCTGTATGTAAAAATGTATGCCAAAATGGAAATCGGCCGGTCGGACTGTGTAAAGAATCGGTGATGGGAATCGGCAAGGAAAACTCCAAATCGGGGCAGCTCTACCAAGAGCCCAACTGCACAAACCCCCAGGGACTCCAGCCGTAACAGCTTTAATCCCAAGAGCGACAGTTGAGGTACGAATTTTACAACGGACTCGCAGTGAAAGCCGACAACATTAAATTTTGTTGACTAGTAAAAGGCTATAAAAACCAGACGTGTGTGGACACCCATAAAGCCGGTGTTAATCTCAAGGGGGGAAAGGATAGTAAATTTGACTTGGATAATGAGATTTAAAAGGGGCCACAAACGACCAACTGCTCCGTCAGACAATGGAGGGAGACGCCGAGCGGGGTGGTGACATCGTTCATCAATTTGAAGCATTAGGATGAGCCTGTGGACGCAGACGAGGGAGACACATCCGTATCTCAGCCAGAATCACTGTATATATTATCAGGAAACACACACACCCACACACACACACACACACACACAGCTCACAGGGGCCGGGCCATGGGAGGATGAGATAAAGGCAAATAAAAGAGGGAAAGGGCTCAGGGTTAAGTGGCAATAATGATGGAGAGTAGGACATCGGTGTGTGTCTGTGTTCTGGAGCTCACTTCAAAGTGTCTCTGGTAGCCTTGTTCGTGTCAACCGGAGATACAGGCGGGCAGCGCTGTGAGACCCGAAGAGGTGGAGAAGGAAGAAAAAACATTTTTAAAAAGGGAGGGGGGGGGGTTAAAAAAGGAAGCAGAGACACAAAAGCCGAGGGGAAAGAGAGGACCGAGGTTGGAGGAGGGTGAGGGAGGGTTAGGGGAAAGTAGGTCGGAGGTGACAGGTTGGGGTTTAAGGGCAGGGGAGGTGAGGGGGGGGGGGGCTGCAGTGAAGGAGTTCACCTCTAGTGTGAATGCAATGAGGTAAAACCACAAGAAAAGACGATGGAGTGAGTTCCTGTGTCATACACCCTCTTTATTTCCACCCTTCCTCCCCCCCTCCTCTTCCTCCCCTCCGCTGTCCCCTTCCCTCTCTGCGATCGGACCCAGAAAATTCCCTAGGGCCAGGGGCAGTCCCTTTTCAGTCTCCAGTGACACAGTAATTAGAAGTGTGGGAACTGAATCTGTCCCTCTTTCTGAGCCCCGCGCTCCCTCCTTTCGCTGGCCCTCGCCCCTCACCCCCTCACCCCAACCCCTTCCAATCCCGTCCCTCCTGCACTTCCTTTGCCACCTCTCCTCCTTTTGCACCACACCTCATTGCTCACTCACAGGAAGTAGCTTCTCAACATGAGATTAAGAAGATAGGTCACAGGCTGACACCCGAGGCTGATATTGACCCACACACTACCTGTCTACATAAAATGATATGATAAGAAACATTTAAATATGTGTCTGGAAACATGTTGTAATTTGTAAATGAGGACGGTTGAATGTTAATAATTGAGGATATCCACTTCTATGTGATTCAATTAAAAATCAGGCGTGCATGGGAAACCTATATGGGTCAAACGCCATGAGCCACCTGTGATGTTCATGGGAGCGACACATCACACACACTCACACACAATCCCACACCCCTCGTTCAGACGCCCCACCACCATCGCCAGTCCACCCCTCTACACCCCCGCCCGCTCTGCAGCCACAGAGTCCCCCTATCTCCTCGAACAGAGCAATGCTGTCTCTCCGGCTCGCTGTCAAGCCCAGCAGCAGCAGCAGCACCACCACCACCACCACCACCGCCGCCGCCGCCGCCCCAACCCCCATTCGCTATCTCCGCGGCGATAACCATGGGAACAGCAGCACTGTGGGAACGGCGACCAGTTGACTAAAATAGACAGGAGGAAAATGGAGGGAAATAAAGAAAGGAAGGGTTCCCTCCATCCACGGCCTGTAGGAGGTCCATGGGATCAACCGGAGGAACAGGTACTCAGGCATTCCACTCACCTCTGACTTCCACCCGCAACAAAAGAGGATGCCGAGGGCGGCGTGACTTTCCAAATGTATTAATTAATATGGAGTTCAGGTTGGAGTTTGAGTGACAGGGCGAAAGCTCTCTCTCTCTCTCTCTTTCTCTCACGCACTCTAAACCGTCCCACGAGCTAGGTAGCAGAATCCCACACGAGAGTGCGGCGCCCCCGACCGTAAGGACTCCCACCATTATCACACACCCAGTCACGCCGTTTACATAAGTTAAGGGAATGAGATGGCCGTAAAGATTGGCATCATAAGACTTGGTTGTGCAGAGATGACTTTGAATGATCTTTTGTACTTCGACGTTCATAAAAAAAAAAAATTTAAATGAGGAAATGAAGCGGCACGAATCCCAAATATAAAAGAAACAAATATCTTTTTGACTTTATAGACATATTTATCACATTGGCACTCATTTCTGCAGTTGGTTCCGTATTAATCTCTTCTTGTTAAAAAGACAAACAAAAATATAACAACTTGAAGATACAATAGAGTTTTTCTAATTTTGCATGACATCTTACTAAAAATGGATGTAATTTCCCTTCATGGTTATCAAACATATATATATATATATATATATATATATATATATATAACCATAAAGGCATTACGTCAAATGCCCTTATGTCTCAATTCCTATGAGAAACTTTGCAAACTGGCTTTCTTTGGCCTGAGATGGGAGGAGGGGAAGGAAATGGGGAAAGACGCAAGTTGAGCATCATCATCATCATCTTTTTTTTTAAACCTATCTCTGGTCTAAATTTTCCATCCCTTTTATATACTGTCGGTCTCTCAGTGGCTTAATCGTAGCAGAAATCCAAAATCTTGGCTTCAACTCTTATTTTCTCTCTCCCTCCAAACTTGCGCTATTAATCTATAACGAGTCTATCTCGATCTTTCCCTCGGATGTTCCCCGTGTTTGTCATGTATCTCGTTTTGTACCGGTTTTCACCCTTTTCTCTTCTAATCCCTATCAATCCATCCGTCTACCCTCTCCATCTACACTGCCCCCCCCCCCCCCCCCCCCCATTCTTTTGCTCTTTCAAGGCCTTTCCCAGGCCAAGCAGCCTGACCCTTCCAGACTCTACCTCCTTGCTCCCTGGGGGCAGGAGGGGGTGTCTGCCTTTGGCCATTCCCACCCCGCAAAGGATTTTCACTTTAATCTGACTCCGCGAGCAAGAGGGAAGAAAAAGGAAGGACGGAACGGTTTTGCGTGTGTGCGCGCACCAAGCCTGCTGATTCCAAAGTAAACAGACTTCTAACATTCTGATAGCATCGCATCACGCAAACAGCAGGACTGAAGCAAGACTTAATGTTTTAAAGGTGAGCAGGTCTCACCGACACATGCGAGCAGCACAGCGGGGATATGCATGTCAGACATTTAAAGAATGTTCACAGACTGCACTGACACGCTATCATGAACTATGCAACACCATGTCACCCCGATCGAAGCTCCAACGCACGAATGACAGGTGAGAAAGGAGGGGGGAAAATAAAACGATACGCCGCAGGAGCATCTGCACAACGCAAGAATACACCCAAGTACAGTAATTGAGTTCACAAACCAAAGACTGTGTGGGGGGTTATCATCTCTCATCTCTGTCTCCGGGGGGTTTAAATTTAATTGTTGACACAACTCTCACAGACACACACACACACACACACACACACACACACGCACACACACAGCTATCCTCATCCAGAGCCCGTCCGATGCAGCTGGGTTTCACACAAACACTTTTCTTCCTTCAGACAGAAATCATGGCGAAAGAATATTCCTGTAAGGCTGTTCACATGAGCAGTGATCTAATCGGAAAACGGTGTTCACATGTGGCGAAGACATCAATCAGGTCCGGGGTTCAGGGTCGCGGGGGCTGGAGCCCATCGCGGCCCTTTTAATCACTTAATTCACGTTCAATAAAAAGTGAAGTCGTTGGGTCCGATCCACTTTGTTGTTGTGGGATTAATGCTTATAATCAGTGTCTTCAAAGATTTCCAGCGTCTTTTTTATTTTTTTGTTTTTTCTCCTCGGCGTCGGTTTTCTTGGACGCGTTTGGAGAGTTCATTACTTCTTATTTTCCCACTAAATTCTTTGGGAGTTTGTATTAAAAACAAACTCTCTGCTGTGGTCTAGATCATTAAATGCCGGCATTGTGCACGCGAGTGACGCCACCGGGCACGCGCTCACCGGGGATTTTTCTGAATCACCGTTTACAGGCAACACTTGCCTTTCCCAACGTCTTCCCGAAAGGAGTTGAGACTACTTTCTTATCTCAATGGGTGTCTGGGTTTTTCTACCTTAGAGATGCTAGCGGAGGTAGTAACAGATGCGAATGGGACGTCTGTATAAATGCAAGCAGAGAGGTAAGAGTGGGGTATGACAACAACCGGAAACAACCAACCTTGAAGCAACTACTAGCAGTCAGCAGATAATTCAAAGAAGAAAATCAACCGAAAAAATGTGGTAGAATCGGCGAGAAGCACCTTAGCCTTCAGGCAGAGGATGAAATCAGCCGCCATGTAACAGGAAATCTAAATGTTTTTTTCCCCACATGTTTAGAAAGTGCTGTTCATCAAATTACATTTGCATCGCATGTAACCAGATACTTTATGTAACCAGAAGTAGCTGGTTCGGCTGCGTAACTCATCACACCTCTCTTACTTGCTGAATCCTGGCTTAGAATAGAATAACTTTATTGTCGTTGTACAACAAAATTGGCTTGTGTGGTGCCTAAAAAGACGTATGCGCACATACGTTTATGCCCATTCACAGTAAATAAAAGTTACAGCGTAAAAAAGGATGTACCAACATAATTGCCCTATTGTGCCACATTTATTGCACACGGCGTTTTTTTACGGATAGCCTTGTCCGAACCCGAGTTTCAGTTCGCACCTTACAACTAATCTCGAATGAGGTCTTGTGTCGGTCGGACTGATGATTGATGATTGGTCTAGGTCTAGTCACCGGGTCGTTTTTCAATCTATCGGCGTAATAGGATAGTAGCGTTGGCTGACGAATGCGTAGACCGTAATCTCTGTTAGTGGTTAATGTGAGGGGAATGACGTTGATTGAAGCATACCTCTAGAGCCCCTATAAAGCATGGCTGACATTTCCCCGAATACAATCCAGCGTAGAAGATAAAGACCCTCTTTAGGCTCGGTTTTAAAACCCGTTTTGGACCACCGGATCACAAGCTGACAGCGAGACCCACCATTTGTCTCCAAATGTGTCCAGCTGGCCACCAGTATTCACATTTCTTTAGCTGTCCACGGTCAAAAGGTCAAGGTCAAAGGGCGTTGAGTGTAGTCATCAGTCACGTCAGTAAAGTAGCAGATTTGTTTAGCTAGCTGGCACGCGCTACCTTACAACTTGAGGATGTTTCAAGAGTTAATATAAATATACGGACTAGTGGAACTGTCGTGACTGACAGGACAAAGTAATCGGCGACTTGCTAAAGAGCGGAGGACAAGGCGAAGATTTTAACAAACTAGAAAAGCAGTGGCTTTCGCCGGTGGCCTACCCACAGTGACATAGTTTCCTGTTACATCCTTGTCCCAGACGCATCAAGACAATGATACAAGACAACCACTGTCCCAACAGGGTCATAGAGTATTCCATTTAAACCCAACATTATGACATTTTTTTATCAATGGTTGGGAGAGTGGATGTTGGAGTGGATGTTTTTTTTTTTTGTTGTAAATTAGCCATCTTCATTGCTCTAAACGGTCAGTAGTTTGGACTTTGAAAATTCGCTTTCACTCAACCTCTACTTTATCTCCGTAAGACAACTTGTTTACCCAAGTTCCCAATGGGTAAAAAAAAAAGAAAAGGAAAACGCACACGCTCAGGTTTATGCTAGCACATCGTTTGCACACACACAAAGGCCAGTGTGTCCCGGTTTTGTTGGTTTTCAAATGTATCAGTGCATTTGACACATTCCCATGACACTGAAGGTGAAATGGCCCAGACAAAACCAAAACAACATGATAGAACAGTCGACGACAAAGACTGACTCCTGCAGCTCCTCACATCGCCTGTGAATGGGCCAAGATGATGTACTTGAACACAACGCTAAAGACTTTGGCTTGTGGCCATAGATGCGAACGGAGCCTTTTGTGCATCTTCTGCATTGATTCTGTCGCGTTTTTGCACGTTTTCTTTTTTAAATCTTGTGAATAAGAACGAACTGGAGCAACAGCAAAGGATATCACAGGTTGCACTTTAGCTGTAGTCCAAAGAAGAGACAATAAATGTCTTCAAACGAGGTGAAGAAGAAATACCCTGCTCAAAAAAAATGAAGGGAACACTTAATCATTATGCTATAACACCAAGTCCGTTAAACTTCTGGGATATCAACCTGTTCAGTTAGGGAAGTGTGAGCGAGTGTGAATAAGTTTCATCTGCTTTGGTGCAAATGAAACCAACAACTGGTGGAAAGGAGAGACATAAACATGGCAACCCTCAAAAAAGTAATGGTTTTTTTCCAGGTAGTGGCGAACGACCATTTCTCCATCCCTTTCCTTCCCGACTGGTTTTTCTCTATTTTTGCGTTTAGCTGATGTCCTTGTCTCTACTGATGGCAGGATGCGGCACCTGCAACCCATTCAGGTTGCACAGGTAGTCCAGGTTCTAAAGGATGGCACATCCACACATCAACCCGGTAGCTGGACCGGTATCTGCTCCTTTGTGCTGCTGAAGCCCTATAAAATAACCTTGGCATGTTCTCCATTGGCGCCCCGTTGTCCTCACACATGAGTTAGAGAGCAGCGAACATGAAGGTTGACTTTGACATCATCCAGCATGGTGGTTTGGGTGGAGGCTCAGCTGCGGTACGGGGAGTTCGTTCATCAATATCTGATGCATGATTTTGAGAGTTCTCCCACTTTTCCTTGAGCAGTGTAGTTACGTGAGCGTGTCTAATGACTTCATGCGCCAACCACATATCATGCGCATTACATCATCACATCCTCCTCTACCTTCGTCAAGTCGGTTGAAATAGAAATGATTGAATCTCAGATGTTACTCTGTGGTTGCATCAACGCCAAAGTAAAGTCCGTGCGGAGCTGTGTGGTTGCTGATGGATACAATATCTAAAAACGAAGACGATACTCAGCAACAACCTGACACTGATGGATGACTCACTGTCGGCTCTGTGTGGCAGAGCCCTCAATCACTTAGTGGCTTGAACAAAGTCCAACATGGCTCTGGTTCCCGGGGCTCATGTTCTGAAGTGCAGTTACATCAGAGCTTGTATTGAGGAGGCACAGAGTATGTGTCTGTTTTGCACATAATATAGGATTCGACAAACTCTGAAATCAAGGAGCATCCATTTTTTTTCTTGACTCCGACTGTAATCTATTAATTATCGTTTTTTCTTCTTATATTGACAGTCCCAAAAAAGTATGAGGACATCTCCCCCGTTTATTTACGAGTAAAAGAGATAAGTAGCCGTCGTGAAACAATGATGAAATTAAATTGTAGAAAGAGATCGGACGACACGAGGAAGAAGTTCAGGAGGCACCTGTTCCTGCTTGGGCTACGTGAAGTTAGCTCTCCAGCTACTCTGTAGACGTCCTTGTTAGCTCCAAATCGCTAAGTTCGCATTTAGCTAAGCGCTTGACAAAGGCAACCTAAAGCTAATTTTAACACTTAGCTACTCGCATAATCCGCAACGGTACAGATGCAAAATACCCATAAGGCTACGCTCTAAAAAGTTTTAAGCTTTAAGCTGCGGCTATGCCAGCGAGTTTTGCTCGCATTTCTGCACAAAATGATGGCGAATCGCAAGTACTTCAGAAAAATCACACAGGTATGAATCGAGAATGTGATCTTTCTCCAAAGGACAGAATTTCAATTGCCCCAACTCATTTGCAGCACATGATAATAGCTTAGCGTTAGCAAAACCACAGACGGGAAGGTGAGCACCTTTAGCTTAAAGTGATGCCATCAAGGATGTTGTGAATGAAGTAAAAACCTGCCTTGGATGAATGTGAACTAGTGTCCTACACATGTGAATGTGTAATGTGAAAAAAAAAAACCCCATGGTTGCCATTGTGCAATTTGGCGATGTACTTTGAGAGAACACCCCTACGAACTACCGAGAAACTTCAGAGTGAACGTACGGTAGACATTAAACAGCCTCCATCTCCCTCTGTAATTTATGTCTCTTCTGGAACTTCGCAGACATCAAAGTATTCAAACAAAAGCTACTAAATTAGACCTGGGTGTCACACAGTTGGGAAACTAACAACCTTAAACAACTTGGCTTAATCTCACTGACAATCATCGACAAAAAGGTTGACGATAGTTCCTGATGGTCCCAGATAGACGCAGACTGAGATTACATCGTTCTGCTACGCTGCAGAACTCGTGGAGTGTGAGAGAATGATCTGTGATTCTCTGAGCTCCGCAGACTCAGAGATCACATTTCACCATCACAGGGGAAATCATTATACCATGACCACAGACACAAAGACAGCCATACCAGCAGTAACTCCGTTTCTCAAAACATGACTGCTAGGGCCAGTTTCTCACAACATTTCTCTAAAGTTACCTTTTTTTTTGAGTTCCGTTTTACGGGCGGAGGCATCTGCACAAGATACACTTGCATATGTGGGGGGGGGGGGTTTCCCACATGCACCATGGGAAAAAAAACCCTAAGAGAATTAAACTGTTGAAAACAGACTTTTAAATGTTACTCCAATAAAGCTTTATATTGTATTTCATAAATTCATTTTTTTTTTAAATATGTTTTCATATCATCATAAATGATTGAATTTTACCTGAATTTTTTTTTTCAGGAGGATAAATCCGAAAAAAAAAAAATCCACCCTCTAGCAGATATTGCGTTCATAGAACAGAATAATAACAATAATAATATCAAACGTTTCTGCTTGTGTTGACAAGCACAGGCCAATATTCCCCACATTCATGCATGCACTAATTATCTTTCCTGCTGAAATGCACCGCTTTTAAAAAAAGGTATTCAAAGCAGTTGCAGCAATGATGCATTTTTAATGGGTTCATATCAGTTTTCTGTGTGGTTCTGTTGTCATTAGCCGACCCGAGCTTTGTTATTATACAGCAAAGAATTCTGGCTCCCTTAGGAGACTATTTAGAAGCAGGGGGCAATCACTCACAGCGGCGCAGTCTGGCTGTGCAGCTACTGTGCTCTGAAAAACATGAGAAACTTCCTCTTTCTCTGTGTGTGTGTGTGTGTGTGTGTTTCAGAGGAAGGCATCAGTAAGTGGTTCCCTCTCCCTGAGCGGCAGGGGAAAGTAGACCCTCTTGAGTGCCTCTCGGTTTCCCCACCTCCCTCCCCCCGTGAGGCAATAACGCAGTCAGACAGAAATACACACATTTGTGCTCTCACACACACACACACACACACACACACACACACACACACACACACACACACACCGTGTGGTTTCTCCTCTGGAGGGGAACATAAACAGGGCTGTCTGTCTGTGAGCGGAGAGCTAGTTCTCATGACATCACCACCCAGCAGGAATGCTCTGCTCTGCCCCGTCAAAACCCCTTCATTGGCCAGCGACTCGCACATACACATAAATGCACACGCACATACACAAAAACACATGTTGAATGATTTATGCACGTCCACATATTCACATGGAAATATTCCACACACACACACACACCCACACACACACACGAATGCCAGGTTGAGCTATTTTCTCTTGTCTGGCACTTTCCCGACTTTGCGACTGTTTGTCATCGCTCCCAGACGTCTTCTTCCTCTGCATGTCTCGCTTCATCATTATCACACTGTTTGGCTCGGCCTCTGCTGGCGATTTCTGTGCCTGTGCTGTCCTCAGTGTCAGACCACACAGGGCCGCAGGGCCCCGCAAAAACACTCCCATGTGAAAGCAGTGACATATAAACACCTGAATACAATGACAATAACTGATATAGAAGAGAATGTGTGTGTGTGTGTGTGTGTGTGTGTGTGTGTGTGTGACGGTGTGTGTGTGATGGTGTGTGGGTGTGTGGATGTGTGTGTGTGTGTGTGTGGGTGTGGGCTACATGGGAAATTACGCACTACTTCATTGTATTGGTGTTTGGAGGAAAAGCCCTATTGAAGCTCTCCCTCCTTCCTTGTCACCTCTCTTCCTCCCCCCTCTAACTCTCACCTCCCTTCTCCATCTCTTCCTGTCCCATCTTAGCCTTTCCTCGCCCCTCACCTGCCCTTCATATTTTTTCCGTCTTACATCGACTCTCTCGCGCATCTTAACATGCAACTGTCCTGCTTTGCGGCCATTTCTCTCCCTTCTCTTTTCACCTCCTCTCCTGTCAAGCTGTTGGGGGGAAAGCAGGAGCAGGAAGCAGCTTGGCTCTCAGACAATGGAACACATCAAAAAGCAGCACCAGCCTCACCAACTTCACACACACAAACACACACACATATACACACACACACAACACACACACCAAGACAAACAGGACATTCCAGCTGCCGGCTGCACCGGATTCCTCGCCTTGGCTAATCTGAAACGGAGGAGAGTGAGACTGGGAGTGGAGCAGAGCAGGGAGGCCGGGTGGGCGAGAGAGCAGGGGAGATAGAAAGAGAAAGGGCAAGTAGGGGGTGAGAAAGAGAGACCGACCGGGAGGGAGACAACAAAATGTTGGGGAGCGACATAGCGTTGAAATATTGAGGAGAAGGGGGGGGATTCACTGTGAGGTAAAAGTGAATAAAGTTGGATGGATGTGTGAATAACAAAGTGATGCGTCTCTCCAACTTTAACCTTTCATAGAACTAACATACTTGGTTTTCAGATATACACCTTTTTTCTTGGATGCAAAGGAGTCCCGGTAGGGTTCACCTGTCCTGTCAAACACAGGCCTACTGGCCTACTGGGTCAAACAAGACCAACAACACCAAGGCGTTGGTGTGATTGGTGGGATTTTCCCTGCATGATCTTAGTTAATGTCAGAGTGGATGGGAATGATTTTTGAAAAGTCAGGAGACAAAGACCCTTTAAATTTTGCACCCTTGCTCGGACCATAACATGGTCTCGGCTGTAAAACTTTTAAGTTTCATGACTGACCTAAACGACCGGCAAAGAAGTCCAAAATGCTTCCGTGGTAGTTCACGCACCATGGTTCAATTTTTGCCATGATGGCATACACACATACTCACTAGGAGACAAGGGGGTTGCACTCATTAGAGGGCAAGGATCCACCATCGCCCAACAATGTACATTAAATCTCATCAAGTGATATCAAATAATAGCTAAAAACTGAATTGAATTGATTGACAATTGCAAAATTGATCAACGTCGTATACATTCCAAAGTTATCAAATATCACATATATCACGGCTTCTTCGGTGCCCCACCCTTTCACCCAGCTTCAGATCAATCCGCTGACTACTTTATGTGTAATAGGCAAAAAAAAAAACGATTCCCAAAAGCCCCATAAGAAAAACCTCATCCAAATCAGTGATGTGGTTTTTTGTGTAATCCTGCTTAAAAAAACAAAAAAAAACAATTCTGATGAAAGTGCTACCGCCTCGTTCCACCTCCTCCTCCTCCTGGTGATGGCTACACACATAAAAGACAACACCTATATTATGAAAGCTGCTGTCAGACATCACGGGGGAAAAAAGCAGAAAAGAGAAAGCAGAAACCTGTCCTCTTAAAGAAAACATAGACACACCAACACACATTTGGGCGCGCGCAAACACACACACACACACACACATACTCACACACACACACATTATTTCTTGCATGCAACCGCACACACAGGTGTCATTGGATCGCTATGCTGTCCCGGGGCCAACTAGACTGTGGGAAAAAAGTACAGGCATGATGTCTTTATAAGAGCAGAGCAGATGCTTGCTGAGTGATGGCTCATACTCTTCCTTATCTATCGATGGGTATGTATGTGTGTGTGCACGTATCCGTACGTGTAAATCAACTCCAAAATACGAATAAGGACGCTGGAGACACTGTCAAGACACATTTCACAGGTTTGCGAGTTGACGGTTTATATGTGGGAGTTCACGCCACTTCCGATTCTCACAAATCTTGCTGTATAACTGCTGCTCCTCTGAGAATCCTATTATGACAATATCGTACTAAAGATTGGTTAACTCGGAGCGAGCTGCGGTTAGGAAAACAGGGGGCACCTCAGGAGCCCGAACGATCCACCGTAAACCACGTGTGAGAAACTGAAGGCCCGCGGGCCACATCCGGCGCCGACAACAAATTTCTCCAACCCGTGAGACAATATCTTATTGTTATAATAACTGGCCCGCTGGTATACAGCACAAACACCACAAGTCCCAGAATGTACGGCTATGAACGGTGCGTCAATCAAGGACGCCGGACCTCCCTGCTTCTCTGTTGTCAGATTTCAACTTTTATCCTGTCATTCTAATAACTTTATGCTAATCCTCAGAAGAGATGCTACTACGCCCGCGAGGGGATGTGGCTGAGAAATGACCACACTAAATAATAAACGTTCAGGTCGCACGCTGGCGAGGGCATTCACGCACTTCAGCCGCTCAACGTCCGTCAGTTCTGTCACGTTAGAAGCAAGACATCATTAAGTTGCTTACATTTAACGTGAAATGCACCTGTAGGCTGTTCATACACCTGACTGCAACCTGAGGTGCAGCTGCTCCTGGCTGGACGGAACAGATACGAGGAGCGACGGTCTACTTCTTCTGTTTTATTATGGCCGAAGGAAAGAAACGGCTGAATCGGCCCAGCTGTTTACCCAACGTTACATTAGGTTCGGTTTTGTTGATGTTATTTATTTAAAAAAAGAATGATTGTAGCTGTAACTTGAAAAATCTAGTTTTCTGGCTCTTGTTTATGCCCGTGAATAAAAAGATTTCATTGGAAATGTTTCCGAGGAACTCTGCTGATGTAGAGGGAGACCTGACAATTAATGATGCTGACTTTTTTTGAATTTTATCATTTTTTTTCCCCCTTGGTTTGTTCAGAATTGCATAAAAATGAATAAGTAAATTAAGAATAAGTGGAATAAACATGTCCAATCGGAGTCCTGTCCGGCCCTCGATGTGGTCTCAGTTTTGTAATTGACTTTGACACCTCTGCCATAAACCGTCTACCACTGATTGATTCTAGCTCTAGCGCTATTGTTTTGCGTGTGATCCGTTTTTCTTTTCTTTTTGTCCTTTGGCTTTTTTTTTTTTTTTTAGATTTCACGAGAAATCAAAGTATTTCACTCCCACATCCAAATACATGGATGTCAACGATGTCATACCACTACTAATACTTTAACAGTAACTAATATCCGCCCCCGTATTGTATCTTCTCAACTAATGTGCTGACACTGTTACTCCTTTCAGTGGAACCGCGCGGGAACCGCATTTTCCAAGGAAAGAAAAGAAATCAATGAGGCCATATCTCACTCCAGAAAGAAAAACATCAACCCCCCCGGAGTGATAAAGTGGAAGCGTAATATCTCTGAGGTCGTGCGTCTTCTTTTACTCGTTCATTCATAACAAACTCGCGTGTGGCAGCGACGCAGAAAAATCACAATGGCTTTTCCTGATTGGCCGGCCCTGCTGACGGACGCGGCGACAACACGTCGGCCCTTGAAGATGAGGAGCGGACGAAGGAGAAGGACGCGGAGGCGACCCGCGACTGCAGCCGCTCGCTATCTTCTGACCTCTGATGCGTGAGCAGGACTTTCTGCCATAATGTGGGTCGTGGCTTTTTAGCACTTTGTCAATCTGCATGTGTGTGTGTGTGTGTGTGTGTGTGTGTGTGTAACAGGAGACGCGAGGCCCTCGCCACAGACAGTGGGAAATATTTGGGATGGTTTCCCTCGGAATGTCTTGGCGTGCCTATGGAATGCCCCCCCCCCCCTCTCTCCCTCCTCCACTCCTCACCGCCTCCTTTTCCTCCCCTCTTCATGCTGTCGCTCCTCTCTTGGCTCTGGAGAGGGAGGGAGGGTAGGAGCGTAAGGGGGGGGGGGGGGGGGGGGGGGGGGGGGGGGGGTTGAGTAGTAGAAGAAGAAAAAAACGGCGGGACCAGCAAATTTGACCCAGCCACTTCACTGAAAACTCAAACCCAAGTTTGTGGAAACGAGAGCAAAAATGTTTCACCGATCACCCCGATCACCTTCGCCACTTTCTGGGCTGCGTCTATTTAAAAACGACGAGCTCGGCTCGGACTGGTGAGAATAAAGGCGTCCTCCTGGAGTTTAACGCTCGCGCCCGTCCTCAGAACCTGGCATCCTTATTTCACTCGCACATGCAGGAAAAAATGCGCAGAAAGCCACTTCAGGATAATTTTAAACGTGTCTCAACCTCTCACATTCCTTCTGTCTCTCAGCCCGCGGCTCTCAGCGCAGATCAAAGGACAGACAACAAGTCTTTCTCTCGCCTCACCCTCCTCCTCCTCCTCCTCCACCACCTCTAGCCTCTCATCTTCCTTCAATGCCACCTTTCTCTCAGACACTCTCTCTTCCTCTCACTCTTCCTCGCACACACACACACACACACACACACACACCTCCGTGATCAACTCTCACACAACCTGCGTTACGTCGTCTCGGCCTCCCCATGTTATTTTTGTCTGCCTCTTAATCTCGGGACTCTCTCCAGGCCTTTTTTTTTTTTTTTTTGCTTTTCACTGCTGCTCCCTCTCTCTCTCTTGTCTATTTACCTCCTGCCATCACCTCTGTTCTCACTTCTCTCCCTCTCTCACCCTTTTCCTCTCCCCTACCCCTCGTCTCTCTCTCTCTCTCTCTCTCTCTCACACCCCCTCCCCTCGCGGTGTGGCAGTTCCTGTTGCTCTTGTTTTCACTTCCCCAGTAGTCTGGTGCGTGGGAACCAGCGTCGCTGCTGCATTAATGTCTACAACTGAGTACGTGTGCCTCTGCGAGCGAGAGCGCGCGCCGTTGTTTGTGTGTTCGGAGCTGTTGAGGTGACTGGAAACTGTGCGTGTGAATATTTGTTTGTCAACTTTGGGTGTTCACTTTTTCTTTGGGGTCATCACTTTCTCACTATGTAGGTGTTGGTTTCAGGTCTATATCTCAGCATATCTCTCATCTCCACATGCCTATAAAAGGCCAAAATAAGACATCTGATGGAAAAAGACGACGGAAGTGCGTACGTTTGTGTGCATGGAAACCAGAGTCAATATGTTGTATATAAATAGGTTGAAAAAAAAAAAAAGATATAGATGACTGTAGGGCTTAGATTGGCTTTTATGCAAAATAAAGGACTCTTATCGCTCTTCCTCCCAACAGATTTTAACACGAATGAACGAGATTCTTCCTCACACTAAGGTCTAAAGTGGGTTAAAATATTAGAAATTGAGCCATAAAATGACCCTTGACTCCATCACGTCCCAGAATTCTCAGGGACATAATAATGTTCAATACTGCAATACCTTAAATCAACTTCTTGAGGTTACTAAAATGAGAAATAAAACAACAACATGAATTTCAATTTTGGCGTCGGATCCCCTCGGAACCGCACTAACGGCGAACCGCTTGTGGGGAAATCCATTAAACACCCTCTATGGGGGATTTAGAATCCTCGTTTTTTTTCCTCCCTTTTTTAAAACTGCTTCTCTGTTGAACATGTAAGTATGCAGGCAGCGATACACACACACGAACACCAACACACACACACACACACACACACACGCAGAGGCCCTTCTTCATCTCCCATTCCCATTTTGGCTCTCCATGGTGGACATACATTCCTATGCCTCCAAAAAATCCCTGTTGGGCCTATTGATTTGCAGAGACATACATTAACCCTTTCCCTGCGCAGACTTTACACATACACACACACACACACACACACACACACACACACACACACACACACACACACACACACACACACACACACACACACACACACACACACACACACACACACACACACACACAATCTGTGCTTAACATCCAATTCTATATCCGTTTTTCTTCTTTTTTTTAACTCCTCTCCTCTTCATGACATTCATCAGTGGTGTGAGTGCATGAGGGATGGAGGGAGAGACAAAGGGAGAGGAGAAACTATCCCGTCCATTGATAATCAGAGAGCTTAACAATCAGATAACAAAGGGGTTAACTTCGCCTGGGTGGGCCGCAGAGAAGCTCTCAGGGAAACACTCTCAAACTCATGCTCCCTCTCTTCCTCACATACACACAGACACACACACACGCACACACACACACACTTAAAGAAATAATAAAACCAAATTTTAAAATGAACTCTGTATTGTATTTGCTCGCCTGCATCCTTCAGTTAAGGTGTATTAATTAAAAAAAAAAAAAAATTCTATTACATATTAAATTTATGGAATGGAAGTGTAAAGTTAATTTTCAATCATTTAAAAAACAAGGGGAAAAAAAGATTTAAATTAAGACATAATGTCGGCCCGGTTGAGATTGTAAGAGATCATCTCCAAAGGTTTTCTGGCGGGATGGCAAAGACACAAACATGTTTTATAGTGGTGTGTAACTACAAAGTCACATTTGGCCTTCTGTTTGCCGTAATATATAAAAGCGACGGCTGTCAGGGGGTGATAAAGAGGAAAGGTGGTTGGACAACCATTTGGTTGTTATGTGATTGCATCATTCAGACAGGAGGTAACCGTCAAGGTGGTCCTGGGTTTTTGCGTCCGAGACAAACGCACCCAGCGGTGTATCTCGACACATTTGGGGCCCCCCCACCAGGAGCAGTGCAGAACACCCACGTTTAGAAACTGTCCCGGTAAGAAAACCCTCAAAGAGACAAACAGACGCACAAACGTTTCCCTGCACAGCCACCCAGACGAGAGATCTCCAGGTCTGATGGCGTAAAAGCTGCACCAAACAAACCGAACAACGAAAAACATCGTTTCAGCTTTTGCTGAATATGAAATAAATTTGAAATTGATAATTCATATGGAATCATAATAAAAGTGTATTTTGTGTCACTTATAAACATCAAAATTCTAAATTATGCAGTTTTCTCCCCAGAGAATTATCTTCTAACTGCTTGTGTGACACGACATGGTAAAATTTCTTCTATTTTTTTTTTTTTACAAATACCTTTATTTTTCACTCTTTTCTTCCATCTTTCCTTCATTTTTCACCCCTCCTATAAATTTCGGATTACGGCGGTAACTTGGACGTCCCTCTCTTCTGTCCCACCCTCCACCTGCCCCGGGGGTCCCTGCGGTATTTCTAGACCATAAGGGAGAAGTAATCCATATCGGCTCCCGGTTCAGCCCCGGGGTTTGAACATGGCCCAGAACACCTCCAGAGAGAAGCATATGGGCGGATTATGATCAGACACCCTCGCGGCCTCAACAGGCCACCTTAAATTTCAGGCTTCTTCCAGATGTCCGACGCTCATCTTTCAGTACGAGTGAGAGATGCCATGAAGAGATGTTTGATCTTTACTTCTAAAGAACACACTTAGGTCTGAATTCAAATGTCAACATTTTTGCTTCATGCCTATAGGAGGGTTCATCAAGACCATGAGAGAGGCATAACTATTTGCGCACACAAGCATCAAATTCAATGTCAGGAAAGGTCGGCGAAAAATGTAGACTAACAAAACTAGGCCTAACAGCCGTCCCTGACAACAATGGAGTATCCCCAAAAGGCCCCTGGTCCCCTGCACCAGTGGTTAGGAAATTATTAGCAATAATATTCTTGGAGATAAAGCTCCCCCTAGAGTCGGACATATAAAGCTGACCTTTCCCAAAATCAATCCAGTTCTTCCTCACACTAAGATCGATGTGAGTATATAATGTGAGAGTGATCCATGGAATAGTTTTTGAGCGATCGCGTTAACACGAAGGATCTTTTGGGGGGTACAATAATGTCCAAAAACTGCTGGTGGTTGCTAGTGGGGCAATGGTATGCTAACCAAACTTTATTACTAAACTTTCACACACATTTACTGATGGCCGGAGGTGGATATCTGATGGGCACTACTTGAGGGTTTTCTTTCTTAATAATCCTATGACCAAAAACCGTATTCATCTGAATCGAATTTTGAAATAGGCATTTGTTGACATCTCGACTCATTGACACGACGTCATCGCAGCTGCATTGATGTGAAAGCTCCATACTGTGGGGATTTCTTGCACAACTTTCACCTCCTTCCCATAACTAAAAAATGACTCAACGTTCAGAGACCCTGTTTTTACAGTACATCCAGACTTCTGCATGCCAAAGTTCCCCGCTATTGCCCCATGCTGACATTCTAAATGCTACATTTTCTAGGAAAGTCAAAAAAAGTTGATCTTGAAAGGCCTTTTGCTCAAGTCCCCTTTATCATATATCTATTTCTGATTCTTTCACTCAGTAGAGAAAACCACGGCCACCACAAGCTTTGTTCTCATAAGTCCAGGACTTTGTTTCCCAGTGTTTCATGACCACAGAACTATTTCCTGAAAATGAATATAGGAACTCAACGCTCTTCCTCTTTCAATGCTTTATTTTTTAATCGTACGGGGGAGTAACCTATATAGTCGTTAATTCGTTCCATGGCGCATGGCTGCATCGCAAACCGACGTTGTGACAGATCAAGAACTTGTGTAAAACAATTAACCGGTTCCTGATGATCGCCAACAAAAACCAAATAACCGCGTTAAACTTTGAGAAAAGATGGAAATCAAAAATCTGAGGCTACTAAACACTATCTAAATAAATCATAAAATCATGAAACAAAGCTTTGTTTGGTGCCAAATGTTGCTTGTTGCGATGGGAGGAGACGGCGGGTTTAGTTGGGACTTCGGATCGTTAACTGGCAGATTAAAAAAACGGGCTTAATTTTCCTACCTGGCAGCGGCTGAAAATGTCATCCGGGGTGGGCCGGACATTGAAGTGTCTTAGGACCCGAACAGCTTGGTCCCTGGCCTTCTCTGAACAGTCCAGGGAGAGGCAGCGGCCCTCGCCTACCTGGGACCGAAGCTACATGAAGAGAAAAACGCCTTTTACAACCAAAGAACAAACATAATCCATCCCGACTTTATGGTTTCGATATTGCTCATGAGTTCAAACTAGTTCCAACTTACGGTTTGAAACGGTTGTCCGGAGGTGAGTATGACTCGGCCGTCAGCATGCGCTAGCTGAAACACCACACGCACATATTCATCAGAACTAAAGGCATTCCAGCGTGAACGCAGTGATGATTTTTTTGCACGTGTTTGTTGTCTGCGTCTTAAAAGGTAAATGTCGATCGTTAGCGTAGGTTGGCTAACTAACCTGTGCAGCTACTCGGTGATCGTCAGTGTTCTCCAACATGACCACGTCCACTCCTAAGCAGCGGAGGTACCTCCCGAGTCCTTGCAGCATGTTGTCACACACCACCCTTAACTGCTGGGGGGGCAGCGGGGGGGTATCTTCTGAGGGCTTCTCACCACACAGGAGGCCTTTCTGTGTGCCAGAGTGAGGGGGACTGACCCTTTGAGCCCCCTGACATTCCTGAATGTACAGAGACAATAATGTGATACTTAACTGATCCCCACCGAGGGGGGGGGGTTTCTTTTCACTTGCACCTAAGTTCACGGAGGTCAAGGCACTGGGTTAGCAATACGGCTGGACCCCCGAAGCTAATGGGAACTGCTGAAGTGTCTTGGTGGAACACATCCTGTCCCACCCTTCAGGTTGGATGTTCAAAATGGGCTTTATCAGATGGACCTTTTCTCGGAAACTTGGATTCACTTTAGAACCGAGGAATGTTTAGTGAATTAGCGTTGTCACTGTTGCGATACAAAAACGGTTGTTTAAACAAGGAAAACTGTTTTTGGTGTTCGTCATGTTTCTTGTTTTAACATTAAAAAGCCTCAAGGAAAACGCATTCCCTTGATTTTTATGAATTGAGACAATCGAGTACGATCGTGTTGCATGTGTCAAACAAGAACCTCGTCAAGCTTAGAAATCGACAAAAAGTCTAACAGGAAAGTAGATCCTGGCTTCTAGGGATTCTTATCTAGTTAAATAGATTCCCATTTTGTTTCTGAGCTACGTATCTTTATCAAAAAACCTCTGTATCTTTAACGTCTGTCGATGAAACACGAGCCAGGGAAGAGAGAGTTTTTCCTCAGCTGCTCGCAATTTTTTTGTGTTATGACCCGCTGCAAATCTTTAATCAGCTAATGATTCAATTCTAGCCCTGAAATCATTTGGCAGCCCTAGAGCACCTCACAACAACATCAATAACCACAATTAATGGAACACCGGCGAATTGACTGCTGACCTCTTTGCCTTTGTGTTTCTTCGTCTGCTTCTTGTCTCCGGTGTTCCCCGGTAGGCTTGAAGTGACGCTGTTCAGGTCAGCCAGTAGGTCAGTGTATGCTGGGTTGCTGGAGAGGACGTTGTACACATTCAGCAAACAATAGGCATCTGCCACTAGAAGCCGGTTAAAGGACAAGAGGGAGAAAGAGGAAATGGAGATCTATAGTGAGTTCAGTCGGAAAGACTATCCTCTTGCACACTCGGCCCACAGCTAATCCTCCTACCGCTCTATCATATTCACCTTTAACAAATGCTAAGTCTCAGTTACTTCGCGGTCTGGAGATCATCTAGTTATGTTCCCGAAAAAAGCCGGGGGATATAATGGAATCGTCATCGCTTCCGTTTCCCCCGCATATCTTCCGTGTTAACGCGATAACTAAGAAACTATCACATGGATCATTTGATACCCACATACAACTTAGTGCGAGGAACAGCTGGATTGATTTTGGGAAAGGTCAGTTGTATATTTTATTTTCAGTTGTATATTATATTATTCTTCCTCAAAGTTTTCGGGCCATAATTTGTAAGCAGTTGGTTTTAAAACCACATTTAATTGTGAGATGTTCAATCAGGATTGCTTTTACAATTCAGGGGATTGGGGGGCTTTTCTGAGATATACCCTTTGCTGTCAGGGACGATGGCGTAGGCCTAGTTCTTTCATGCCGCTAGCAGGTTAGTGCACCCTCCACTTCCCAATCTCCGCTTAGTCCTTGCATATCCATTAGCCTCATCGTTCATGAGCCCCAGCAGAGTCATCGGGCACCACCACCAGTATAAAGACTCAAAAGGGGGTTTATTCATTTCTGCTGCTCAGCGCAATGACCCTCGGATCTCAATCTGCCCAAAGAGTATGAGCGCCAAATACTTTCTAATAGAGTCATTATCACACATCATCTGTTGTCATAAATCATTCATCTTTTCTAAGTTCTCTGTCTCCTCTGGCTGGAACAATTATTTGATCTTTGACAGAGTGTAGAAAGGACTTTAAATGCTGGATAGTGAGAAGAACCACAGCAATCTGTCTCCTTGTCATCGCCTGCTTGTGCATGCACGTCTTACCTGCATATCTAATTTGGCTCATGCGGAGAGGCCGTTTCTTCCAGTTGGACATCTGCTCCGTCTTGTCCAAGGGCTTTCCTAAGATTTGTTGCACCAGCAGACTCAGACCTTTCTCTGCAGAGTCCTCGCCTACAAGCACCCCTTTATGCCTGTTTGGAGGTGTCTTGATCTTCCTACGCTGGATCTGCAAAACGTTATCGAAGGTAAATAGTCAAAATTAAAGCACACGGTAGAGTGTTAACAATTTCTCCACTAAGCGACCTCATTAACTTTAAAATATGTCAAATGTGTGAGTATTCAACGATCTCTCCAATACATTTTGGAGCGTTGAAACAATGACCTGCCACTGCATTCCTCTCCATTTTCAAAAATATTTCCTGGGATTCCAGAAAATCCTGCAACATGCATCCTGCACCAGCAGATGGTGAAGCAGCCTCAGCGGCTACAGTACCAGTACTGCCATTTCCAAACTCCCAGCCACCTCAGAGACTGTGGGTTCTGCTGTATCTCACGCAAACTGGAACCGCAGCTGGCCTCAGACATGACTGTGTTACTCCTCTATGTTCCTGTAACACTGCCAGAATGGAGTATTTACTGTATTTACAGTGTACTGCAAAAATGTCATTATTATATACCTGCCCAAATTCCACAGCTTTAGATTTATGACTGTTGTGTTCTGAAGTTACATATTCAAGGTTTCCACTCTTTTTCTTGAAATCGTTTTCCAGGACTTTTCAAGGACATTTTCAGTAACGTCTTAGCTGCTACAGTTTGACAGGCTGGTTGTCGTACAGTAAACTCTTATGCTGCCCCTCTTTGGAGATTTGTCACTGTATGAAAGGAGCTGTGTAAATAAAATGTGATTGATTGATTGTTGGGATGCTAATTTTGCCATGTTGGATCCCATTCACTTATGCTAACAGCATTAGCAATAAGGAATTCGCCGGCTGAAAAATGACAAGGGCGCGTTTACAGAGAACTCCCCTTTCCAGGACATTGAACTTTTTCTCTCCTTTTCCATGTGTTTTCCATGAAAGTAAAATTTGTCAGGTTCTCCAGGAGGCTAGGGAATTTTTTCAAATTCTCAGCCAACCATTCTTGCTATGATAATCTTGTGTCTGACCTAAGCTGTGATGTTGTCACTGCATTGTAATATATCAAAACCTGAATTTAGTAATACTTACACCACGACTTATGAAAGAATCCTGGCGCACGATGATTTATTCCTATTGCCTTTATATAACTGAAGAATGTAACGTAATGAAGTCACATGGCGAAGGAATAGGTTACCTTCTGGTGCACATTTAGAAGATCAAGCATCCCCTCCAGCTTCAGCGGCTCTTCTGCAAACTGGTGCCAGGTGGCCAAGATGCATTTGAGGTCACCTGACATACCGTAGGCTGGGTGGGGGGAATGGAGAAATGTAAGTGACGGCGGTACGAACGGAAACACCACCCACTAACTGAATTTGATCCACGTCCGTCCCTCACCTAGTTTAAGAACACGTCCCCTGGAGAAGAAGCTTCTGATGAAACTTACAGTTTCTGGGTGATGACAGAATTCAGGTTCACAGAGGTCTAATAAAAAAACCTGGTCCCCGACTGCAAACTGAATGAGGGCGACCTGCTGCGTCGAGTTGCACCCAAAGGTGGGCTGCCACTCCATGTCAACGCCTACTACACTGCCGTCCTGAGAGAGGAGACGGACAGGAAGCAGCAAACACAAAAGTATTTTCTATTAATGAATCCAACAGAAACGCTACTTCGACGAAAGATTTTCATTAATGGTCGATTCAGAAAAGAGACACAAGCGTTTAATCTTCTGTACCTTCAGCAGAGTGGTTCGGCACCTCTGGAGGGATTCCAGTGTGTCCACAAAATGAACCTTGTCTTTGGTGATTGGCACGTGGTAGAACTTCTGACAGTGGGACTGGGATGGCATCCACTCCTCGGTTTGTGCCGAGTCACTCGTATGTATTTGTCTGAGGAGAGAATGCGTCTATTTCCACATGAAAGAAAACATTTCATGTCCTGCTCAACTGTTTGGTTGAGCTAATTTTGGGTCTTTCTTATTGAAAAATGTGACTGAACTGGTTTATAATGTGACCCAGTGGCAGCATGTATATGCTAAAGACTAAGGGGCCAAGGATTGTGCCCTGGGGGACACCACAGGTCAAAAGGGCCACTGAGGAAGAGGTATTAATGATGAGAAATGAGAAAGTCCTATTCGATAATTAGGATTTCTTTTGGCATATTCAAGCGTTTGAGGACTTAGTAAACGGAATTACGTAACTTGATGAAACCGGAAGAAAGTCGATTGAGGGACAAAAAGCTTCTTCTGAAAACATGCTTTGCCAAAAAGTTAAGCTAATCTAATTTAAACGGACAATTTTCCATGAAGTACAAAATTTCCTCTTGAAATGATTTTGTAAGTCTGACACAGCATTGCATGGTGTTGCCCTTCAGGGCTCCATCCTCGGCCCCTTACTCTTCAGCACATACATGCCGCCACTGGGTCGTATTAGTACCTATTACTACTCTTACATTTTTCAATAAGAAAGAGACTCAGAGTGATGCACAACCAAACCGTTTGAGCAGGACGTTAAAGACTTAAAGGTAAAGGAAGGAAAAAAAACAAAAAAAACAAACTAATCAATGCAGAACCGAAGCGGACAGATTAAATAATTTGCGGTATAGAATTGCAGAAACACAGGAATTGAGTCCAAAGAAAAAGTCTTAATTGAAATGAGATCTTTGATATATAATCTCTTTCTTAGTTTACCATAGTTTAACTCGATTGGACGTGGAAGCCGCTATATTTCAATATCACAATCACAATCCGCGATAATAAATCAAGCCGATAAATTCCATTCCAACGTTGGCAAAGACAGCAGGCCGACGTTCGTTGCCTGAGGTGCGGTTGCGGTGAATAAAACATGGCGTCTGGATCCAATTCTGTGATGAAGAGATGCTTATTTGTCACTCACTGTAGATGAGGCGGCAGACTCTGCATGGTGACCCAGACCCCGAAGGAAACGCGCTCTTTGGGGAGCTTGTACCTCAGCGACCACTGGGCGGCTGTTCGGAGACCACAGTACCTCCCCAACATGTTCACTAATTCAATCTGCAGCTCAAGGTCATCCGCCAATACATACTACAAGTGCACATATGAAAAAACAAAAACATCACACACACTGCATTATCTTAGTAAGACTATGCACCTACTAGCCATAACATTAGAACTGACAGGTGAGGTCACACTAGCATCACAGTGGGGGGATATTCAGAGTGGATTTGTCGGTAGCAGTAAAGATGGGTAAATGAAAGATACGAGTGACTCTGACAAAGCTCAGAGATCCTTTTAGGTGGTCTATAATCGTTGGCGCCTATCAAAGTGGTCTAAGGAGGGACAATATAAGGTAAGTGGTTTTAATGTTATGGCTGATTTATGTACAGTATATGAATATATCACAGTCTTATCTCCCCAGACATTGACAATTGCGTCAGTGACACCTACCTGGACGTGATCGGACCAGTTCTCCTCCGTCATGCTTTTCTGAAGTAGATTACAGCGTGAAATACAGAAGAAGGACAAAACGGTAAAAGTAAATAATTCATCTGACTCTGACTGGACTTCCTTCAATAAAAGAAAACCTATTTGCCTTTCCAAATCTGCCCAGCGCGTTTTCCACATGGGTAAATGTCATACTACTGTCTATTTCCCATAGTCTTTGCTGCATATGTCGCTCGTTTGCGTTTTTTTGATGGCGACAGGAAGAAAGTTCGGCAGCGAACGTTCGTGAAAGAACAATAAATCCACACCAGTTCACTCTTTATCACATCCTGAGAGAAGAAAAAAAAGTCGTCCAACTCTCCGCGTTTCCATAAACAGAATCTACCCTTCATCCTAGCGTCCACCGAGATCCGTTATCAGCTTTTATTGGCTAAAAAAGGCCAGTTTTGAAAGTGATTCTGTTTGACACATGGAACCAGAAGATGAATATTAAATGTGAAAACAAAACCTAAGGAAACATCTGCGATATAATTAAACCCTGACAAAGCGGCGGCTGTATATTTTTCTGCTTCCCTAACTGTGTTTTCGATGGTGACACATTATCCTAATAAAACCCTGCACGTATCGCTGAATGAAACGACTCATTCAACCGTGGAGCGGTTTAGTGGTTCCGACAACTTAACAAAAACACTTGGGCTCTACCGTATTTCAAAGCGGAGAATATGAGCCAGCTGGGCTCGGGTAACCCTCAGAGGTTTTTTTTTTTATAACACTTTACTGGGAAAGTTTCATCTTACTTCTAGTATGTAGAGTGCACTCATTTTCCAAAAAGACTGAAAGTTCACATTCCTCTTTCGCCTGCATTTCGTAATAGTCGGAAAATTCCCACCAAAGAATGAGGCGCTGGCTACGGAAACTGTAGGCCAGTTTTCACGTGGTAATTTTCACATTTTTACGTGGTAATTTTCATGTTTTTATGTGGTGATGTTATCGTTATAACGTGAGAAGTTTCATGTTTTTGGGTGAAAATTTTACCATTTTTCCGTGATAATTTTCATATTATGATGTGATGCTTTTCACGTTTTTATGCGATACTTTTCACGTTATAAAGTGATAAGTTTCATTTTTTTTTACACGAAAATTTTAACATTTTTACGTGATAATTTTCCCTTGTTTAATTACGTGATGATTTTCACATTATAACGTGATACATTTTACGTTATAAGTTGATATGTTTCATGTTTTTACACGAAAATGCTCACGTTTTTTCATGATGGATAATTTTCAAATTACAACGTGAACCATATAACGCAAAGTTTTTATGTAATAATTTTAATATTATAACCTGTTAAGCTTCACATTTTCACTTTACGAGTTTCACGTTTTTAAACGAAAAATTTCCCGTTTTTACGTGAGAGATTATTTTCACCTTATAACATGAATAATATTGAAAAACTTGAAAAATTATCACGTTCAAGGGTTACACTCTTATTTTTTTTCAACTTTCAGCTAAGTGCTCCTGTAGCTAGCAGATTCTTCGCTTCGCACAGTTAAGAGTCCAATTTCCAAATCTATCTAGAATTACCGTCTCAGTTCTGTACGCCTCTGTGCGCCTGCCAAACTGCCGGTAAAGACTCTGAAGGAATTCCACAAGATGCAGAATGTGCAAACTTTGCCAAACGTTTGCACTAAATTGACTCTCTTTCAGTTATCTCAACAGAGGACTGAGAGCGAGTTCCCTTATTCTGGGTTCGGACCACACAATAGTTCTGCCCTCCACAACGGTCTTTCAAGATATCTGGCCTTTTCAGATTAAACCATCCACGTGCCGTAAATTCCTACCGCATAAATGCCAGAAAACTGACAACACTAAAAGTCTGACCCGAACCGACGGTTCACGTAAAGTGTCGCTGACGAGGAGGCAGGACAGTTAATGCCGCAGGAGCACTCTGGGTTATGTTCACAGTCGTCTATTCAGACAATAAGAGAGAGAATAGAAGTACTGTAGACCCGTTCCAAGGTGTCACAATGAGGTCATCTTCAAGGAGAACTTGTTGCAGACGCAAACACGAGCCCGTATGTATGAATGAATGCTGTCAATTATAGTTTAAAACTTCCAAGGAAAACAATTGGAATCGGCCAAAATGGACAATAATTCAATAAAGGGGCCCTTTAAACTACCTGTCAATCAAAAAGTCTGCTGATTACGGACGTATGGACGGACAACAGCGCTCCTATACTTCCCCTTTTATGCGGTGTATTAATAAAATAGTTGCAACTGAATGCTCAGTTAAGAGACTAAGCAGGTTGTTGGTGCCGTGAACATAAATCAGCTCAGATGTTGGCCTCCAACATCGACATTTTACAAAGTGAGTCAACATATGCTCTTTGTCTACATGTGATAATATAATAGAATGACTACCATTGATGTATTCCGGCTGACGTTTGACCTCTAAAAAAGGAAAAGTCTGCTCCATCGCTTACCTCCACAAACCTGGAGTACATGAGGAAACGCAACGTGTCCAGTCTCCTCTTGTGCAGAGCGTTGGGACAGAGGCCTGCGTTTTCAAAAACAAAACAAAAACAAGACCACAACAACATGGTAACAATCACGTCTGTCTGCGCTCTTCAGCTACACATGTGGCAAATCACCGACCTTGGTCGATGTTGAATTTCTCCATGAGCCGGAAGCATTGTTTGGTGAGGATTTTGGGATTCATCTGGTCCTTGGACTGTTTGGACAGAGAGAGGCGAGGGAAGCGCCTGCGGACACACAATTACGCACGGGCCGTGAGTTTCTGCGCGACGCCCGCACCGAAGCGTTCGCACGTACGCGAGCTCCGAGTTGGCTCGGGATCCGTACTTGCTTATGTCCCGCACGCCGACGCTGGGGTGGCACAAGGAGTCCAGCAGCTCCACCAGCTGTTTTTCTAGATGGCTGTGGCCTGTGACGTACAACTCCGCCAACGGAAACTTATTCTGCAGGATCAGCGGTAGGCACATCTGAAGAAGATCGAAGATAATAACGCCGTTGGTTAGAGGCTTTGAAGAGGAGAGACACGTCGGATGAAACACATCTGAGGTATGCCGGGCCGCCAGTTTCACGGCTTATAAAAGAACCAGCACAAAAAGGTTACGGCCATGCTTAGCGGTGGAGGTTTTTTTTTTTCTCACCTCCTCCATATCCAGTTCTTTCTGTAACTGCAGCTTGATGCTGAGAGCTGCTGCCTGTGGGAAAAGATGAAGTGAAATTCAAAACAGGAAAAAAAATAAATATCTCTCTCAGGCTCCCATTTGGCTCTTGGTTAGACACCAGCTGAGGCACGCACCTCTTTGTAGCAGTTAAAGGCCTGCAAGCGCTCGATGTGCAGACGCAGCGCGGCCGGATCCAGGGAATGGAGCCGGTAGACGTTTATGAGGCTCTCGGCGAAGCCGGGCTGGTTGTCCGTTATTAAACTCAGAGCCTGCTCTTGGAGCGCCGTCGCCTGCTGCTGTGGCAGCGAGCTCAGGCTCACCTGGTGGAGGGACGCGCGAGACAACCAACCAACCAACAGGAATGAGGGCATGAAGAATGGAGATGAAGAAGAAGAAAAAACAGTAATAATTGTTTTAACTCTTGGAACTAATCCTGATTCTTTTTTTGAAATTGTGGTAAAATGTGAGGAAGTGCAGATCAGTAATAAAAGGGAACAAGATACATTGATATAAATATACATATATATGTGTGTGTGTGTGTGTGTAAATGTATTATATATACACACACACATAAATTATATATATATATATATATATATATATATATATATATATATATATATTATAGTGTTTATATGGGTGTATACATGTATACACACACATATTTATACAAATATATACAAATACATATATATATGTATGTATGTGTAAATTAATATATATAAATAAACATATGTGTATGTTTGTGTGTATATATATATAAATACGTATATACACTCACAAGCACCACAAATATATACACAAATACATAAAACACACACACATATATATATATATATATATATATATATATATACATACATACATGTACACATACATACATATAAGTATAATATATTTATATTTCACACAGAGAGAGAGAGAGAGAGAGAGAGAGAGAGAGAGAGGAGAGAGAGAGAGAGAGAGGAGAGAGAGAGAGGAGAGAGAGAGAGAGAGAGAGAGAGAGAGAGAGAGAGAGAGAGAGAGAGAGAGAGAGAGAGAGAGGAGAGAGAGAGAGAGAGAGAGAGAGAGAGAGAGCTGAGAGACAGCATAATCTCTAACAGAAGTAGATACCCAAAGTTTTCTCTTATGACAATATTCACAAAATGTGTTTTGTAAGATGTTCAGTTTGGCACACGGGTCTTTGAAAGCACAAAAGCACAAACGTATCCAGAAGGTCTGAAGGTGATGCACAGCATCTCTCCAGTCTGAAAAGGAGCGGCGGATCTTGTTCACCTCTGGATGTTCGTTCAGCCATATGTCGAATTCCACGAGGATCTGCCGGCTGAAGGTGTACTTCTGACCCTTCTGCTTTCCTGGACAACTCTCCAAGATGGTGAGTAAGGCCACCAGGGGCTCGGAGAGCTTTGAAAATCCAAGAAGGGCATCCAAATGGAGCTGTGGGGGGCGGGGCATAAATCCAAACTCGCATCAGAAGATCTACGTTCAGCCAGTTGGTCAATATTAAAGGTGTGAGTGTCTGTTGATTGTATTAAATGATTCAATTTCATCATGCTGCATAAAAACAAATCTTAAATGTTTTCTGGTCAACGAATCAAAATGATTGGTCAAATTATGTGAGGAAGGAGTGAATTATCGAACAAACAAACAACAACAACACAGAAACACAGAAGCTGAACGAGATAAAAATGTTTCTTTTTCCCCTTTGGTTCCTACGGGAACAGGGACTGGGTTTCTAAAGAAGGCAAACTCTGGCACTAGAAAGATCATATGCAGAGAAAGAAAAATAATATCTGTGTGAGAAAAACGCTTCACGCTGTGTCTTAATTTGCAAAACAGATGTCATCCACTCAATATCCTCCTCACACAGATCTCAAGTTCATTCAGTGCAGCGCAAATTCCTTCCTACAGGCACACACTCTGGTTTCCTCATTAACACACACACACACACACACACGAACGGGTAAGAAAAGCATCATCCAGTCATGTCGAAGTCCTTCATCTCATGTTGTTTCCTATGCAAGTCCCACAAATACCTCACACACACATACATGTACATACACATACACACACACACATATTCAATATTGCATGTGTGTTATCGACACACGCTGTGAAAGTGACTCTCACCGTCTGCAGATCTTTCCGGTTCCAAATCTCAAAGAGATTGTCCCTCAGCACGATAGGGTCAAGACCTGGGGGCGCACACACACACACACACACACACACACACACACACACACACACACACACAGACACACACACACACACACACACATACACACACACACACACACACACACGCACACACAGATGAGGTGGGGTTTCACTCTGACCTTTGACCTCTATCAACCTGTCAAGGAATGAATGCTATACGCCTTGTTAGTTGTTTTTTTCCTCTCAAGCATATGTGGCAGCTCCAGGCTCATGCGGTCCTCAGGGGCCCCAAAGGGTCCCGATTCGAAAAAAAAGTGGGACGTCAAGATCGGATTCTCAAGGCTTTCATTCATTTAAAAACAGGAGAAAAAAAAAGGAAATTGAATTTCTTTTATGTCCCAACCAAATTTCAGCGGCGAGATGATGTCACATCCCGGAATATTGTTTGTTTATTTAATAAGCATGGCAGGGCAGCCATAATATTGGATTAAGCGCTCCGATTCTGGTTGGAGCGCCGAGGAACCTGGCATTAGCTCTGCATTCCGGCTCCATCGGCAGCCAAAATACTCCAGAGATGACTCGCAGGTTTTCAGGCCGGAGTGGGCAGAAGGCTTTTAGAAACGAGAGGAGGCGTAAGCGTGCATGTGTGCTTCGTGTTTCGCCTCTGTCTGCCGGTGACTGCGTTTCTCACTGAGCCATAACCAGCGTATTTCTTTGTCACCGGGGCTGAGCGCCCTCCACCGTACCTGCCCCCTACCTCCCTCACTCCCTCATTCCTTCCCAGGGCTACTTTTCCTGCTCCCCTCGCCCTCCCCGCGGCAGCCTCTCTCGATTTCGTCTCGGATTTCCCCAGGAAAGGACTATGTAGTGGTCATGGTGTAAAAAAACACAACCTTCCTGACGCACAGCCTGGGAAAGTAGACCAAACCTTCCCAGCCGTCTGCGTTGGCCTCCGTTCTGCCTCCCTGTTTTATTCCTCCCGGAACCACAATTTGTCTCTTAAACTTGGATATTCCCCCGACACGATTTGATATTCTAAACTATTTAAAATGCTTGTCTTTCTGAATCAATCCGTTGCATTTTTCAGCTATTTGGGGACAAATCCTGCATGAAAACAAGACCCGGCAAACAAGGTGTATCCCCGAAAAGTCCCGAATCCCCTGCATTGTACAAGCAATCCACCTGATTGAACTCCTTAAAGTAAATCTGAAGTTAAGTTATAGTATTTTTCATCAAAAAAAAGATCTCCAAAGTGAGTAAAATATGAACTTTAAGAGTAAAACACCAGATAAATATTCCTGATTGCACCAGATTTGGGCTAAATTGGTTGAGAAAATAATGCCAGACAGTTTTGGAGATAAAGCAGCTCCACTGTTAGAAATCTAAAACCAAAGTTTATCAAAAACACTCCAGTTCTTCCTCGCACTTGGGACTATGTAGGTACAAAAATTTCAATCTGATCCATGAAACAGTTTTTGAGTTGTGGCGCTAACGCGAAGGATCTACAGCGGACGCGGAGACGATTCCGTAATAATATAATCATTTCCCGCCTACCAGACTGGTCACTGGTTTTTAAATTATTTTCCAGCGGATATAAAAAGTCTATTCCAGGTTACTTATAATAAACTTACAATTCGTGCTTTAATGTATCAGCAAACTGGATTCGTAGAAAATCCAAGAAAATCCTGCTATGGCCAAAATTAAAAGGTTCCTGACATCAATCATCTAATAGCTGCAGAGCGTCGTTGGGTGTTTTCCACGGCTCCCTGCTGTCGTACACCAAACACCAGCCGATTCACGCCGCGAGGGAGAACGCAAACGTGCGCAGGGGCTCACACAAACACAAACAGCACAAGCCGCCTCACTTCAGAGCGACTGGTTTTTTTTGGTGAGCAGAGGAGAGGATGGAGAAGAAGGGGAGAAGAGAGGAATGTGGAGCATTTTCTTTTTTTTTTTTGCTTCTTTAGAGTCTTGGCTTGTGTGTGAATGACAAATCTGGAGGCTCCCCCTTTCAAAACAACCTAACAAACACCGTCACCGCACACACTCGGACAAAGACACACACACACAGAAGGTGCACTCGTTCACCTCTGGGAGGCGATTTTCTCCTCTCTATTTGTTGACATGAGACCATTAGAAACATGAGAAAAAAGCTCTATTTAACGCTAAGCGTGTTTCCGAGCAAACCGACGCTATCTTAATCTCCCACTCCGACAGAAGTCACACTTATATTTCAGTAAAATTAGACAGAGATTAAATCCAGAGGCGGGTCTAACTGTCTGTTGCCAGGCAGCTGCCAAAATAAAGGAAACACAAAGATCAAGTGTCTGAAACAGGCATTTGGTGTTACTACAGCCACCAGAGCGGCTTCAGCGCGACTTGGCACAAGGTTCTGCGAGTGACTCAACTCCGCTGGAAGGGTGCCAGAGCGTACTCCTACAAGCACTTCTCTCCTCTTTTATTTTGTTGTAGGTGCAGGAAAAAACATTCGACAGGTGTCGTTACAGGCCCTCCAGAATGGAGAGGGTGCCAGCGCTTGCATAATTGGATGCTTTCAAAAGCGGGGTTTGCATGTTAATAACCTCTCCAGAGTTGACCCACGACAAGTTGGTTCCCATCCAAATGGGGTCCGACACATACCTCCGAGCTATACAGTGAAATGAGAATAATGACGCCGGTCAATGCGCTCCTTGTTTTCAGCAAACCACTGGTGCCAGGCGGTATTTGCGACAAAATCAGAGAGAAATCGGAGATCATTCAAAGACTAGTCACCAGTAGGAAACTTCTTTCTGTATGTTTGCGAAATACTTATAATAATGGATGGGATTCATGCGACATTGGATGCATGTGTTGCCTGGAACCCAAAGACATGCACTTGTCAAATTTGATGCAATTTTAATGAGCCAAATTAAATAGCAGGAGCTAACATATATCAATATCAGAGTACAATGTTAAATGTCTGCCTTGCCTTTCTTTCCTCTCTGTTCTGCCTCCCACAATATATTCTTTGCACACTATGTGCCATGAGAAATATGCTGCAATACTTTTTAGCATAAATATACGTTAAAAGTAACATAAGTGTATCTCCCGCCCATGAACCAGAATTTTGGCTTTTTGCGGTGTCACTCAAACACTCACGCTTGTTATTCTGATTTCCCCTGTCAGCAATTATAATATTATTACTGCTGTCTTATTTGTATAATCATTGCAGTACAGATATTTCTCAACTACGCATTTGACGCCCACCACGCGACGGTTAACCCTCATCATCTGTGTTGTTACAACATTACATTTTAAAAAAGAGAACTACAATACGTGTTGTAAAAAATTGCAATACACACCCACTGCATCCGGAGTAGTGTGACTCATTTCTGTCCACAGGATGGTGTGTGCTGCTGTCAATCTGTGGATGGCATACAGAACAATGCACTTGTTATAACAAACAGGACATCTCCAAAACAAATGCTCAACTTTAGGGTACTTTATTACACCAACAAATAAAATAGATACACTATGATTGTTGTAGCGTGTTTCCCTGCTGAACTTTTGGCCAGGTCTCTCTTGGAAAGTAGGTTTTAAATTTCAATGACGATTTTATCTGGTTAAAATAAAGACTATTACAATCATATGCGATCGTTTTATACCCGCAGTAATAAACTAATGCATTGAGCTCATACATCGGGACACGATAACGTCCACTCAGCTTATGACTTTTCTCCGCATTAGTGAAAGTCAAACCAAAATAAATAGGGAAAAAAATGGAATATAATCCAATTAGACTCTAATAAACTAGAATTAATTATGCACAGAAAAAAGATTAATCAGGGAAGTGCAACTGAAGAAAAGACGAGATACCAGCTAAGTATGAGTCTTATTTCATAGCCTTTGGAGGTTGTATCAGGCTCGACGTGGCGTGGATTCTCCGTGTCTTCCTGCTCTAGAGGTGAGTTGCAGCACTTTCCTCTTGTGCACATCACTTTTTTTGGATGTGATGCGGGTACATTAGATGAGTGCTGTGATTCTCAGTGAGGTGTTTTTGTTGTCTTCTAGCCCCAACTAGTGGTGATGCTGCACACTCCACTTCCTCGTTCCTTAGGTTCACACTTTCTGTTAGCAAAATTAGCTCGTGCTGATGGAAACACCAGCGTTATTGACTCGCTCGAGCGTTTCGGGTGTTAGGGGCTACTTAAGGATACATCCATGAATCTAATTACGTCAGTTTCGTTTTCCTCGTGAGTCACACAGGCGAGGCTCCGAGTTCATGTCACGTTGGCCTCATATTCACACAACACTTAATTCCGTGGCATGCCTACAAGAGGAATTGATTCGTTTACAAAAATGCAATGTTGCGTTACGGAGTTAAATGGACTCACCCTATATTTTCTTCAGGTTAGCAATCGTCAGGTGGACTATGGACCTAGCTAGTTTATTTTGTGTGAACTAGATGTCCAGACGTGTTTCTTTATTTTTTTTGTTAGTCCTTATTTTCTCAGGGTTTTATCTCGCAGGCATCTTACGCTCGCGCTGCTCACAAAACCGAGACTCTATCTCTAAGTCTCTGCTAAAACTTAGAGATACAAATTGAAATTTCACAACGTTTGAAAAGCTAATTATAACAGTTGTAGCTTTATGTAATTTGTCCGGGAAGCAAAAATACTGTTGGTAAACATGCCTGTAAAATCATACATAGGGCAAAAAGCTCTTAAGCTCTGTTCTTTTTCTCCTATTTGGGTTCCATGAAGGCTGTTTTGCAGGTTCAAAGCATACTTCCGCCCTCTAGTGGTTAAAAGAATCAAAGCAGTTACCCAGGCACACTGGCATACAACTAGTTGGCATACAGTGATTTTTTTATTACCTCTGCCAAGGGAGGGGGTTATGTTTTTACTTCTGTGCATTTGTTTGTCTGTTTGACCGTTTGTGAGCAAGATTTAGGAATAAATACATGACAGATTTGCATGAAAATGTACCTAAAGGTAGGTTTAGGCATATCCAAGAGGTGATGATATTTTGGTGATGTTGGATCTGTTGCAGCATTTAAAATATAATCAAATTAAATTATAAGATGTTTGGATATAGTTCATAAATTAATGAACGAATATGTATGAAATCACGATCACGATGATGTCTACCTAGAATACTGTTGGAGGTTTGTGCTCTCTGAGTGCTTTTTCTACTTTTAATTTAATTTTGTTGGGTACTTTTGTCATCCTAAACAGTTTGGCAAATCCCAGCAATGCTATTCTAATGCAATTCTTAATTTTGGCTCAGACAGGGATCCCGCACATCAATTCAATATACTGTAAAATCCATAAATCTGAGTACTTTATTGACAAAAAAATAATAATAACAGTGTAATAATACATTGACTAATAACCTGTACCCAAAATAGTTCAACTAAGTACCTAATTTGAAAACATTACCGTTAAGTATGTAATCTGAATAAAGCGGGACAACATTACAACAAACCTCCTTTGATAAATTGCCTTTGGAAATTTATAACTTTGCTTTATGAACAATTTTGACATCTATGGTGCTACAGGTCCCAAAATTGTTACATAATAATGTTTCATGATGTTTATTACAAAGCGTTTTATAAAGAAGTATATTGCAGTGGACTGCATTGTCAGCAATAGAGCTGCTTATACCAAACAATTTTAGTATTAACCTTTGATTAAGTATAGTGACGATATTCATGTCTCTTTGATTAGTATTTATTTATTCTATATTACTTTAAGAAATATTTGTAATTTTTATTGTTAGTTTTCTTCCGTATAAAATACACGATTTTCTAAAATAAAAAAATAAAAAGCATGTCACGTGGTCATTGTTTTGTACCACGTGGGGCCCATCGCACCTCTTAAAAATGACGCAGCAACGCTCCACCACGATTCTGGAGTAACTGTAACAGCCAGTGTATGTAGAGAATGTAGGTGAACCCCGGTTGTCGTGCCTCATATTCCCAAGTCAGCCCTGCTGACCGCTCAGTCTGGCCTTTCTACCAAATGTATATCTGGCTGTCAAACGAGAGCAACACTGTTACAAACTGTCGCATCACAGCTAGCATCAGCTAGCGGAGCCCACGGCAGAGCTAGCCTGCTAGCTGCTCTGCAGCTATGGAGTGGCTGGGTAACGGTTTCCCCGAGGAAGAGTCTGGCAGCGACCTGCCTACAACATCCATGGGCTTCAGTAGTATTTATCCTCAGCAGCAGGTAATAAGCTCACCTTAGTAGCCTCACTGTTAGTGGGAGATCTAACTGCGGCTACAGCTAGCGACCCACTGAAGCTATCTGTTTGGGGTAACCGTTAGCAACGTTGAAGTTTTCTGCTCTCCCATAGAGATGTATCACGCACATGACGCACTTTCTACCTTTTTTCTATTTTATCTTAGTAGTTATATAGAAAGTAACAGCTGCCATCTCTTAAGCCTTCCTGGCATAAAACAGCAGTGCCCCGGCTGTATGATGTGGAGTCAGGGAGGAAGAAGAATCAAGAGGTCTTTCTTTTCCTCCACATTAACTCGTAGTTATAAGGAAACCAATCTATTGCAGTGACATTGAGTTTACGGTGACAGAGGGCAGATTCCCCCCCACCCCCTGCAAGCTTCTGGGGGCTGTCAGATTCTGCGTTGCGCTTTTAGAAATGGCATTTGGTTAGCTGGGCACCCATGGCTTTAATGTAAACAAGCGTTCAGTTATTTTTAGGCCACTTGCCCCACCCTGTACCAAGTGCGGCATAGCTGTGGCCAAGGCAGATTAAAAGCCAGAGGCCTGCATATAGCTTGTGATTCAGCCTAAGCAAACTGGAAATAAATGTTGGATCAACTGTCCTTTTAACTTGTGTCCATTCTCTCAGCTCCAGAATGTTGTGATCCGTGGGCACTAGTGCACCTTCAAAATGCACTATTTGGGAAAAGCTTTGTTCTAGTACAACGTTTGTGAAACTTATTTGCATTATACCCACCCCTGAGGAGAAGTGGGCCGTATTCACTAGGGTTCCAGGGACCAGAGCCACCCTCAGTGTTTAACTTACGGACATTTGAGACATTTTGACTCAGACCACCAACCTTTCGATAAGTGTACTACAGCCCTGCCTCCTGAGTCACAACCTCAGGGCTTGTGAAAGTATTCAAGCATCTTTGAACGCAAACGGGATACAAGACAGAAAATACAGTCAAAGGCAATATTATTCAACTCTCACCCTCATTGCAGTTGCTATTACCACACAACTCAAGATATTACACATGCTTCTCCCAGATTTAACACACACATTACCCTTTACTGACTACTGCTGTCTCAAAATTACTCAGCCATTTAATGACAAGCACCTCACCTCCTCTTTGCATAGACTTAAAGACCCTCGCCCTTTCTTCCGCACTCCTTTGTGCCCCCCTCTGTCTCTCTCTCTCTTTCCCCCCCTTCTTTCCAACCAAGCCGGTCATGGCAGTAGGTCGTCCACCCTGACTCTCGGATCTGCTCGGGGTTTCTGCCTGCTCAAAAGCAGTTCTTTTCTCGCCACTGTTGCCGGCTGCTTACTCATACAGGCATTTATTAGGTCTCTGTAGAATATTGAATAAAGACTTCAGTCTAAACCTGCTCTTTTTGGAAAGCACCTTGAGTCAACATTTGTTTGGAATAGTCACAATAGAAAACAAATTTCATTTGATGTGAATAAGCTGTTATGACCTGCTGGGTTCCTCAGGACAACCGGTGACAACAGCCACCGGTTCTGGAATATTTCCGGAGTTATGTGGGGCAACTGACCTCTGAGCAAAGATTTGGATAGTGGTCACTCTTGAACATTCTAGGACTTCTTCTGAAACCAGGACTTGGTGGACTTTGAGGTCTCCTTTCATGGAGTCCCCATGACATGCAGGCTCCATCGCCCTGACAGATGAAGCTTTATTTTCAGTTAACAGAAATAACTCTGACGCCATGGTTGAAGTTTATTTTTTATCAAGGTTGACACTATATTTTAATATCCGATTTTGTAAATATATCTTATTTTGAGGGTAGCTACTCTGGGATTTAATAATTTTGAGAATGCATAAGTTGGTTAAAATAACAATTTATGCAGAAAATCTGTTGCATCGAGCTTTTATAAACAATTCTGTTGTGATGTCGTCACATAAATGCTGATTTTCTGTCTGATTGGGAGCAAATAGTTTTTATGCTTCCATCTGTATTCAGATTTTTCCTAACTTGTAAAATCTGAAGTAACACCAGATTATATTGTAAAAATGTGTATGTCATAAATAAGGATTTACTGACTGAGAGTTTGTTCTTTATACACAAATGTATTTTTCTTCTATTGACCTCGTAGCAGGTGCCGACATCCCATCATCGGGCCATGGTGACTCTGTGCCAGAACCAGCAGCGCTGCCTGAAGGCCTCCATCGTCTCCAGCTGGGGGCTGGCTGAGGCCCAGGATCAGCTGTCTTCTCTGGGCGTCCACAACTCTGAGTCCCTGGAGCAGGAACGTGCTCGGACCCTGGCGTGCCCCGACGAAATCACTTACACTGAGGAAGAGTGGCGTCGTAAGGAGAGCATGCTGGGAGGTCAGGAGCTCAGCCGCAGCCCTGTGCTCGGAGCTGTTGGAAGTTGGGATGTTTTTGACAAGGTAAAGGAATGCAACAGTTTTATGTTGTTTCTTAATATTGTGACTCAGTGAATATTGACGAAGATGATATGGAAGATTTAAGCAAGCAGCATCAGGAAAAGAGTGTGCGTTACATTATGCTGATTTCAACTAATATTTATTGATACTTCTGTGACTGTTGCTGTTATCAGCAGCTGGTTAATGTCTTGTTCTCTCACCCAGAGTATAATAAATGTCCCAAAACAACCTTCAGAAAGGAGTCAGGACAACTGCAAGACGTTTGTTCAGAGTTACGAGCAAGAGCTCAGGCATTTTGGTAAGTGATGCGCCGAGTTTCCAAGTAGAGTAGCCTCAACCCCTAATCCATGATTTTAAAAAAAAATAGCATTGTGTTGTTTGTTTTGACATCATATTTTAAACAAAGTACCTCATGATACAAATCCTATTTCATGGTAAAGTTAATTAAATTATTAAAAAGCCACCGTTTCCTATACCATCCATTTGTTGTTGTTTTTTTTTATTTATGCTAATCAGGTAACGCAAACTAAATGTATTCTTTTGTCAGGCATGTTGCGGAGATGGGACGACAGCCAGCGATTCCTCGCAGACAAGCCCCAGCTCATCTGTGAGGAAACGGCCAACTACTTAATTCTGTGGTGCATGAAGCTGCAACAAGAAGGGGTAATGTTCTCAGGACAAGGATGTTTTTTCTGCGACTCTGTTTTTGCTACACCAGCAAGAAACGTGTGGATGTAGTCGTGGCCCGAGTCGTCCGGTCGATGTGTCCGGCATGTGTTTCTACTATGACGAACACGGCCAGGAGAGTTGATTCTCCTCGGCTCTCCACACTAGAAAAGCAGTGTAGGAGTGGGCCCACATGCCGGAGCATCTGCGCCGACACCTGAAAATGCCATTGCAACATCAATCAGGGCTTTGTTCTGCTCAAGTGTAGCAGAGAGCGATGGCGGCGAGCCAACATGCGTGACGTCAGACCGTGAAACTGAAGCCGCAACGTAGAAATCAACCATCCGTTGTTTTGTGGGCGTATCCTTCGTCAACTGTGACATTTTAAAATGTCTTCACTCAACGGGCTGGTGGGTCAGGCGGCTTTTACGTGTCTTTGGATGACCATGAGTTCTAGGTATACGGAACAGGGATCATACAAAATCCATCTGAGTCCCTCTGAGCGAGGAAGCGTGGTGTCGCACATACAAATATAACCACATAGAATTATGTGATAACTTCCCCTCATCGATCGCTGCGGGTTCGTTTTTAGTCACTGGATTTTCTTCATATTCACGTTCCTTTGCATTTTCCTTTGTTACAGACGTTTACTTCCAATAAAAACCCAACATGTCCTGACCCGGTTTATTTACTCTGTCTGAGTCTGTGGGTCTCAGTATTGACACGTTCATCTTGACGTTAGATTTAAATCGGTGCAGGATCGTACAAAAGTGAAAGTGTTGAAAGTCCCGACGTTAACGTAAACGCGCCTTGAACAGTGCTGAGGAGAAAGTATTGGACCCCTTCCTGGTTTCTGGTGTTTGTGTGCGTTAAATACTGGGTTCTGTTGGATCGTCGTGAAATTGAACATAAATCAAAGGTAACCTGAATGCGCCCAAAATGCAGGTTTTAAATAACAATTATATCCCTGAAAACCTGGGATATAATAATATCCTCTTTCTCGCCGCTGCCGCTGGTTCTTCAGGTTAACGCAATAACCTCCAAAATTTCTGTGATGAATTATTTTTACATTTTTGAGCCGCGTAGACTTTAATACCAGGCAAAACTGGGGTGATCTTTGTAAACGCAAGTGTATGTTTCTGACACTAGGGGGAGCTTAACCTCCATGAGTTTTCCCGGCCATAATTTCTCAACGACTGGTCCAATTTAGTCCAAATTGTGTACATATGAGGGGACTTCAGAACTATCAAGTCGGTCGTCTGAGTTTGTGAGAGGTTCCATAGTTATTTTGAGACTCTGCGGGTTCTACAGGTCCGTTTGGACCCTCTTCTGACTTTTACCACAACTCGCCTCGATGACCCAAAGCTTTTGGGAGAACGTTCTGTTACTCGTGTGAGTTGGAAGATCTCCCGTTTACTCGGGTAGCCTTTGTTCCGTTTTAAAATGTTCTTCTAAATCAGGAGGGGGGTCTAATACTTTGTCACAGCCATGTGAAGCAGCAAATATTGTATAAATGCTGATGCAGCTTTTCTGTCTGCATGAACCGACTCGACTTCGCTGCACCTCAAACCGGCGTGACGAGGATTTGCGTTCCGTTAAAACAGGGTTACCTGCTTAGAGGCGTGTCCTCAAGTGTGCTGCGACTCTGCATGGCTGAATCGTTGGTTGGTTTGATTGACATCCACAAGTGCCATCGTTTAATCCCCATGTGTTAGAATACCTCTCATTTATAATAGAAGTGATTTGAAACATTATTTATAATTCGGACAAATAGCCAAATGTGGTGTTAGGGTTTTTTTAACATTTCGGCGCAACCCGTTAAGGCCCGGCGATGAACACGGACAGAAAATAGATGTCATTTTTCTGTGGTGTCCCGCAGAAAGAAGCCCTGATGGAGCAGGTGGCACACCAAGCCGTTGTGATGCAGTTCATCCTGGAGATGGCCGCGAATTCCCAGCAGGATCCCCGAGGATGCTTCAGACAATTCTTCCACAAAGCCAAAGTAAGAGTGAATCTGGATGCGGGTGAAGTAAACCTGATATCCTCCGCGGCAGGAGAGCCAGCAGATTCCTTCAGGTTACGTTTTTCACACATTTGTTGCTTCTTTTTTTGTGTGTGTGTGTGCGTAGGACGGACAGGAACTCTACTTAGAAGTCTTCCACACGGAGCTCGAGGCCTTCATACACAGAGCGAAGGAATACGCGCTCACGTGTAGAGGCGAATCCGTAAACCACGTTGGACAACAGAACTCTTGCACAAAGTTTAGACTCGAGCCTAAGGAAGCCCCGGAAACTTTACTTCCAGTAAGTTCTCAGTCGCTCTCTTTCAGCCCGCATGCAGAGATTCAAACATGCTGATGACGATGATGATGATGCTGTTACCCGACACAGCTGAAAGGTGGCACCATTGAGCAGCTGTGTAACAGAACTCTTCATATCTACAGTGGGACTCAAAAATTACTCTGTATTTTGGGGGGGTTTTTTGACTTAAATGTGAGGCCGGACCACATTATGACGACACATCACTTTTTATTGCCTTGTCATGTGGAACGCCGACGTTCCGTCACATGATAGAAGGTCGACGCTCACTCTTTAAGTCTCAAACGAGTCAGATAAATGTTATGCTAAATGCTAAAACTTTAGCTTCATCTCTTACCCAGTGTAGAGATGAGAGAAATGTCGTTAATCACGCACCAACAAACTGTGTCATCATCAGATGAGCGTTAATGACAGCCATTAATGACTAATAATCATTTTTTTATGAAGCTCATACAGACAAACGCAGTACAACATAGTGTTGTGTCTGATGTGTCTGCATCATCACTGAAGGAGTTGGAGCAGCATGTGTGGAATAAAGCAGCTGGTCTGCCCCCTGTGGATCCTCAGGATGACTTCCGTGACACATGGTCTCGTTTGGACCTTTAGAAACCACTTTGTGAAGGAGAGCTGACCTCCAGAGAAAGTTTCAGGGCCTCCTCACGCAATGGCTCCTCCTTCAATGTCAACATGTTTTCACGGTTCGTGCACAAGAAAGAGGTTTCGTGAAGAAAGGCGTGCGAGGAGGAGAGCGGCGTTTCAGAGGTCGACCTGATGATGTTCTTCTTCGTCCTTGTGGGGAAATTGTTGGATTTGAAATGTATAACCAGCCTACCGGAAACACTGAGACAGAATTAATTGTTTCATGCGATTTAAAACTCTGTTAGTAACTATTTAGTCTAAGTGGTTTTTAAAATCTACCTGAGAGTCAGAAAAATATCAAGTTACTTGTTTCACAATATTGCCTTAAAAAATACCTTAAGTCCTTTTCCAGCTCTGGAATTGAAGGAAATGGAGGAGATATGGAAGCGGAGGAAACTCTGTTGCCCTGAATCTGTTACACATCATAGACCTTTATTTTGTGTGAAAATGTAATCGGACACCAAAGACGTCTTTATGGCGGGCGAATCATTTCTAGAGTCAGTGGGGGTAGAGTGTGAGAGCTGGCGATTGTTTCACCGGCGAATCCAAAAGTCTCAGTAGTTTGAAAACCTTTTGTGAGTGCGATAGAATGTGGCCTCCTCCCGGCCGGCCCCACAGCATGACTCGCTGCCAAATAGTGACTCCGAGAGAAGGGGGGGGGGGGGGAAATCCCTCTCTTCTCCCACAGAGGGAAGACGGCAGAACCACGGAATGTAAGAAAACCAGCCGGTTGAAACTGGGGTATGGTGCTTTCTGGGTCCTGCTCTGTGTTCTGCTCGCCCTCGTTCAGAACCCTGTGGATCGTCGAGAAGAATCTGACCTTTAATGGAGTAGAGCGCTAGGTCATGGATTGATGGTTTAAACGTTGGTTCACGCTGCAGTGGGCGTTCAGGAGGCGGAGCGCCGTTACATAACCGGTGTAATCCGTCAACCAGGCGACAGAAGCCTGATCTTCTCGGGTCGCTGTAGCACACAAGGACCTGTTTTTGATGTTTTGTGCAGGTCACCCCCAACCCCCACCCCACATTTGAATGTTGCCTGATAATCACAGGACCCTCGTGTCTCTCTCTCCCTCTCTCTCTCTCTCTCTACCAGGAGGCCGAGTATCCTGCGAAGCGCTGCACAGGGGCCGAATTGTGGACAAGCACAGGGAGGAGGACGAAGGATGACGCCACAGAAACAGATGATACACGCATGATGGAAACCTCCTAGGGGCATGTGGGATAAGCCCCCCCCCCCGCCCTCAAGCTTGTTTTCCTCCATTCCCCCATTTGCAGACTGTTTGAATTTTAAGCCCCTTTTTTACACAGGCCGACAAAAGCACCGACGCACCGTGCAGGAATGAACAGAGAGATGGTCCGTCTCTGAGGAGAACCTGCGGGAAGTTAACGTTTCACTGATGACAAACTTTTCTCAACTATTCAATTCTGCTCCACACGTTCGGCCTCTGATGCTTCGGTTCCTGCTCCTGTCTCTCCTTCCGGCCGAATGCACGCGCTACGCCACTCCCCGGTTTCGCAGGTGGAGCTCGCGCATCCTTCAAGCTGGATCTCCCGTAAAAGGCGACACATCACAAAGTTAAAGCAAAATCAAGACGACAGAGAATACCAAATCAATAAAGTCTCTTGGCAAATGTTCCTTTTTAAAAAAAAAAAATTTTTTTTTCTTTTAAATGTACCATATTGAATGTCTGAATGCGCCGGGTTAGACGCCGTCAGAGGAGGAATGATGTATCACAATAAAGTAATAGGTTTTTAATTATAAAGGCAAATCCTTCTTAAACAGGTAAATAAACCAAACGACCTGATTATTTCCATTTTTCTGAATAAACTGCTGTGAAGAGGAAGAACGTTTCTCAGCAGGTGTGACCTGTTTAATTCAATCGTGCAAAAGAATCTCCACGTGATCGAGCGTCTCGGCAGGTTTGGGGCACAGCTCACCTGGAGGCGAGGTGCTGGCGTTATGTCTGTCCTCGGTTATTTATTGGAATGGCTCACAAAAGGCTAGTCTGTTAGCGCAAAGCTAATCAATCTGAGCTGATTACAAAAAGTATGACTTTTTTTTAATTTGAATTTTCACTACTAGAATCATAACGTGTGAGTCAAAAAAAAAGAGATTAAATTGCCTCTGGTCACTTTCACCCCACAGACTGACTTTCAGACTCTTACAATCTGCATGTGAGGAATCCCACCGGTCTCTCCACTCAGGCTCCTACAGACCTCATGTAAGCATCCATCCTGAGGTCATGTCATCAGAGGTGGACGGCTGCCAGTGCAGACATGAGACCCAATCACTCGCAACATCTGTTCCAACAGGAGGTTGGAGCTCCAGCAGGTATAATTGATTTTATGCTCTGGACCTTATTTGGTTTAATTGGATACAAACTTCACGTTTGTTTTGGCCTCGCGTTTTCATAAAATAAGTATTTTGCCATTTGTTGTTTCATTGCTTGATTCGTTCCATTTTCTAATCCCTTAGAAGGCCGTCAAAAGCGTCTTCTCTCATTAAATAATAGATATTTTGTTCATCCGCGGGGAAATTCAGGTGTCGTGTCGCTCAGATTTACACGGTATTCCTCCAAATATAAGTGTTGAGGTGATTAAAGGAAGATAAGTTTTTCTCAGAATCCTGCTTTTACACAAATGCAGAATAGGAGCTGGCATCATTTCAAACTCTACTGAACGTTTGTGGGTGAGAGCTCAGACTCGAATGTAAGACTGATGCGGAGAGGAATGTTGCAGAGCTGACTCTACTTTGAAGCTGTAGATATTCTGGGAGATCCGAGGCTGAGGAGAAGCCGGTTGTGATGGATTTTTGTCAGGGGTGATTGTGTCTCAGGGCCAGGGGGGCGGCGTGACCGTCCAGGCTGGGAGTGGATACGTTTCTGGAGGCAGAAGTCAGGAGTTGTTCTAAAGCGGAGGCCCGGTGTCAGCGGATATTGGTTGCAGATGAAAGGCAGCCAGCAGCTCGACCTCAACCAACCCGATCCCACTCTTCTAATCAAGCACAGGCCCGGGGAAAGACTTAAGAGGGGGATGAGGCGACGGGATAACAGTCGGCTTCTCCTGACTTTAATGCAGACAACTAGGGCCAGAGCCGCTGCCAGAGCTGCTTGCAGAGCTGCTTGCAGAGCCGCTGCCAGAGACGGTGCCAGAGTGGAAATTAATGGATAATTTTACTCATTCAATTATGAAAGAGTTTCTCAATTAGTAGTCTGGATCTAATCAACAAGCCTCCTGCTAAAAAAAAAAAGCAATTATATAATTTTTTTCTTTTGCCTGACCTCTGACCCTTGAATAGAAAAGTTAACCAGATTTAACGTCATGAAATGAGGGTAGATATGCAAAAGAGTAAATGTTCAACTCCTCCCCATTAATCCCTACACGTGGCGCCCCCTGCTCGTTCGTTGGACTGACATCCGGACCTCGAACTACAAACCGTGGTTCCGCATGCCGAAAGTAGTATTCAGATCAAGCGATAAAGCTGCCTCCCACACTCTCTCTCTCTCTCTCTCTCTCTCTCTACACAAACATATCTCTCTGATCTGTAAGAGAGTTTATGAACGGGAGGAGCCTGTTGTATTACTTCCTGTATCATGAAACTAAAGCTACTTCAAATTGCCAAAACATGACTAGTTGCTGATCACACCTGAGCCTCCGCCTACTTCTCACCTAGTATGTTTTTGAAAAACGAGTATTTTATTGGTTTATTAGGAAAAGGAAAATATCGACTTAAATTCAATTTTCCCATCATTTTATGATGGGAAAATCTGCGTCTCAGCGACAGAGTGATCAGCCTTTCAAAATAATAGTCCTTCATTTAAGGAGACTGACATAAGAAAGATGATGAGTCAAGAAAACGGCGCGTTCTTTTCGGTATTATCCTATTAATGTAACAATGACATGTTAAATCACTGACTGCTGAATGTAAACTAATCATCCATATCCAAATAATAGCTCTGTTTTCATTTCTTATTCTCTACTGTTTGAGTTTTACCTGCAGACATTCACCTTATCGAAGCCTCAAACACCCACGTATGGTGGTAATCTGTTCAAATCTCAGTAGATAAACTCTTTTTCTTGTGTGTGCGGTTCTTATTTTATGACTTATAGATAGTTTGCAGCCTGCCGTCCGTGATCCAGGTCCAAAGGCCAGGCCAAAACGCCAATTTCTGCATTTTTGCAGGAGCTGTGTGCGGACCCGACAGTCTGTGGTGTGCGGTTCGGGTTCAGATTGGATCTACGCTCAAGGAGATGAAATGCTGCTTTGTGCAACAACAAAAACAAAAAGGGCTGAGATCTCAACAAAATCCTTTACTGGGTGTTTGTGTCTGAACGTGTCCCGACCTCTAAATATAAATCTCTAAATATGAGTCTTTTCAGAAACGGTTTAGAAATAAGAAGACCAGGATTGAAATGAAGAACAGAATGTTTATCTAAGTTTGTTCATTCATTCATTCTCCTTAACTTCTTCTGGTGATCCACAATATCTGACATTTTGCTTTTTTACTTTTGTATGGGGGGGGTCTTTGCTGACTTTGTGATCCGGGGTTATTTATGAGGCGTCCAGTTTCACCGTACCCCTGATCGTTTCCTTTCTTTAAGAAGACGGCCGACGTCTGAGTAAAAAGATCTGCCCGGCAACAAGAATCAGAATTACATAGATGCTTTTACAAATTCTTTCATCCCGTTGCCGATCAAACTTGTGGACAGCAGTCAGATGAGGTGTAGATGACGCGACGTGGGACATTGTAGAATGTTCACGCTGAGCATTTCCTAACCCTTGGATATGTTTGTGTCTGTATATCGCGAGTGAAACGCCCGAAGGATTTGCAACTACGCCAACAATAGCATCATTGCTTACGCTTGTACTATGCCTGTGGCCGGTGTCTTCTACATTAATGACATTTTCATTATAGAAAATGTCTGTAAACGAATTGTTAGCTTTAATAAAATTATCTCTCTCGGAGGTCGTGGCTTCTCTCCAACCTTCTATGTAGAAGAAGAGTTAAATGTTTGTCTTATTCTCGGCTGCTGCACTAATTATATCCCAGAAAAGACGGGAATATTATGGAATCGTTATCGCCTCCGCCGCAGCAGATCCGCCATTATTTCGTGGATCATCTACCAAACTTTATACCCACATAGACCGTAGTGCGAGGAAGAACTGGATTGATTTAGGGAAGGGTGGGTCGTATACATTCTACAATAGGAGGAGATTTAGCTGTGAGATTTATCGGGCCATAATTTCCCAACCGTTGGAAGGGAGGCGCCAATCAAGCTAAAACCGGCCCTTCTCGCGGCTACAGTCAATGGAACTACATTTTTCACCTCTAGCCTCCTCGCCCACATCTCAAACACAACTGTCTTTAGTCCAGTTGCATTCTGAGGATAGAATATGACACCTTTACCTGTAGAGGACACTCAGAGGGCACACAGCACTACCAAGCAGAATTGCGAATCTTTCCATGGCCATGCCTTTATCCGCCCTTCTCTGCCTCTGATTTTGCATGACGATGACGACGTTTCTCAGTCAGCCCCACACACGTGTCCTGGATCCATTCCATCTTCAACACGAGGCTTAAATCCTCTCCTCACAACAGACCTTCAAGACATTTCATGGAAATATCTGAAACCTTTTTTTAAGCTTTCTGAAATATCCTCCAATGGCGAGAAATATTACTACCCTTTATGCGATTGACCATAATCCTTTAATGTCCTGCCCAAATGTTTGGTTGAGCACATTTTGAGTCACCATTTCTTTTGAAGAATGACCGAACCTGTTTATAATGTAACCCAGTGGCAGCTTGTATATTCTAAAGAGTAAGGGGCCATGGACGGAACCTTGGGGGCCACCGCAGGTCAGAGGAGGCATTAAACATGGCAATTGAGAAAGTTCTATTCAATAAGAAGGATTAAAACAAAATAATGTACCTTGATAGAACACAAAAAAAAGTGTAAAAGGGGTCAAATACTTTTACTTTCACTGTTAAATAACTCGCTTGAGCAAAATACATTTGGTGGTGAATTTAGGGTAAAAGGTAATAATAATAATACATTTATTTCTAATGCACTTTACATTTGGATAAAGTCTCAAAGTGCTACAAAGTAAAAGCAGATAAAAGAATCAATAAAAAATAAAATAATAATTATATAAAAACATGACCAAAAAGCAGCAATGTTAATTAAAGTTATAGGTTCTGCTAAAAAGGAAAGTTTTAAGTCCTTTTTTAAATGTGTCAGTCGTCTGTGGAGCCCTGAGATGGTCGGGGAGGGCATTCCAAAGACGAAGGGCAGCAGAACAGAAGGCCCGATCACCCATGGTGCTGAGCTTAGTCCGGGGAAGGAGGAGGCGGTATGAGTGGGTAGAACGGAGGGATCGGTTAAAGGTGAAAAACTGTTTAATTTAAAGAATGACAGAATCGACCCACCTGGAATTTTACCAGAATCATAGATTTATTGTGGTTCATAATAAATACTGATGACACGGTTGTCAGACGACCATGAAGAGGAGACGCTCTGTCAAATATTCAAGTGTTGTACGCGTGGAAACATTCACCAAATATGAAAACATTCATCTACAGTACTTTGTAAAGGCACGTTATCAAAGACGAGTGAAAAAACACAAATCAAGCCCCGATTCTGTAAAATCTTCTTAAGAGCTGCTTTAAATGTTTCAGGTGAGTTTATTTCTCTAAGAGGCTTTTCTGTTTTTAAACTCACATGGCCAAATATTTTGGTTTTGGACTTGCTGACAACCGAAGGAATGCCTGGTTAAAAGGGAAACAATGGGGAAAAATAAAGTAGCACTGTTAAGACTATATAGTCGTCGATCTGTGGTCCGGATAAAACCTATTTACAACTTACATTCACTGATCTACATCTTTAATTCTACGAAGCAGCAAAAGGCACTTGAATGGAGAAGTCCATTTACGAGAATGTGTTTTAAAAAAAAGAAACCCCGACACAATTTCCTTTTGGTCGATTACGCCCCGCATGACAGACGGCCCCAAAGTCAAAGCAGGTTGGTTCTGCTAGCACAAAGGGGTTAAATGCGATGTTTCTTAATAACCCTTTAATGTCCTACTCAACTGTTTGGTCGAGAACTTTTTGAGTCACGATTTCTGACTTGAAAAATTAGACTGAGCCTGTTTATAATACGACCCAGTGACAGCATGTATATGCTAAAAAAATAAGGGGCCGAGGATGGAGCCATGGCGGGACACCACAGGTCGAAGGAGCTGCCAAAAAAAAAAACACGCTTTACCGAAAGCTTGAGCTAATCTAATTAGAATGAACTGTTTTCAATTAAATTGAATTAAATATTTCATCGTGGAACAACGTTATTAGTGCATTTTTTTTTCTTTACTGTTTTCTTAAAATTAAATTAAACTTGCTCTCTGTGCTCATTCGTCGCCACTTCCATCAACTAAAACATCAGCATTAGAAGAAAAAACGTAGTTAAGACAAAACACTAAGACAACTCTTTTTAAGTATCTGCATTCATCAGAGCCGACAGGTTTTTATAAATCGTCGCATCTCTTGTGCGGCAGAATACCTTTCTATATGTGTACCGGCTTTCTAAAGGCACATTATGGAATAAAAGGACGATATTTTTCTAAGCATATTGCGTAACGGGGCCGCAGCTGTGCAACTTACCGTATTATCGAGGCTTCGTCATGAACTGTGGGAGTTTTTGCCTCGTTTTGAACATTCGGTATATATATTATTACATCTAATTTATCAAAGTTTGCTGCCTTCTCCGGGCAAACTTTAGCCCCTTATGGCGGCCTTCTCTGCCGGCTCTTCACGCATGTTTCTGATCGACGCCGGTGAGTTTCTTGCGGAGGAATTCTTCGACATGTGGCCAGATCTTGTTGGTTTCTGTCCCGGAGAAGGTCCGTAGCACACCTTTGCTCCTGGAAGGACAAAGACAAACACAGAGGTCACTACAGCCACTACCTGATAGTTGATTTAGAATGTCGCAAAAAGATTCATGAGCTTGTCTTGTATCATCATTTAAAAAGGTTGCCTTGAGATATTCAGTACGGCAATTAAAAAAGCAACAACAATCCAAGTCAAATATTTGATCAGTATTTGAACAACTCAAATTAAATGTGAACTTATGTCCGGAGAAAAAAATGTTGTTTTTTTTAAAGCTCCCCCTAGTGAGTAAAATACGAACTATTCTATAAAATACGATAAATGCAGGAGATCATCTCCTCAAGTCGATTCATTTGAACTTAATTTGGACTCTATACCGTTCTAACAGTTAGGAAGTGAAGTAAATTTTTTTTTTCTTCCGTTTTTCGTAAAATAGCTCCTCCTACTGATGAAAATATGAACTATTATAGTGAAATATGATATATTAAAGATAGAAGCCCTCGAGTTGATCCATATTTACTAAATTGGGACTATATAAGACAAACAGTCTGGAAGTTATGTCCAAAAAAAACATTTTTTTGTAAAAAGAGCTCCCCCTAGTGAGTAAAACATGAACTATTCGAGTAAAATATGATATGTGAAGAGACCTCCTCAAGTCGATTCATAAGTACCAAATCTGGACTATGTTGGACTAACGGTTGTGAAGTTATGTCCCAAAAAATCAAGGCATTTTCATAAAGAAAAGCCCCCCCTAGTGATTAAAATATGAACTTTTAGAGTAAAATATGATTTTACATGTTAGATCTCCTGGAATCGATTCATACGCATCAAATTTGGACAAAATCAGACCGCATTTCTGAAAACTTTACAAGTAAAAGCTCCCCCGAGTGACCGAAATATTCCCAAAATCAATCCAGTTCTTCCTCGCACCGAGGTCTATGTGAATATTAAATACAAAAATGATGCATGTAATAGTTTGTCCGTAAAAGAAGGACTGGGCAAAGTTGATTATTTAGTTTGACTTTAAGGAAGACATTTATAATCATGCTGTTTTATAAACACAACTGGGAAAGGCTACGCTTAAATGTCATAAACACACGTGCATACGTTCCTACCTGTAGTACTCTAAGACCGGTTCCGTCTGGGTTTCATAAGACTTTAGTCTCCGTGTGACCGTCTCCGGTGTGTCGTCGTCCCTCTGGAACAGACGCTCCCCCGTCACATCGTCAACACCCTGGGGAAAACACGGGAACATTCTTGACCACATGTACAACACATGTACAAGAATGCTGAAATATTTATTTAAGCGTCTTGGAAAGTATTGATGTAGCACAGAACGCTTTACGAGGCTGAGGATTCACCTCCAGTGGGCCCTTTCTCCCCTTCTGCTTTAAATGGAAGACTTTCTTTAGATTCTTCCTCCTTGGAAACTCACACCTGGATCACCTGTTTGTTTTATCATCAGCAAAACAACTGCTCATATTATCTTAAATCGATATCATGTTTTTACGTGATCATTTTCACGATAATTGATCATTTTCAAAAACATGATAATTTTTTAAGTTTTCACCTGATAATTCTCACGTTATAATATAAGTTTCATGTTTTTACTCGATCATTTTCACGTTATAACGTTATATGTTTCATTTTTTTTACGTGAAAGTATTCACGTAATGACGTGATGAGTTTCCCGTTTTTTACGTAGTCATTTTTCACGTAATAATATAAGTTTCATGTATTTACGTGATCTTTTTCGTGTAATGTGATTGATACATTTTATGTCATGTGATCAGTTTCCCATTTGTACGTGATCATTTTCACATTATAACGTGATATGTCTCAAGTTTTAACGTTAAAGTATCCACATTATGAGTTTTACGTGAAGATTTTTTCCGTTATTACGTGATAAGTTTCCCGTTTTTACGTGATCATTTTCACGATCATTGATCATTTTCAAAAACATGATCATTTTTTAAGTCTTCGCGTGATAATTCTCACGTTATAATATAAGTTTCACGTTTTTACGTGATCATTTTCACATTATTTTATCAGATATCGGCATCTGAGAAGTACAAAAAAAATAAGTAATCATTATCATGTTATAACGGAACACTTTTCAGAAAAAAATGCCCACTTTATAATATGATAGATAACTTAAAGTTATAACGTGTACATTTTCATGTAAAAACATGAAAATGATGATGATCGCATTATACCGATTTTTTTTTTCTTATCCGGCATTGCAGCAAAACGCTTTCATGCAGTTTCATGCAAATCAGCCTGAAACTCACGGAGTTAAAACCCTCAGGCTTCTCCTCGTCGAAAAAGACTGTGTGGAATAACAAACATGGTTCACGGATTGACAGAACATATTCCTGACAACCGCTCCCTCTCCCTCTCCCTCTCCTTTATCTGCTCTACGCCAAAAATTCAACGGCTTTCATCATCGGGACAACGCCCGATCTTTAAACACCGTTTTAACGGTAACTCTTCCATGCAGTTTAAGTGTTAAAATAATAAATGCATCCGATCCCTTAACCTCCACGGCGTTGGGAAATAAAGACGTTACAGTTCGTGGTTCTGTTGACTTTTCATACCTGCTGACTACTAATGTGAAGATATTGAACCTTCAACAAAAGAAAAAGAATGTGAAAAACCTGCTCAGAGTATTGCTAAGTAAACACTTGTGTCACTGTAACTTCCAGCAACCTCCACCCACACACACACACACACACACACACGCAGAGTCTGGAATGTAAACGCTGCTTCAAATCCTGTAGACGGAGAAAACAGGATCTTAAAGCTGCAATTGCAAAGCCGGAAAAGTTTATGAACTTGTACGATCTTACAATATTTTTATATGTATTTATGTATTTCACAGCCGACGTGTTGACTTGTGCGTCATCGTACCAGCAACTTGCTGTAGCATACACAGTACCAGCAACTTGCTGTTGCCGGTACATGTGTAGTTACCCATTACACATGTGCTTTTACTACTGTGACCTCTCAAAAATGTCATGAAAAAGGTTCAAATGGAACTAGTAGAAAAAGGATTTTGTACCAGGATGGAAATAGTTTACAGTCCTGAGAGGCAGCAAATGCTACGGTCAGCGTTAGCATAGTAGCATACGTGCATCGGCTATGCAAGCAATCTAACGTTTACGTTGTAAAAGTAGCACACGTTGATTTTAACGGCAACATTTTCCCCCGCTTGGCTCCAAATGTTAAATCTCCATCTCAATGCTACATCCAACTGCTACATAAAGCTACATAAAGCTACTTAAAGCTACATATGCTCTTACATAAGTCCTTAGATGCTTTATTATGCCAAAAAAAACCCATCCCACTTATCAAATAGGACTTCCTCCATAGCCACGGTTAATGCCTCCTTTTCAGTTGCCCTTTTGACCTGTGGTGTACCCCAGGGCTCCACCCTTGGCCCCTTACTCTTTAGCATATACATGATTTAAAGGTTTAATATTTTAAGATACTCAATAGAAATGCACCAAATAGATCACATGTGATAGGGACGCTCACGTTATCCACCACCAATACGACAAATACCTGCGCCATAATGCTGAACAGACCGTTACTTGTTACCCTTCCTCACACATCACCATCAGCCGTTGCTATGAAACAGGCATAGAGAGTTCCACAGACATGGCAGCGCCTTCACTTCTGCTAAGAGACGGTGTGCAGTCCTTGAATAGCTCTTATGGGCCGAGGGGTGAAGAGCGAGAAAAATCCATCCCGTGAGTTTAATAAAAATTAATGATTGACATGTTGGGAGGCAGAGATCTGACGCAGGTCCGAGAGATAAACCTGGGAAGGTGTGTGAGTTCACAGCTGTCACAAAAAAAAAAGAAGTGGAACTGCATGTCTTCAACTGCAGGAGCTGTTCTTTTACTGCGGGGTAGTTACACTGGGTAAGAGCCAAGGTCCAATCGGGGCGTATCATCCTCCATCTTTTTACGACTCTCTACTTGCATAACAGTCATTTCCCATTTTCTTTGGTTTGAATCTCAGCGGCTTACAGCTTTTCACGCCCCCACACCAGCCAGAGCTGTGGCTCAAGCATTTTTGTTTTCCAGGAAATCAGTCCCTAACATTTTTGAGCACACATCAGTAAGCCTCGGGCATCCGTGACCTTGTTGCCGGTTCACCAGTTGTCCTTACTTTGACCGCTTTGGTAGGTATTAACCACTTTAGACCGGGAACGCTCAAGGGGACCCGGAGTTCTGGTGATGTTCTGACCCAGTCATCTCGCCGTCAGAGTGTAGCCCCTGTCAAACTGGCTCAGTTCATGAGTCCATCCATCCGTCCATCCATCCATCCACCCATCCATCCATCCATCCATCCAACGGTTTCATAAGACTCTGGTTGTCAGAAACAGTTTCCGTACTGACATCATCTCCAAACCAGAAACCCAAAAAGTGAGGCAGTAACAGATAAAAATGGAGGTTCTTACAGGGACTTTGGGCGGGTTGAAATCTGTGTTGTAAACTCTGCCGCTGGGGAAGTGCGTCCAGCGAGAGGTCAGCCTCTGTTGGATGGTCTGGAAAGGTACGTCGAGGTTGATGACTGTATCCAACGTGTAGACGTCATCCAGAGCCTCGGCCTGACAGACTGTCCGAGGGAAACCTGGTAGAAATATAATATATAAATATATATATATATATATTTAATAATATATAATGTCTAATAACTATGCCAGGATTTGAATTCAACCAACGTAAGGAGAAATGAGGACTAATACCATCCCATAAAAATGCACTTAATGTAAAATATGAGTAACAACAGTTACGTCTTAGTCTCACGTCAGGGATGAACGCCGACACAAACTCACCATCGAGCAGCCAGTTGCTCTGGTCCAAAGCTCTCAGGTCCCTCAGGATGAGACGGGATATGACATCATCAGGTACCAGCTGACCCTGGTCGATACAGGACTTGGTCAAAAGGCCCAGTTCTGACACACACAGCAAAGTAAGAGATATTACGGGAAAATAGTGACTTCATCAAGGCGGGTTCGATCGCCACTCTACGTCTGATTGGCTTTACGTAACGATGGCGTTTATGACGTAGAACCATAAATATAAGAACTTTGAGGGAAGGGAAACTTCAAAATTATACGTAAGCAAATACAGAAGGTAAGGATTTCAGCATAGGTGGGTTTGTGAAAAAGAAAATTAGAAATCCATGTTATATCTAGAAGTAGGTTTTTGCTGTTGTCACCGACAACCAGGGTATGGCCCTGAAAAGCTCCCAATCCCCTGTGTTGTACTTGCAATCCCCCCCCTGATGTAAGACCTAACGTAAATGTGAAGTTTGGACAAAAAAACAACTTTTTAAAAAAAATGCTCCCTCTAGTGAGAAAAATGTGAACTATTAGAGTAAAATAAGATATATTCTAAATTTGGACTAAATCGGACAAACATTTGGAGATAAAAGCTCCACTCTAGTGTAGGAAATATACAACCGAGCCATCCCCAAATCACTCCAGTTCTTCCTGACACTAAGATATATGTGGGTCAAAAGTCTGAAAACCATCCACAAAATAGTTTGTCGCGTTAAAGCGAAGGATCTGGGAAAGCGGTGGTGATGATGACTCTATAATAGCCCTGAGTTTTTGGGAGATATGATATATATATATATATATATACATAATATATGTGTATATATAAATGTGTGTCTAGATCTAATCAGCACTTCTTCTCATCGGGGAAAAACCTTAACGCAAGATTTCTTTGAAATCTGTTCACACAGATTCACATAAACAGATAAAAAATACTAAACGTACTTTATTCCTAAAGAGTTTTTCTACTCTGCTCTACTACTCAAAGCCTTTTATTTAAACGATTCATCCAATCACACAAACTTTCACACAGTGGGGACAGAGGCTGCCGTGGAGCCCACTACATAATGGAAAATATTTCAAAGGGATATTCTGACCCACTTTAATTGGTCGTCTTCCAGCGGAGGAAATGAACTTCCTGTCAAGCCTCGTAGAAATAATCGGATAAAGTCACTGCTTTGTAGGAGTTACTTTACTGTTACTGAAAACAGACCAAAAGATAATATTGACTCTACAACTACAGCTTAATGATGGAAATAATTTGGATTTTACAGAAAGACATTTTTTTTGTAACTATGGCATGTTGTACATGAAAAACATGAGTTTCTGTGTCCTTTGGTCTTAGTGCGGGAAAATAAAGTCTACTCACTAATGTCGACCTGTACGGAAGAGATAACGTGGTGAGTTTCACGTTTTTACGTGATCATTTTCAGGTTATAAAATGATAAAACGTAATAAATCTGTACCATGTTACATGATAATTTTCACATATGATAAAATGTGATAAATCTACGTTTTTACGTGATAATTTTCATGTTAGAACATGTTAAAACGTGATAAATCTGCACGATTTTACAGATTTTTCACATTATAAAATGATAAAATGTGATAAATCTGTACGATTTTATGTGATAATCACGTTACAATGGGAAAAAACTATCATGTTGATAAATATTCACATTTTACATGATAATCTTCATGTTATAACGTGATAAAACTAGACAACTCTTCACGTGTTGACATATTTTCACCTTATAACGTGAAAAATCTTCAAGTTTCCACACGACAATTTTCAAAATGATCGTGAAACCTGTCACGTTATAAAGTGACGCTTAATCACATTTTATCCCGTTAAAATGTAAAAAAAATCATGTAAAAAGGTGAAACCTGTCACATTATAATGTGAAGCTTTATCACATTTCATCACGTTATAACGTGAAAATGATCGTGTAAAAACGAGGCGATTTATCACATTTTATCACGTTAAAATGTAAAAATGATCGTGTAAAAAGGTGACGATTTATCACGTTACAACATGACGCTGACATTCTTTATATTCTGGCATGACATCAAAGCTCTTCCATAGTTCTGGCCTTCAAAATTAAACTGTATTCAAGATGTTGAGGTGAGAAATGAGAAAGTTGATGCATTGCTGCCTGGTTACCAGATTAGCAAACTGCAAGTGGGTCTTAGGGGGATTTATCTCCTGAGCGTTTTAGAATTACTTTCTGAGTCAACATGCAATTTTGAAACACTTCTTTGTCAATGTATATTGTGACTTGTTGAAAAGACCGGTGAGGCAGTCTGAGGAGAAGGATCAAAGTTCTGCTGAGGAGTATTTACACACAGAAAGAGGCAGCGGTTAAACTAGAACATGCCTGCAGGTGGACGGTGTTTCAGTAGAACAGGGTCCAGGGAGGATATCCGGCATGCAAACCCATCTACATAAATACAGGTTACAGTAAGAGTCCCCGCAGGAGACTCAGAACCTCTCTTTCACTTTGGACTACCGCAGTTAACTTCTCCAACCTTCAGCAGTTACACAATGGTGTAAAAAAAAACACAAAAAAAAACGCTGTGCTAAAGCCCTTCTTATCTCCACGACTCTTAATCTTCAGCCAAGGTGATATTGAGGAGCAGCGGGCCTCCTTCCAAAGTTCAGGTAAGGTCGAGTTAAAATGTTTCCAGTATACACAGAACGGACTCTATAAACTCGCAAACCAGTTTGAATCTCGCGAAAAAGAGAGAGACAACGTTCTTCCATCCGGTCCCAGCTCAGAACTTCTCCTTCACAGGAGGAATCAAACGGTTTTAGGAGTGGCGCCGTTATCTCAGCGGCCCAGATGAGTTATCTCGCAACAAAGCCCAACTCCCTGGTGTTGTTTATGTGCGTTGTTACGATCTTGTGCTTTGGGAGGTGAGTTGTGTGGATTGTTTGAAAAAAAAAGGGCGCGATATTTTTTGTCAAGGTCAAGAAAAAGGTCATTAGAAACCCTCAGATAATGGCGGAAAGGGATTTTAACATAAATCCGTGAGAGCTTCACACTAATTTACTCGACTGGACGTCGCATGAAACACAATTTAATTAAAAAAAAGAAAGAAGGTAGAGAAACAACATGATAGGAGAACCGCATACCTCTGGGATTTGACTGGTATCTATAACAATACACTGTAAAAAGAAAAAAAAAGAAAATCTTTTTACAGTGTAAAATACCAGCAGCTGTGGTGGCCAGAATTTCATGTGTAAACATTACGGTGAATTATCGTTAAAAAACAAAACAGAAACAGATATACTGTAAACCTCTTCACAAGGATATTAAATCCAATCACAAGAGAAAAAACAAACATTATTTCACGAATACAGACCCTATTTTTCTAAGACCTCCTTTTATAGAAATAAAGATATGCTCTATGGCAGTGGTTTGACTTTTTTTTTACAGTTAATTTTACCAGCAGCATCTGTCATTTTGACAGAAGGGTATTTCAACAGTCAGTATTTACTTTTGACATTATGGTTTTTTGTCTGTTATTTTCACAAATTTGTTTTATTCGATTTTCAACATATTCCGACTGTAAAAAATAAAGTTATATATATATATATATATATATATATAAATGTTTTGATTCATACCTTCTTTTCCTGTTACCATTTGACGTAACTTTCACTTACAATTTTTACAGTGTACAGAAAACAATGTGTTTCTGTACAACCAAAATATGCCGGTGTTTATTACCCACGTATTACCTAACGTATCATCATTTATCTATTCATCTTTGTGTTCCACGTGTCGTGTCACTGTGTGTTTCATGGTAAAATTCCGACAATCGCAGCTGCTATTATCTGACCATAAATAATAAAGTTGTTTATCTTTTACAGTGTATCGCAGACGAGTCATGGTTTTAAATTTCACCCAGAAGAGTGAAGCCACTGAAGCATTCCTGCAGAACCGCCTTCAAGGTTATGTGCCATTGTATAATAATGGAAACACCATTTAAAAAAAAAAAAAAAGACCGGACGACTATTATGAAAAACATTTAAACCCATCAGTCAAACCCTGATAGTCATTAAATCATAAATTATTGAGGCAATAGTGTCAATTTTTTTTTTTTAAATCTCACTAGAGGAGAAACATTCCTTCAACACATTCAGCATTCCAGACGTCCTCTCTCTTAAACAGGTACAACTCAGCCGCTCTTCTACCTGCGGGAAACATGGGATTAGAAAATATCATATTACCAGTTTGGGAATTGATGTTGGCCCTCAAAATATCCCCACTGGAAATATGATTCAGTCCAAAAGTTTTGGTGATGCGCTCAGACACCGTCCCCTTCCCCGAGCCCGGGGCTCCCATAATAACAGCCCGAAACATCTTATGAAGAGCCATCTTTGAACGTGTGGGATGTGAATGGGACTATTTAGTGAGAGGGCAGCCGCGTTCTTCCCATGAAGCCGATGCCGGATCAGTTTGGAGCAGGTTGTCTTCCTCCCCGAGAAGTGCGCAACGTTGTCCAAGAGTGGGCGCGTCTTCTCTCGACTCAGCCACCCTCCGCTGTTATTGGACCTCACTTTTTTTTTTTTATTCCGCTGAAAGGAACACGAGGAAGAGACGGAGAGGAGGCGGCGTGGCGATGAGGAGGGAGGAAGAGGAGGAGGAGGAGGAGAGGGGGTTGAAAAGTTCCAGTGGAAAAAAAGATGAGGATGGACGCAGACCCTCGGCGCCGCAGTCTGCGCGCGGCGCGCTGCTCCCTACTGCGCGTTGACGTTGACGCGTCTCCTCGCCCATGTCGCCTTAGTTTACTGTAGATTTATTTTCCCTGTAATACAATTATGTAATTAGTCCCTGGGTGGGAAAAGGTCGTAGGCAAGGTTGCGGGGATTAATCCTCTGCGAGCCTCGTCTCCAGACTTTACCACGTGGGAGATCTAAAAGGCTTAAAAATATCGTATTTTTAGCACATTTCTGGTTTCGGACATCATTTCAGTCTCCTTTTGTAACATATTATACATATTAGTCGAACTTTTTCATGTTTTTCTTTACCCTACGGTTGCGGAGGAGCCCGACGGTTCCTGTCCCCGTACAACCTTCCTGTCATGTTTCACTTCCCTTGTCACGTGACGGAGTGCGCATGACGTCATAGGTAAAAGGCGGGTTTAATGGCCTGGAATGACTCAAACGGTCTCATTCTAGAATTTAGGGGGTTTATTTCAATTCTCCCAGACACATATCTAGGTTATAAGACAAACTACATTGAAACCGATTAGAATAATATACTTATTATACTTAACTTTTTACCAATTGTATTTCTTGACTCACATTTTAGGCACCAATTCGTACATAAAATAATGACTATTAAAAGACTCCAAACCCGCAAATAAGTGACTGTCCGCAGCTCCTGATCCATAAGTTCAACTTGAATTAAAATAAAAACAATTTAGTCTAATTTCAATGTGTTAAAAGTTGACATGATTTTGACTAATTTATATGCTATTGAGTTATTTAAACCGTAAGGTCCTCATAAACTGTTCACTTTCCTGTGAGACACACGTATGTCCAAAATGTCTTTTCCCAACAGATTCAAGATTCAAGACTTTTTTAATTTGTCAATTTTGCTACACGTGCAGCATATACAGAAAATTGAAATGGCGATTCTCTCTTTCCTTAAGAAACAAAGAAAAAAAAATGTATATAAAATACCCCTGAGAAATGTAATAAGATAAATAATACAAATATAAATATGTATACATATACACAAAACTTAACTCTACCTATGTAAAGCAGTGCAGTTAGTGCAGTAGAAATAATACAGTGCAATTGAGTTGTGCAACGAGCAGTTAGGTGCATGTAAGCAGCTGAGATGGAGTCCTTGTGTGTGGTGGGTGTGTTACAGTCCAAGGGCCTTTGACAGAGGGGGGGGGGGGAGTGGGCACAGTTGAGCATTCTGACAGCCTGGTGTACGAAGCTGTTAAGCAGTCTGGTGGAGCAGGCCCGAAAGCTCCGGTACCTTCAACTTTGCGACATTTTAAATATCATCCAATATGGCTTTTAAAATGTGTATTTGTCTTAAGAAGCAGGAGGAATTTTCTCAACCCAAAAGGAAACAAGACCTGCTGCTCAACTGTTTGGTTGAGCACATTTTCATTCGTTATTTCTTATTGAAAAATGTGTGCCACTAACTGGACCTATTTATAATATGCATATGCTGAAGAGTAAGGGGTGAAGATAGGAGCTGTGGGGGACCCCGTAAGGTCAAAAGGCCACCAAGGAAGAGGCATATTAAAGTATGTGGACTGAATAAACAGAATTTTGCAACTTGATATACCAAAAAGGGTTAAATAGTTTTCTAAAAACACGACTATTCTCCACGAGATATGACAAAATTTCATCAAAAAATAATTTTGCAAGTCCGATTTTTTTTTCTACTGTTCCAAAAACATAGTTGACCACACAATTCATCACTTTATGGCAAATTTAATGTGTCTAAGATATTATTATGTTGTATGTATGTTATTATTATGTTATGTATGTTATATAAATGAAATATGTATAGTTACGGGGGCCTAGAGCCTGTCCCAGCTGACATTGTGTGAGAGGCAGTGTACTATACATTTATAGATCCACAATTGCACTAACAGTAAAATTTTGCCCAAACCATAATAGCAAAACACTGAGTGGGACAATTTCCTTGTAGAGAGAGTACTTTAAATAAATTTCGCTGATAATGATCACAAACTTTTTTACATAAAGTTTCGAGTTAAGCATTTTTAGTTATATTCAGAGTATTTTCTCATTGTGTAATGTTTTAAGTGGAAGCAGACTTGTTTACACTTTGATCATTTTGTATCATAAAGACAGTAACACATCATATTCTGTAGTGACCGTTCATTTTAACGAATGCCTTATGGCGCCATCTAGTGACCAATTGTAGTGACGCATATATTAAAAAAAAAAAGAAATCTCATTTTTGACCCTCGTGCTTCGCCGTACTTCGACTCCCCACTCAACTCTTCCTGGGCAAATACACGTGGATATCCACTGACGCCAAACGGGAACAACAATAACATGGCAAGCCACGGACTCGAGTACGATGGCTGCAATTTCTTCAGGCAGCGGCTAGTTTTGTCCACGCTGAGCGGGAAGCGCGTTAGAATAAAAGGCATACGGTCCAAAGAGGACGAGCCGGGGCTCCGCGGTGAGTTGTGCCTTCGCTCCGCATGTGGCGTCGCAGTTAGCTCCGTGGCTAACATGCTAGCTGTTACGCAGTTGCGAGTGTGTTTTTCTCACCAGGCGTAGGGAGTGAGCAAAGGCAGGGACAGTAGTGCAAGTTGTGGTATCTGATTTGTACTTTGCTCTACAAGATTGTGTGGTTGTTTTGCGTACAAAGGGCCACGCCTTACTTAATTTAAGGGACAAATCTGCTTGTTTTGCTAGGGGAAAGGTAGGCGTTAACCTTAACGCACGTTGAGACAAATTAACTTCTATGTATGTTTGTCTTAAATTTAAGAAAACCCCAGCTTTCATCTAAATACTTCAAGCTTAAAAAAACTTTTATTTGCTTTTATGTTCTTGTTTTTTCTCCAGATTTTGAAGCCAGCTTCGTCAGATTGCTAGACAAAGTGACTAATGGTTCTAGAATAGAGATCAACCAAACAGGTAAGTGTTATTTTGCAGTTATATCACCGTTGTTACAGAAAATCTGGTTCAACTAACGGCTGTTTACTGTCTAAAGGAAGCAGAGATGTGATAATAGCATTATTCAGCAGTAACACATTTTGAATATGCATGTAATGTTAAATTCCATTGCAGGGAAAAAGATGTATGTATGGTGGCCTACAGGGACAAACGCGCTGCAAATTAAGACAGAAAAAATGCAAATAAACAACTTCATCAATATGACAACACATGCACAACATTTAGGAAACGCCCAGCAAAGACCGCAATGCATTAAGAATTATTTACTCCAAAAGCCACAACAAAACGGAAGTGTTCCGAGAGGAAACTTGAAAGTGATGCATTCCCGACGTGCTTTTCGTAATGTTTCATTTAGAGAAGAGAATAGATATGATACACGAATGTTTCATGAGCTGTTTTCATCTGCAGGGTTATGCTTTTCCGCTGATCGTGCTATCATGCGCTTTAAAATAAAACCTTAATCAACTTTGTGAATACAACAAATAAACATAATAATTAGCTAGTACAGGGTTAATAACTTATTATATGAAGATGGAACTAGCAGTAAATATTTAACAATTGTTATTTTATCTGCACCGGAGAGAAGCTACTTAAAATTCCACACTCCTGAGAAAAATGGCAATGAATATCATTCTGAATCTGAAATGTAATAGACACAAAACCAATGAATGGAATGAAAACACTGGCAAAAAAAGCTCAACAAGAGAATAAAAGACAAAAGTAAAAGCCAATAACACATAATAAAGCCCTATTCTTTTCCTTTTTTGTTTCTGCCACTACCAGGTACTGTTCTATCATACCAGCCGGGCTTGTTGTCTGGCGGGCCTATTGAACATGACTGTAACACGCAGCGCTCCATCGGCTACTATCTGGAGGCCCTACTCATGTTGGCCCCGTTCATGAAGTCCCCTCTGAAGGCCACGCTGAGGGGAGTGACCAATGATCCCAGGGACCCAACGGTGAGGAAACCCACCTAGAAATAATTACAATGTTTAGTCTGTAATGTCAACAAACCAGACGAGAGAGCGGCAAGCATAAGAAGCAGGCACACTAGAGGAGGGCGGGGTTGCCATGACAACAGTGAAAAACATCTCTGTTTGTTGCTGCGATGAGAAAGGCTTCGTTATATTTACCAGGCATTTTTTCTCAGAATTTCAATTTTTGAACCCTTTGAACGGTCTCCCCGTAGGTGGACATGCTGAAGACCACAGCGCTCCCTCTGATGAAGACTTTTGGTATTGATGGAGAAGGCTTTGATCTCAAGGTGAGGAGACAAGGATGAGCCGTCAATAAACACAATAGAATGTGACAAGGTTTTCTACCAGAACACGGTGCTGCTGCTGGTAAACAACTCACGCTGTGCTGCTGCTCCCTCAGGTGGTGAAGAGGGGGATGGCACCTGGTGGAGGAGGAGAGGTAGTTTTCACATGTCCAGTCCGCAGGACCATCAGGCCGGTGCAGCTGACTGACCCCACAAAGATCAAGAGGATCAGAGGAGTGGCGTATCCTTTATCAGGCTCAGGCGTTGTTGTTGTTTATTTTTTATTTTAGCCTTTCCATTTATGCAGCAACAAATTATTTCTTTGCATATTTGTATGGGGCGTTCCTTCATTTTATATTAAAGGCACACTTAATGTTTAGGAAGTTCTAACTATTACATTAGAAAATTAGTTCTTATTTGATGAGATTTTGTGTTTGGTTGAAAATACTCAATTTCCATCAAATCAGAAGTTACATAATTTTGTTTACAAACTCCAAACATGCTTTAATATGGCAAAAAAAAAAAAGATCCTTTATTATCATATAGGACTTGATTTGTGGTGTCCCGCATGGCTCCATCCTTGGACCCTTACTCTTTACCATATGCATGCTACCACTGGATCATATTATAAACCGGTTCAGTCACAATTTTCAATATTGAAATAACGACCCAAGTTCTGCTCAACCAAACAGTACAGCAGGACATTAAAGGGTTAAAATAAAGCTTAAGCCATACAACTACTGTCATTTCCTTTTTCACAGTTGAATCCTCTTCCATTATGCTCTTTAGACATCTTGTGATTCTTCTCAAATTCTTATTCATTTTTTCTCATGTAATACCGTTTTGTATAAATGTTAGACCATAATTTATATCTCAGCATCTCCAAATTCCTAAAGATACACATTTCTTGGTTTCCTCTGGTTTAGTTGACAAGGATAATAATGAGAAAAAGCAGCTAAAGTCGAAAATGAAAACAATCAACTAGTCACTGAACAACGTTCTGTGGACTAAATTACATGAATTAAATGAACGCATTTAAAAAAAAAAAAAAAGAATGCCAGAAACTAAACTTTTCTGTTTTGGGACATGTGGTGCCGCTCTATTTGCTCTTTTCAGTTTGAGTTATGTCGTTAATTGATGAATGTTTGCGACCTATTTTCTCCTGGCTAACAGTAAGACCCCAGTCTTGCGCCGGTGCATTAATCATCAGAATTCCTTGACAATAGACCCGCAGTTATTCGGTACGAGTTTCTCCTCAGATGGCCAACAGGATCGTGGAGTCAGCCAGAGGCGTCCTCAACAAATTTCTCCCGGACATTTACATCCATACCGACCACATGAAAGGAGCGAACTCTGGAAAGTGAGTACGTTAAAAAACGCTGATGCGGTCGTACGGTCGTCAGAAAAATGTTTCACAAACGTCTCTTTAGTGTTCATCGTCTTTTCATGTTCAGACCCTCAACTTTTAGTTAAGTGCATAGAATTGGTTCTTTATGCATGTAAATTATGTTAACATTTATTTGTGCAAAGTCACAAAGTTAAGAAAAAGTCAATGTGGAGGCAAGAATTATTAAAGGAAAGTTATCGCACTTATCAGAATTACTGATCATTAAAATGTTAAAAACGAGGGACAAGCAGGATTTTTTGCTTCGTACGTTTCTCATTCGGAGGAATGAGAAACATTTCTTCCGTTTGAAATGTAAAAGCCTGGGCAATAACAGAAAGACGGATCAGTTCATTATTTATCTTTAACAAATGAAAAATTACCAGCGTGAAATTCCTGTAGCTCTGATAATACTTGAAAAAAAATCCGACAGCATTCTTTGATTGGAAACTTGCCAATTTGGACTATACCTTTAAATACACACAAAAAATAAAATAATTATACCAAAAAAAGAATAATTAAAAACAAAAAAAACACCTGATTTCATGAGAAATCTCATGTTGGATCATTTCAGGTCTCCAGGTTTTGGTCTGACCCTGGTGGCAGAGACGCTGAGCGGCTCCTTCATCAGTGCTGAGATGTCGTCCACGCCGCAGGGACAAGGTGACACCGTACTACCGGAGGACATCGGCCGGGACTGTGCCCGACTACTTTTGGAGGAAATCCATCGGGTAAGACCCTGGCGTTCATTCGTGTCGGCGTGCTGCTCTTTGAGGATTGCTGTCCAATCGTGGACGGATGAGATCACATTTATTTTTTCCTCTGATACGAGAATAAAGTTAAAAAAGGAGTTTGGTTCGGAAAGGTTTTATTAAGTCTGTACAGATTCAGGCTGCTGGGAAGAGTTAGTTTCATGGCGAGGATGTTTTAAGTCCGTGCACAAACGCGCCTCAAGCCCATAAACATCCAAAATAGTCTTTTAGTCGTCACAGGAAACGGCTTTCTTCGTTTAGAGAGTCAGGACGATACAAACGTAAGGCTTTGCGACTTATTCCTTAACCCGTTTAGTCTCACCTAGAACCTTTTGGTAAAGTATGATTTTAGAAAACTGTTTGACTCGTATTAGACTTTTTTAGTCGCATTAAGTTACGTTATAGTCTGCAGTGAGTCCTAACAGAGGACGAGTCATGTCTCCTCTTGTGGCCCCTTTGAAAGCGGTGTCCCCCAGGGTTCGGTCCTCGGCCCCTTACTCTTCATCATATTCATGCTGCCACTGGGTCTTACAATAAACCGGTTCAGTCAAATGGCGCACATTTTTTTAAGTAAGAAATAGTGACTCAACCAAACTGTAGAGCAGGACATTTAAGGGTCAATTTATTATTACATCATCACCACACACTAAAAATCTGACTCAATCTTTCTGTCTCTCATTTATTCTCTTTCCTTCCCTCTCTCCCTTCCCCCCCTCAGCTGTGGAAAAGAACAAAATGAGCGACTAGATGAAACAATAGGCCTTTAATCAAACACAAAAACTGAATATTTTATCAAGCTTAACCTTTTCTATGGTATAAAAACAAGGCTGATTTAAAAAAAAAAAAAAAGAGCTATCTTATGCATAGATTATAATGGGATTATAATTAGTGTTACAGTTGTGGCAAATAGTGTTTCTTGTTTCAACCACCTATATATATATATATATATATATATATATATATATATATATTTTTTGTTGTATGTTAAAAATTAATGTTGACAAAAATAGTTGTTTTTTTTGCACTTTGTACATAATTGCTTTACACACACACTAATCCTGAAACAAAAACAACTTTTATTGTTGAGGTTTCTGCATTTTGTATCTGCTGTAAATCTCTGCTAGGACATGTTCGGGGGGGGAAAAAAGCATAATTTCAGGAGCGTCCCTCTGTACTTATATACTCCTCTTCAGTTATTATAAACCCCGTGAGTCATCCTCTAGTTTACAACCAGTCCAAAAAAACCTTTTAGCGTTTAATGTGAAATAATGTTCATATGTGATTTATTATTGTTGGTATATTCCCTTTTAAATACTTCAGATTTGTAGAAAGTTGACGACGAAAGTTTTTTCCGTTGGTCTTTTCCTCCGTGAAGGAAGCAGCATTATTCTACTTAGCTCCCGTTTCTACTTGTGGTTGCCTGGTGTCTCTGCTAGTTGTTTTTTAAAGGGCGATATTGGCTCTTGGCCGCGCTGCACACCGCGGCTGGAATCTGTGTTATCAGCTTACTCTTGCACATTTAAAACATTCTCGTGGAACACTTATGACACGCGGTCAGGATGCTTGAGAGTCCAAGCCATAATGACATTATCGGACCTTGTTTCGATGCATTCTTTGGTAATCACCCCGGTTTGGAACACAGCTGAGAAACTGTTTGTCAGAGCTGGTTGGCCTCTGTGGGCAGAACTGCAATGAAGAAAGCAGCCCAAGGGGTTTTTGGGTATTTTTCTTCCAGGGCTGGTCGATTCTGCACAAAGTCATCAAATATATTGTTCCCCCTTTTCCATCAAAAACAACCTGGTGCTGGTTCGGTGCTGGTGTCAATGCCAGTGCTTAGTTGGTTCCACTCGCGAACCTCATTTGCCACCTTTTTGCTATTCCGTTGGCGAGGAGCCAAGTCAGGGTCGTACGATTACATCACCGTATGACGTCAGCACGTCGCTGTCTGGTTACATAGCAACGCTCGTGCCGGACTCGAGCGCAAAAACAAAGATGGAGGAGCTCATCGTCTCCATGCGAGTGCCGTTCCTGGCTTTGCAAACTTATATTGAGATCCAGAGCCCAAAAAAACAACAACTTTTGTTATTCATTTTAATATTAAATTAAAAAAATATATGTTATTGTTATAGCCGGATGACACTCACTCGGCTGTTGATTTAAAAATGCCGGTTCAGTGTTTGCGGCGGTCTTGTTGGTCACAATAACCCCGCCCCCAGTCCCTGACGTAATTGGATCTTGGCTCTAGAGTCTAAAGAGTTGGTGCTTGTCTGGCACCAGTTTTGAGAGCCAGGAGTTGGTGCTTAGGCCGTCGAAAAGCAAAGAACTGGTGCCAAGTCAGGCCCTGGCTCCGAACTAGCCCTGGAACCATCCCGGTGGAAAAGCGGTATATGTTATTCAGTTATCAGTTAACTCCAAACTACAGCGTGTTGTAACCCGATGAAACGAGAAACTTAACCTGATTTAGATATTATATTGTAAATATTTACCATATTTCTCTGGCTGCTTCTGGAAGACAGACAACAATTCTAAGACCTGAAGCTGCCAATCAAGATTCTGTTACTGGCAGGTTTTGTGCGACATAACGATGTACAGACTTGAGCGAACGCAGCGAATCCAATCATTCAATGATTCGTAGTGAGAGGATTGAGTTTGGGAAAGTTCAGTTGTATGTTTTGGACACTGGGAGGCGATTTATTTCTAAAGGTTTTGAAAAGATGATGTTTTTTTTGTCTCAACCTTTGGTCCACTTTAGTCCAGATGTGACGCATAAGACCAGACTTCCTTCTTCTCCTTCAGTTTCTCACCAGGGGGAGCCATTTTTAAGAAAAACTCTGTTTTCGGACCGTTCTCTTTTAGTGGAAACACCCGTCAATCGTTTGGCGACGACGGCGTTGGCCGAGTTTAGTCTCTGATCCAGGCCGCCTCTCTTCAGCCCCTTTTAATAAAGCCTGTTGGGTGAGGGTTTTTTAGGAACAGAGCGAGGTGTGTGTGATTACATGAAGGGTCACCGCGACCCACAGTTTAACTATTGAAGCAGCAGCTTGTAGAAGGAAACGGTCACCGTGTTATTTTGTTCTTTAGAAATCGCTGCTTGACGTACTTCACTGAGTCCAGCGTAAACAAACGTGTCATTGAAAACGGTTCTCTGTGTAAACAGGACATAAACGTACTTATGGCTAAAGGTTGGAGCAACTCAACTCTTGGCGGAGCGCTACCTTACGCCACACGGCGGCGTCCCAAACAAATACCAGCCAATCACAGCAGCCGGTCGGCAGTATTTTTATGCATTCCCTTTACGATTTCCATCGTACATTTTCCATTTCTATTTTTCTATTTCCTCTTTTTTTTAACCACTGCTGTCCCTTTATAAATGTCGGAGCCACTTGAACGCTTGAGCTGGTTCTGTTCTACTCTCACAGAACTTATCGTAGGTAAACTTGTCATGAATGAACAAAAACTCCCTCACGCTTGAATAACTTCATGTGGTCACACAGAGTTAGACACAGACCCCTCCTCAGCACAGCGAGTCCGACTAGATGCCTCTTCTTTTTTTGGTTCCACATGGCTCTGCCTCTCATAGGAGCCATGTGAGTCCAGTTAGCTGCTGGAGGAAGTGCTGATTAACCCAGAACCAGGAATATCGTTGGACACATCCTCCTCAGCAGAGGGTGGTTACGCACAAACCTCCTACGGCTTCATGCTGTAGCGGATTAAAAATCCCTCAGTTCGAGGCGTTTTGCGGCTCTTTTTTTTTTCTTCCCGTAAACGCCCAGCAGCTGGTTGAAGAAGTCGTTCAAAAAACGTGAGTTGGTTTGACTAAAGAGTCCGATACCGAGCTGTGGCTCGGACTTTTGCGGAAAGTAAAATGGATTCATCTCGTGCTGGGATAATCAATTTTCAAAAACGGAGAAAGGGGACTTTCTGGAATCGGATGAAGGGGGCACGGATGGTCCACATCCCTCTGTTTGTTTTATGGTTAATCAGTACAGCCTCCTTGTAGTAAACCAAAGCAGCTCCATGGACATTTTGTTTTTGGAAGGAACACCCAACTCTGGACCGGACACAACGTAAGTGGGGCACTTCAGAAGTTCTCTCATGGTTTTTAGTTTTTTTCCTCCATTCCAGAAAAGGTTTCCATGTCGGCACCTGACGTCAGGATCGGCTCCTGAGATCCACTTTTGTCGTTCTCGTGCGGATGAGAAGACTTTTACTTTCTGAATCTTTCTACCACATAGCGCGGCACATGTGGGTTGCCAGCGACTCAGAGGAATTTAAAAGACTTTTTTTTTTAGTGGTGCTGGCCTCTGGGGAAATCTAACCGCCTGGTGTAATCTTAACAAAGGAGGAGCACGAGGTTAGATGTCAGTGTTGACAATATATATATATATATTTTTTTCCGACTCGAATTCAGCTGCTTGAAAATGAAATTTCTGGTCAAAAAATTTTTTTTTTAATTAAAAAAACAACAACATTTATAGCCCAGAGTCGCGGCACTAGAAGGTGAGGTGCTCAGACGTCACGGATGAAAAACTAAGTACAGTTTAGAGGTTTAGCTCTCGTTAAGATTGCGAGGGGTGGGATTTCCTTGAAACCGATTGTTACTATTATTACAACATACTGGTTTTGGAAGGATGACTTCTACTTGGACAGGAAGCGCTGCATTCAAAAGCTTCGACGATGTCATCATGGACGAGACCTGAATTTGGTGAAATGACTCTCTGCCGAAGTAGAACTGGACCCGGCTCAAACTTAAACACAGCGTGACGCTGCAGTCAAGATGTGTGTTTAAATCATAACAGGAAACGGTGAAAGTTTTTTCTATACCTTTTAACAGACATGGTTTCAGAATAGACTTCCTTTTTCAGATTTTTTGTCTGTGTTTTCTTTTTTATAAAATGCTCATGGCTGTGTCCAATCAGGCGCGGACCTCATGCTGAATAGCACGTCGCCCTTGTCGGCTAATAGTTGTGACATGTGATCATTTGGGACACGATGAAGAGGGTCCTCTGTCCTCGGATTCCTCGGCGTTGAAGACAAAGGGCAGCAGAGGACTCGCGTTATTTATTACGACGCGAAGCGAGAAACGTGATCGGAAGTCATCAACCAACAGGAAATGTGAATTTATGGCGAGTTAGTGACAATCTGAAGCCATAAAATAAAAGCAGCAGCAGAAAGTTGTTTAAACCATATCCTCTGATTTAAATATAGAAAAGAACTTTAAACGTTGATTTTAACATTGTTTAATGTCAGTCTTTTTTTTGTGTCTCTGTTGCTCCAAGGGTTGACATTTTTATTCAAAACCGTACATGAAAACATTGGGCCATCAGTGTTTGAACTGAGCCCATCGATCCCCGTCGGAGGGTTGCTGAGTTTGTTTTAACCACCTCCAACTCCGTGACCCAAACGCGGGTTGTTTTTGTTGTCGAAACAAACCGCCCTCCCTCTGTGTTTTTAGGGCGGCTGCGTAGATTCGTCCAACCAAAGCCTGGCGCTGCTCTTGATGACCCTTGGCCAACAAGACGTGTCGAAGGTTCTGTTTGGACCCCTCTCTCCGTACACGTAAGTTGCCGTCATTCAGTAACACACACTCACACACTCAGCCCTCCCTCCCTCCCAACTCCACAAACAAGACCCTCTGCTTAGTCACAGTCCAAATGTTGGATATATCGGGCCTAACGTTTGGTTATTCTGTTACTTGTCCACTCTTGGCACAGCGACAGTGTTCCAAAGTTCTCTTCCCATCGTGAGGTTCTGGACAAATGTTCCACTAGTTTGTGGAACATGAGCCTCATTGTTCTTTAGTTTCTTTTAATCATTCTATCCAAGTGTCAATTTCACACCTAAGATTTATTTCCTGTTGCACACGCAAAGGTTTAGCGGTGGCTTCAGTTTACGGTAAACACGTCGTCGGGTTACATGAGGGTAAGAATCTATCACCACAGGAAGAAAAAAAAAAGTTGTTCTCAATCAAAGTCAAATGAGTGGATTCTTCATTTCCCCCCCCCCCCCATAACAAAAGTTTTCTCCTACTTTTCTGACTGCCTGCATTCTGGAGCTCCACCAGCAGGGGGTGAAAATGAGATGGACAAATATTCAGAGTTTAAGATGCATTTTATTCATTTCTCCTAAACAGACCTTTTGGAATGTTTCCTGGATGAAGGAGACAAAAGTAGAAAAAGCAATCGAACACAGTTGAATCCATTTTTTTTAAGGCGCGTGGCGGTCGCTCTGGATGAGGAGCAAACTATGAACTGTCCATTTTCAGTTATCATGGTACCGGTGCTGTGTCCGTCTCAAGTACAGTACTATGATAACTGAAGATTGGCAGTGCCATCACAATATGCTCCTCTTGCTCGGGTCATGCTGATGAAGATTATTCAAATATAACAGTCGAAACTTGTGCATTTTTCTTGTAATAACTTGAAGCTAAATGTGAATTTCTTCATCTTCATTGTGTATTATTCACACACAAAAACACATCTCAGGCTCTTAAACCTCTTCCTCCCTCCTCCTCCTCCAGGATCGAGTTCCTCCGACACATTAAAGATTTCTTCCAGATCATGTTCAAGATCGAGATCCAGAGGCCTTTAGAAGACGAGAGGAAAGGAGGAGACAAAGTCCTGATGACCTGTGTGGGAGTCGGTTACAGCAACATGAACAAAACACTCAAATAAAGAAGTATTTTTTTATATATATATATCTATATATAAATCACTCACTGAGTTTTTTTGCCCTCTCACATCAAAATCCCAGAATGCATTATTTATAGTTTTGATATAACTGTGCATGTTGCTGCCTTTAAGAATTCTTTTGTTAGAATACACAACAAGATAAAATACAAGTTATATATGTGATAATAACTCTCAGTGATAAAATGCAAACATTCATGGGTATACGTGTTTTTGTGTGACTATAGTGGAGTATAGTGGAATGAACATTCAGAAACCTCGTTAGATTATAAAAGGTCCAACCGTCAAGTTCTGGTTGATTTTTTTTTTTAAAATTGGGTGAAGCATTAACTCTTCATCCTGATCAGGAGATGTGGTTCTACTCGTCTGCATTTCTACACACTGATGTCAAAGGAGTTAGTCTTGGCCACATAGACTCTTCAGGGTTTCGCCGTAACTCCCCGACACCTCGGACTAGATAGAGAGAGAGAGAAAGAAAAGGGAAGGAGAGAAAAAGTTGTTTAGCTAACATGAAAGCTTTTATAGATATAAACAACCATTTTGCTAGTACCGGGTTCTGGAAACATTCCCCGGAGATGAAAGCGTCACGCAGTTGCGGCAGATTAGTCAGCTGCACATCCATGATGCAACGCCCCTGTTCTTGCGTGGCAAGAAAAATATACACCACCTGTATCACACGCCTGACCCGATGATGCGTAGCAGGACTGACCCATACTCTCAAGTCCTTTACGCCTGATTCTGACACTTGTCAGAAGCCTTGTGAACCGTAGCCTCAGCTTCTTATTCTCAGCTAACAGGATCCGATGTGATCTTCCACCTGTTGTTCCTTCAAAGACGCTTTTCTGCATACCTCACCTGTAACCTAGTGGTTATTTGAGGTACTCCATGTGGGTTGAATCCAAAGCAACTGGACCTCTGCTTTGGCTCGAAGACGTTGATCCACAGTAGGCCGTCGTGACCATGTCCACACATCTAAATGCTCCGAGTTGCTGCCTTGTGATTGGCTGGTTATATATTTGCCTTAAGGAGCAGTCGAACAGGTGGTCCTAATGAAGTGGCTGGTGAGTGTTGAGTGTAATGAGCACATTGAGGGTGTGTCCTGACCTCTAACTGAGAGTAGAGGGAACATCCGAACAGCTTCTTGTACTCGGTTCTGATGTCCAGCAAGTCGATCTCTGAGCGACTCACTATGATCCTGGTCAGAATGGACTCAGTGGTTCCCGCTCCCTGGAAGAAAATGGGAAAGAATTAAAAACGTACTAGATCATTCGAATGAAGAATCATTTTCTTCTTCGTCTTCCTACTCATCACTTGTTCACAGAAACCAGTCAGTCACAACATTAAAACCAGCTACTCTAATATCCTTATGTTTAATTAGAATATAATTTGAAAACTAGAAATTAAAATCGTAATATTGCGATACATTTTTTTTTAATCTTACAAGTCGTAATTATACAAGAAAAGAAGCTGTAATTTTACGAGAAAAAAAAAAGTTTTGAGAATATGGTCGCAATTGTAAGTTACTAACTGTATTATTATTATCTCATTTATGTAAAAGAATTTTGGGAGATTAAAGTCGTAATATTACTAATATTACTAATACGTAATATTAATATATTTTTTAATATTACAAGTCAGAATTTTACAAGAAAAAAAGTTTAAATGTTACGAGAATAAGTTCCTAATTGTAGGTTACTAGCTGTTTTATTGCGGTTGATCTGTGCATATTTCTTTTTATTAGATATAAGTCGTAAAAATTACAAGTTGTAATTTTACGAGAAAAAAAAGTTTAAATGTTACAAGAATGAGGTCGTAATTTTTAGGCTACCAGCCGTATTAGTGTGCCGATCTTTGTACATGTTTTCGGCTTAAGCCGATCTTGTAATCCGTTTTGGAGCCTGTCTATACATTTAGTCAAAGAAGCAACAATGGAAAAAGTGGCTTAACATTCCTTTTCCACACCGCCAGCCCCAAATACAATTATGGGATGCAGCTAAAAAGGACATGGTGCAAACTAACAATATGTGGATTCTGCTTTTGAGCCAGCAGTGAAGCTCGCGGCTTTGGCCTTCAGTCGGCCTATGTTGCACGGCTCACCTTCATGCTTTTGAATAACATCTCGGCAAAGTACGCAGGAACGTTCATCACACACTTGACTAGAAGACAAAAGTTGATAAATGTCGGATGTGTTCAAATGTGCAGTTATTCATTTATCACACATGGATATGAAAAGTCCAGACAGAAAAAAGAAAAACTCCTCACCGACAGCCACCAGTATCTTCTCCAGATTTCCAGACATTTCGCTCTCAATGCTCTCCTGCAGAGTCTTCTTACTGATGTTTTTGAACTCGATCAGAGCTGTGGAAACAAAAGGAGCTTTGAATGAAACCGTTCTTCTCCTGATGAACGTTTTGAAGCCCTCCTGGTGATGTTTTGTTTCGGCTGCCGTGAAATGTGCTTTCCTTCTCAACTGTTCTAGTCACGATCTCTTATTGAATAAATGTGTGACTGAACCGGTTTGTAATATTAACCGGTGGCAGCATGTATATGCTGAAGAGTAAGGGGCCGAGGACGGAGCCCTGGGGGACACCACAGGTCAAAAGGGTCCAGCGAGGAGGAGACAATAAACATGGCTATTGAAAAAGGTCCTGTTTGATAAGTTGGTTTTAGGAGGCTAGTAAAGCGTGTGAGGACTTACTAAACAGAATTATATACCTTGATAAAACCAAAACGGGTCAAATACTTTTCTAAAAATATGGATCTATCAAAGGGTTGAGCTAATGTAATTAAAATGACCAATTTCCAGGAAATAATTTTATAAATCTGAGATCTCAAAACATCAATTTTAACTCCCCTTTGATTTCTGACTGAAAACTAAAAAACTAAAATAATACCATTAGCCAAAGCATATACTACTGTACGTGCTTAGCGTTAGCTTGTTAGCAGTAAGCACAAACCGCGGTAATTCACAAGTAAATCCGCAGGGGATGGCAGTAGACTCTTTGTTTGTATAGATTTAAAAATACATAAACATTTCAGAAAAATAAGCAAATTTGTGCACCCACTCTGTCTGAGCTGGGGAACGCTCCTGTGGCACAGGATGTCAATAAACTTGTCCTCGTCCGTCCCCCACTTCTTCTCTCCTGCTTCATACAGAGCCTGGGTGGAATGAGGGAGAAGACACACAGATCTGATTATCTGCTTTAATAAAAAATCAGTTTTGTAGCCAGATCTCATGGGTGGATTATGAGCAGAAGAAAAAGTGGGCCATAACGGAGAAACTGTTTTTTTTTCTCCGCTGCAGAACATTTACCTTAGCATCAGCTTTTGCTTTAGCAGCATCCGCGTTGGTGCTCTCATCCCTCTTCCCCTGAGAGGACGACCAGAAGAAACTTAGTTTGTCATACGTGGTTAAAGTGCCAAAAAAAAAGATTAACGGATGTTAATCTGATTGTATTACTACACCGACATTATTTGGGATGGGAGTATTTGGGCCTCGTTGACAAGAAAAAGAAAATTTTGAGATCAGGAGATTGACATCGTAATATTACGAGAAAAAAAAAGCAATCATTTTATGAAAATAATGTCGTCATTTTGAAAGCAAAATTTCTTCCAATTTTATTAGGAATTTCTTCTTTTTTTTTATAAGTCGGACTTTTACGAGAATAAAGTCTTAATTTTACGAGAATTTAGTCATTTAATGAGAATTAAGTCGTCATTTTACCAAAATAAAGTCGTAATTGTACGAGAATGAGGTCGTTATTTTAGCTCACTCATCAACCGGTAAATGAGAAACATGAAGCATCTTGTCAAGCTATATTTAAATAATAATATAAGCTTGACGAATCATAAATACTGAATCTTTTGGCAGATAAACAGAACATGGCTTTAACTGTGAGAACTTTGAAAACACTAAGAATCTGGGTTTGTTCGGAAGATTAAAGAACCGGACATACTTGGAGAAAATCTCTTCTTTTTTTTTTGCAGAGCGGGAGATTCCTAACTGTCGTTATTATGACATAATGTGGACGGAGGAACATCACCACACCTAAAACAGGCGATGACGAAACTTCCCTCTCGCCAGTCCAAATATCACGACTTCATTCTTGTAACATTAGATTTTATTCTTCAAGGTGGCCCCAATACTCCCTCCTAATTCTGCCTCACATAAGACGACGTAGAGCTGCAACAATAGATCAGAAGGATGTAACTCTGGGTGTGTGGAGGAGTGATTCGTTCACTCTTTCTGCAAGAGCAGCGACGCTTAGAGCCGTCCCGCTTTAATAAATGGAACGTACCTCAGCCAAGGCGATGAGCGCTTTGCCGTATTGTCCGGAAACCTCTGACTGCAGATCATCAATCATGGAACTCCCGGTTTCTGGAAAAAACCAATACAATACAGATTTATTTCCCATCAGAGGAAACAAGAGTTCAAATCAAACCGGTGAAACTACAAGACACTAACCTTTAAGGTACGCTTCAGACATGGCCTTCGTCTGTCTGTTTGACCTCGAGGCAAAGATTTCTGTCAGCGTACTCTCTGTGGTCCCCGCACCCTGAATGTACCGCAAATAAAGAAAATGGTGTTTCTGGCTGAACGTGTTATGATAATTAAGCAGAAGACGAAGAGTTGAGGGTTTTTCTTACACCACAGTGTGGCGATATTTAATGAACCCAGAACAATGTGATGCAAAATGGGTCATTTTAAAGCAAATCAAACGGGCCGACTCAGAATTTATTCTATTTCAATTGTTATTTTCCGTGTATTTTTGAATATTGAGACACTTTTTTTTCTCCTTTATTTATTTTTGTAGAAACAAAACCCCCCAAATCGAAAGACAATACGTAGCATCCCCGCAGGTGACGGGCTCACCTTGATGGCGGCGATGACCTCGCGGCAGTCGTAGACGGCGGCAGGCGTCACCAAGGCCACCAGCAGGTCCTCAAAGTCTCCATGAGTGTCGCCCTCCAGATCGTCCACCAAAGTCTGAGGAAGACGAAGAAAACGGGTTTTTTGATTCTACGTCTCTGACACTGAAATTGACGGTCATAAATGACATCTACACACCCTTCCTGTTGCTTTCTCATAGGCCTTGGCGATGAGCTGGCGCTGAGCGTTACTTCTACGGGTCAACACCTCAATGAGGGTCTTTTCTGTCGTACCTATGAAGGAAGGAAGGAAAGGACGGAAGGAAGGAAGGAATGAATGACCTTTTGAACCGAACATTAACTTATACAACTGACATTATTAGTCCAAAAGCAATTCCGGTGCTTTATATGTCTCATAACATTCCTGGTCCTGTTAAAAGTAACTTACCAATACCCTCTATGGCCTTCCTCAGTGCAGCAGCGTCTTCATCAGCTTTAAAGCCTGCCTTGTCCTTCACGGTTCCTTTGGTAGTGGACTGTCGGACAAACAGACACACCCGGAGGCTTACGCACCGCGAGAAACCCAACAAGGGACTGTGCCTCTACGTACAGGACTATACACGGACTAGCCAAAACATTATAACCACCGACACGGATGATGTGATTGACATAGTTAGAATTGATGGGGGGACACGGTCGGAATTCAGTAATGATTCTGTCCTGGACTCTTCAGCAACTCTGACAAGAGTCACGTGTTGTTGGGTTGTGGGTCTGCAGTTGTCAGTAGTACCTCACAGACGTGGGTCAGTGAAGGATAAAAGGGTGAACCGGAGACAAGGTGATGGGCGCTCGGGCCTCAGAAGGCTGATTTTACTTTATGAAATCATATTTAAACCTTATTTATCACCATGTATGTATGTATATATATGTGTATGTTTGTCACTTTACAACATTGGAGCTGCTTTGACGCCCTAATGAGGATGAATAAAGTTCTTTCTATTCCATTAAATACCTGCCGGTGTCGTCCCGTCCCACGGGGCAGCTACTGTGGCATAAATTGCCAAAAAGGATATAAAATACCGGTTCTGATAGAAAGCTGTCAGCACACACACTCATTGCTGTGATTGGGGCCGTATGGTCCATTGGTGACCCTGTCAACCGCCGGTGGAGCCAGCAATGGGTTCATCAGCATCAGAACTGGACCACAGGTGGTTGTCATTCACTTCGTTTGGACGGCCAAGTGGTCTGTTTGGTTTAACTGTGGAAGAGAGGTCACCAAAATGCACTATGGGAAGAGGGCAACTGGGGGGGGCAGCATTCCGCTTTGGGGGTTTGACCTGCTGGGGGAACTTCCCCCCCTTGTAACTCCCTCATGTAAAACGGTACTCCCGGATAACACTCCCTGCCACAGTGCAACAAGGGTTCAGGAAGGGTTTGAAGGACCCAACTAGTTCAAGGTGTGGACTTAGCCTCCGCATACCCCTGATGTCAATCCAATCAAGCATCCGCGGAGTGCGCTGAGCAAATAAATCGGATTCTCGGAGGCCCCACCACGCAATTTACAGGAGGATGTCAGAGACCTGCTGATAAGATCTCGGTGAAGAGAAAAGCAGGCAGTTGTAATGTTATGGCTGATAGGTGTACATTGTTTTCTCCTAAAGTTAGGCAGTACATCCGAAACCTGCATCCATCACTTCCATTCTCTAAAGGTATAAATGAGACTTACTGTCACAGTGAGAGGGGAGGGGGCGTCAAGGAGAAGGTCCAAATCATCCTACAACACAACCGACAGATATGTCTGAATAATCACCAAAGGTTTAGACTTTTTAGGATTAAAAACCTGAAACAAATGACCTGGAAACTACTCACCCAAACAGACATGGTCGTGGCCTTGGAGGAAAGTCAGACTAGGAGGGAGGAAGAAGCATAAAAAGCATCCTCAGAATCATTTTTTCGTTAACCCGTGCCTTTGATTGAATCGTATCCAGATTTTTTGGTTTCTGCTTTGATTAAACATTAAATTTCGACATGTATCCATGTAGTTCCATATAATAAGGAGTTATGTGGCAATAAAAGTTGAGCAAACATAATTCACGGAGGGGATGACCCAAAAAAAAAATCTGATACCCAAACAAGGATTAAAACCACCAAAAACCTGGAACAACGACAGAATAACGGCGCGTAAAAACTGAGATCAAAAGCCATGGAAGTGAAAGTTTTCTTCTTACCTGAAGGCGAGGTCCGAAGTGGTTCAAGAAAAACGGAATTTCGCACTGAGTCAAATTCGTCACACCCTTCAGAGAAGTTGAGAAGGCCACGCCCACATGATTTACCGGAAGTAGAATCATGGAGAGTTTTTTTTATTTTTTTAATAAACTCCTCCTCAGTCTGGGCCAGCAGGACATCATCATCATCATCACACCTGTCTGCAACTGCCACACCTACGGATCCCGTCTGCTCAGATCCAATACTATCTGCTGTGGGGGGGAAAAAGCATCAGAGTATTTTATGGCCACTGAAACGAGCAGCGGGTCTAAAGTCCGTGTTTGCTTTTTGTGACAAGGGCAAAAATGAGTCAAGAGATACGAAGGAAGTTGGGTTTCACCCAAAAGAACCCGGACTCAACTCTACTCAAATGAATATTATGTAGTATATAAATCAGACCAGAAAGCACCACAATAAGCACATTTCTACAATTCTCCTATCTGGGCTTTTATGGTATTTTTTTTTCCTTCTTTGAAAATAAATAAAGGTTTGTCTACTTTTTTTAATTTTATTATTTTTTTATTTAATGTTGCGACACAGATTTCCCCTTTTTTAATTCTCCATTCCGCAACATGTATCGAGATTTGCTTTGCTGATTAGGTTTTACGAAAGAGAGATAAAACATTGATTCTTTAAGGAAGTTGTTTTGTATCAAAATTGATAAAAAGAAAAAAAAAGTGTTTTAATTTAACCCTCGATTCTCCTGCTCGACTGTTTTGTTGAGCCCATTCTGAGTCACTTCTTGTTGAAAAATGTGCACCACTTGCCTGAACTTGTTTATTATAGGACCCAGTGGCAGCATGTATATGCTAAAGAGTAAGGGGCTAAGAATGGAACCCTGGGGGACACCACAGGTCAAAAGGGCAGTTGAGGAGGAGGGATTAACCTTGGCTATTAAGAAAGACCTGTTTGATCAGTAACGTTACTAAACAGAATTATTTACCTTGATACAGATTAAAAAAAAGTCAAATAAGGAACAAATTAGTTTCCTAAAAAGTTTTTTTTGCTGACAGGTTGAAACAATTCTAAGTAAAATGGACTATTTCCCCTAAATTACTGTTTAAAAACATGCTTGATCAAACGATTTTTTAAAAATTTTATGGCAAATTTAGCATTTTAGATATTGAATGAATACCTCAAAGAAATAAAACATGCAACATAATAAACTTTCCATAGTTTTATTTTTTCTTTATCTTTTTGGTTTGTTGAATGAATTGAAATGTATTTTTATATAACAAAAAAAGTCGATAGAAGAAGTCAGTGAGTCGAAACTTTGTGTTCGGAACTATTCATGTCATTTTAAAGGTTTCTATGTGTTAAGTCTCTTTATTCAGCCCACCCAGGTTCCCTTTAAGTCCTAGATTTATTTTAGAGGAACAATAAATTATGGGCACTCATGTACAAAGAACAATTATGGGTTTGTTAAGATAATTTGACACAGATTGCACTGTTTAATGCTACCAAATCAACAAAAGATTTTATTACTGGAGACATTTGTTACCAATCATTAACTTTATTAGTCTCCACTGGGGCAATTTGGTTGTTATCGTGGGAATCGTGGCAAGCAGGTCTTGACCAAAAGTAACAAACTTGACGTCTGAAAACAAGTGTCTGACTTGGTTTCCGGATTATCTGACAATTCCAACTGGAAAAATTGCATTCACAGTAGAAAATGTAGTGGACGCTGACTGTTTAAGTCAAAAGAAAAATATCCACACAAGTGCAATCCGACTAAAGGTGCCACCAACCTGATATCGCTATGTATTCTGGGAAATGCTCCATTGATTTAAATTGTGAAATTCCTGCCATAAAATGCTTAATATCTTTAAAAGCATAAAAATGTTTAAACGTGATTAGTCATAACACACATTTGATTTAATCACTCAACGGTTTAATAGTTGAATGTTTTCTTTAGCTTTAAGTACGAAAGAGTTTTAAAGGTGAAGACGGAATAATAATAATAATAATAATAATAAAATAATAAGTAATAACAATAATACTCTAATAATAATAATAATAATAATAATAATAATAGTATAGTAATAATAGTAATAACAATATAATTATAATTATAATAATAGTAAAGAAAAAGTAGACTATCAATATTGAAGGCTATTATTAAACGGACGGTAGTGACATCTAGTGGTGAAAAGTGGAAACTACAGGAGATATTTTGGACTTTGTGAACTAGGTTAATAAATGTTTAAAATACTTAACAGAGGAGCTTGGCGAACTTCCCATTTAATCAAATCACATTCAATCTTTTGATTTACTGCAGTCTGTCTGAAATGTGCCATAAAATCTATTTCTGACTGTACCCTTTGGGAATTATCAAAGTCTCTATTTATATTTCTATCTATCTTGCTCACGCAACTATAATTGCTGCTGCTAAACATCATTGCTGCCGAAACGAACTTTTTTAAAATAAATTTGTATAGTTCCCTCTGTAGCTTTGTTTTTTTGAAAGGTGATTTATAGATTATATTATATATTATACTACTCTTCTCTTAATATCAGCTTTGAAATATCAAAGCGCCTTATTACAATTTATGTGTCTAAATTGTAATAATAATAACAAATTGACCCACCAATAAGCTGGTGGGTCCAAATTCATGTTAACTCTTAGGGAAGGGACTAAGCCACGAGTCAGAAAAAAGTATGGTGTTCATATTTATATGTAAAAAATAGAAAAAGAATAATTTACTGTTAACACACAATTAAGTCAAGTTTTATCAACTCTGAAATATAAGTTGAAGACTTCTGAACCAATAATAAACCAAGATTTCTTTACTGTTCAATATTTTATTTTTTTAAAGAGATTTAATGAATCTACAAAGCTGAAATTTACGCATTTTGTTGCTTTTGGGGTCTAATCCTGCACGGTAAATTGTTGAAAATTGCATATTTGATCACTTGAACTGGTTACCTAAATGAGATTAAACAGTTTTGTGTCTAATTTATTAATTTAAGCCGTAAATGCTGAAGCTCTTCATTCAATCTAATAATTATATATGTCGGCCCAAAGGTACTCTATACAATTATGGATCCTTATCAAATTAACTTCCCAAAACAGTGTTTTTTATCGGGGCCACAGCGCGTAAATGACCCAGTTAAAAAGGTTCTAGTTCCGCCCGTGATGAGGGAATTCCATTCTCTGACGGAGGCTCTTTAAACTCCGCCTACCTTGTGACGCACGTCTGCTTCACATCCATAAACTTTTCTTCCCGAAGTAAAGCCTTGCAGGGATTCTTTCATCCCTGCTTTATCAATCAATTCGGCATCTACTACACAGCGAGGCTGCCTGCCTAAGTACAACTTTAATATTACACATAATATTAACGTATAGAACAATTTGAACTAAGTAACTTTCTAAAGGCAGTGTTGTTGTTGTGAGCTGTGCTGGCCGTAGATGGTGCCTGACCGATCGCGCTGCGTGCTCTCCGCTGTGTAGTAAAAGCCTTCCTTGCTCTTTGACAGCTTACTTGTACTACGTGTCATCTACAAGATAACGGTATGCCGACAAGTTTACACTGGAAAACCATTAGTTATAGAGCAAGCTGGTGTCCCGGCGTAGATATCTTTAATTATTTACCTATTACAAAATAAAACTAACAAACCGGCGCTGCTAAAGGTGAACTTCTTAGCTTGCTAGCTTAAGGGAAACCTCATTTCCGCGAGGCAGTTAGCACCAGTTAGCTACACTGGTTTAACATGTCATGAATTTGTTCACCGCCTGAATAACTTCCTTATATTTTACACTTCATGGTTCGATAAAGATGCGTGCTGTCATTCTTATTTGAAATTTCTCTTAATAACCAGTGCTTCGTGGTCTTCGTCGATGCTCAGCTGTTAGCTAACCGCCTTCATTGTTTACATAGAGAGGATCAGCTGAGCTGCTCCGTGGGCATGCGGTGCTCATAACAACAAAGAGCCAGCGACAGATCGACGGCTGTGGACGTAGGGAAATGGAGCTGGGAGGCAGTTAACGTTTATCTACACGCTCTACCAAAATGAGGTTGAACGGGGCTCTGGAGGAGGACAGCTGTGCCTGTTGGACTGTTTGACTGTATGTGGGAGGTGGACAACGGACAGGAGATTGTTTGTCCACATTAAAGCTGGACCCCAGGCAAGAATACATGAGGAAATCGGGAAATAAACGGTCCTGGGAACTGGTCCACAGCTCTGAGCTCAGGATGATGTTAAAAATCCTACTGATCACCAGCCTTCTTGGCTGGGCGACATGTCAAGAGAGCCAGGTCATGACATCAGAGGAGAAGACTGTAATCAGGTGAAGATACTTTTAGACACATATATATATATATATAACACCGCTCATGTGTGTTTGTGAATGAATGTCAATTTAAGTGTGGGATATTGTACAAGATTGTCATTTGATTCTTTTTCTGCAGGGATCAGGTCGTTGAAATGTTTGATCATGCATACGGCAGTTACATGGTAAGTTGTTTGTTTTTGGTATAATTTATAATTCTAATTACCTCTGCAATCAAACACGCGTGATAGAAGCTGAAGAAAGCCGGAAATGTCAAAACTATAGCAACTTGTTACACACGTAGATCCGTCACAGTTGTTACATAATCGTTTGATTGCAGTTATTTAAAAAAATGGCTATTGTTTTTCATAATCGTGACAATCGTCTCCAATCATTTGTATGAAATAGTTTGACGTCATGAGTCTCCCATCCAGCCATCGGGTTCACTGCAATCTGACAGACTGGTCGCTGATCCATCGAAGGAATGAGACCGTATCGAAGCTTTTCAATGAGGCTCGTGGAAACATGCCAAAAAATAGCATTTCTGGTTCAATGGGTGTATTTTCATTATTCTAATTCCACTGATACTATAATAGTGATAACAGAATAGCCCAAAGACAATTAAACCGTCAATCGCAGTTATTTTTATGGCAACTAATATTTCAGGACTGTGACCGCCCTGCATACAAATGAAAGTTCTTTGTGATTCTAGAACAGCTTGTTCCAGCTTTTTGACCTTCATCAAGGTCATGAGCTTCATTAAAGAGTATAAATAGTGGCAGCCAGTGCTCTCTGCAGTTGGGTCTGATTTTGTGGGATTGTTATGAAGTTGCAGGTCAGTCTGATTAATTGGAACATATAAATGGTTCATGGTGGACTCGGTCGTATTGATTGATCGTCTATCAATGATGACGGAGATTTTTTTTTTTCCAGGAGTCAAGCTCTTCCATATCTGCGTTAATACTTGTCAGGAAGACGGGATGTACACCGAGAGGATTTTTACCATCTCAAATATAAAGCTGTTGTTGGCAGTTGCCTGAATAATATTGACTTTTATTATGTCAAATTTGGCATCTTAGAATTATAGAATCCTTTTTAACACAAAAACAGAACATATTTGTTTTTGATCAGGGTCTAATTTCAAATAATTAAAACGAGAAATGAATACAGGATAAGCAAGTTAATTCTGATCCTCTTTTTTTTCTTTTCAAACCCACATCAAACACATATTCGGCCTTTTTCACTATTGTTTATTTTTGACTTGATTTTATGTTCATTCTTGACAGGTGGTTTCTTCTGTTTCTCCAAAATCAATGTGAACCAACAAAATCAATTTCAACCCTCTAGTTATTGTTTTTCCTCAACAGCATCTTGACTTTTAAACGTAGCCTGAGAACCGTTGCTGTTGCTTGTATTTGCAGAAATATGCCTACCCGGCGGATGAGCTGATGCCTTTGAGCTGCAAGGGGAGAGTTCGCGGCCAGGAGCCCAACAGAGGGGACATCGATGACTCGTTGGGGAAGTGAGTTAATCGTCGAGAAAAACAAGCCCGTGAATTCAGGATCTGTCAGCCGGCATCAGTTCAGCCATAACGCGACTTCCAGTGGAATCAAACCTTTAAACTACATCCATTTGTACATCCATGTCATTTCTCTGCACATTTAGCAGAATGGTCATTAGAATATGTGTGGGGGTCATTCCAAATGAATCTGGATCAGGGTCTCGGCGTGACGCCGCGGTGCGGCAGCCCCTCGTCACTTCTTCTGTCTTCTCTCCGTAGGTTTTCTCTCACACTGATTGACACCCTTGATACCCTGGTGGTGAGTATCTGCCTTTTCGTCTCTAAGTGTAAAAGTCGTTTGGTTTGCTTTTTGTCTTTCGGCCTTTCGGTCTTTTCATCTTATTGACAGTAGACATGTTTGTGTACACGTTGTGCAAGGGCAGGTTTTAAACAAGCTGGATGAGTTTGAGGACGCGGTGAGGAAGGCCGTGAGGGATGTACGTCTGGACAACGACGTGGTGGTGTCGGTGTTTGAGACAAACATCAGAGTTTTAGGGTATGAAACTTTAGAACATCTGACTAAAGTGGACAGAATTGTCCTGATATGTAAAGTATGTCTATCTACAGTATCTTCTTCCTTCCTCTGATATTACCCAGGGGGCTTTTGGGAGGCCACGTGATGGCTGACCTGCTACGTCAGCGTGGGGAGAGGATGCAGTGGTACCGCAATGAGCTCCTGCAGATGGCCAAAGAGCTGGGCCACCGATTACTGCCTGCCTTTAACACAACGAGTGGCCTTCCCTACCCGAAGGTATTTCTTCTTCTCGGTCTGTTGAGAGCGCCTGCATTTAGTGTTGGAGGTTGGACTCCTTCCCATTTTTACATAATTATCTTTATTTAATTGAATGTTTACCCATACATGTGTACACATGTATTTGTGTATATGTATATAAAGCATACAGTATACGTGTGTGTGTATGGATGGATGCATGCATGGATGGATGGATGTTTGGATGGATGTGTGGATGGATGCATGGATGGATGGATGCATGGATCGATGGATGGTTGGATGTATGCATGGATGGATGGATGGATGGATGGATGAATGCATGGATGGATGGATGCATGGATGGATGCATGGTTTGTTGGATGGTATATTCACACATAAATAATTATATGACTTATGATATTTCTTTTTTGTGTTTGTGTATCTTGCATATTTTCTAACTACTATAACACTTGAAATCCCTGCGGCGATCAATAAAGTTTGTTCGATTCTAGTCTAGTCTATTCTATTCTAGTGTATTCTATGCTAGTCTATTCTGTACTATTCTATTTGTCATCGGCCCGTCAGGCGAATTCTTCAAGTGTGTTCTAATGTGTCCGTCTGCAGACGTATCTGCCTCCTGCTAAGGCTGAGTTCTACTGGGTCCATTAGCCTATTATATTAGCATACATTTATGACCCCTCCGGTCTGCCATAACATTAGAACCGCCTTTTTCATCTACAGACGTGCATCCAGATCTTCTTGAAAAATGCTGTTAAGAAATTCTCAGAAATTCAAGCAGAGGTGGCACCTGTTCCCTTTGATGCAACTTTTCTCGTTCGTTCGCCTCCATTTTAACTGGACCTGGTGCACTCCTCTGGTTTTGATGCAGATTCCGACATTCGTAGAAGATGTTTCCTCACAGTCAGCGAGATATTACTCAGTTTAAGTAACTAATAAAATGCAGTGGAACCAGAATGAAGTGACAATGTTCACTTCTGATTTTGATTGTTTTTCAGGTGAACCTGCGGTACGGCGTCCTTAACCCACTTTCGCGCACAGGCACTGAGTCGGACACCTGCACAGCGTGTGCCGGAACAATGATCCTGGAGTTTGCTGCCCTCAGCAGGTTGTCCGGAGAGTCGGTGTTCGAGGTACGACGCCCCTCCGCCTAACATAAAATGTTTTATCTGGTTTTGTAAATATTTTAACTCAGGCATACGTAAAGTGTTTTACCGGGAAAACACTTCAATGCTTGCATTTATCGCACGTTTGCAGGCAAACGCGCGGAAAGCCCTGGACGTCCTCTGGGAGAGGAGACAGAGGGGAAGTGATTTGGTGGGAACGGTCATCAATATTCATAATGAAGAATGGGTCCGCAGGGGTGAGGAAGAGTTTAATCTTTGCAATCTCAAGCACTGTGGTGCGTGTTTAGATGAAGTTGAGTTGAAAGTTCAACCGAGTAGCAAACAAAATCATGAAAACCTTTGTGTAGATCAAACTTTCCCCTGAACCATATCAGGACTTTTCTGATATTTTGACTGCGTGTTTCCAGACAGCGGAGTTGGTGCCGGTATCGACTCGTACTATGAGTATCTGATGAAGGCCTACATACTACTAGGAGACGATGTCTTTCTGGAGAGGTTCAACATTGTAGGCATTTTGCAGCTGCTGTGTTTGTGCTACATGTCATATCATCGGCGGCACAATCCCGGCGCTTACATTGCAGGCGCTGTGGTTTAAGAACCTGTTTTTTCCTGCTGTTTGCTGATGTTTCTTTCATGATGTTCCCTCTGCGGCAGCACTACAGTGCCATTATGAAGTACATCAGTCAGCCCCCCCTGCTGCTCAGCGTGCACATGCACAACCCCACAGTGAGCGTGCGCAGCTGGATGGACTCTCTCCTGGCTTTCTTCCCTGGCTTACAGGTCGGCCATACTTTTATTATATTGTTTTGGATTCATCACATTTATTACAATCGAAATATTGGGCGCCGCTATGGAATTATAAATGGTTTATAATTAGTTCATAAATCAGTTTTAGTTAATGTTTATAAACATTTGTTAATGTTTATAAACCGCTTATAACATAGCTGGCAAGCTTTCAATGCGGGTCACTATTTGGCAATATAAAGCCGGCAGTACAGACAAGTGGGCTCACTATTTGGCATGCATCAGATCTCTGATGCCTTTTATTTTTAACGCGTTATAGCAGCTTATTAATGATTTGTAAAGTGTTAACAACTTGACTAGCAAACTATTTAAAAGCCATTTATAAATCCTTTATAATGGGAGTCTGGTTGTAAAGTGGTACCAACTATTATAGGTGGTTTTGGGGTTTCGCACACATCTTCATAGCCCCGAAAATGGATCATTTTCAGATTTGACACACACAGGGACCTTAGTGAGAGGAAGAACTGGAGTGATGCATATATAGAATACACCCTTGCTGTCGGTGACGCCAGCGTGGGCCCAGTTCTGGAATAATGTCCGTTTCTTCACACAGGTCTTGAGAGGAGATCTGAAGCCAGCTATCGAGACTCATGAAATGCTTTACCAAGTCACCAAACAGCACAAGTTTCTCCCGGAGGTAAAGAATGTCTCCGCTGTCAGTGCCATTAAAATGACATAACATACAGTGCGTTAACCAAAATACTAACTATTCCAAACACTATGGTGCATAATAATGAACACAATTTGAATATACATCATTTTACATCACAATATGATACTATGACATAGTAGTTGTTCTGGAAATGCATCTAAAAACTTTGAACACTAAGTAGACGAGGTATATCTAATTCATCAAAAGCAGAGAAATTAACATAGCTTTTAAATATTATTTGAAAATCCTGAATAAATCCTCAGTATTGTCATTAATATAGAATCAAATGTACTGAAATGACTATATATAAATATATATATATATATATATATATATATATATATAGTCAAAAATCAAGTGAAGGTACTTCTCCTTTAACGTTCTCTTAATGAAACCGGCTCATGAATGTCAATAAAATATTTCAATTACACAATGTATTCTCCTGTCTTTGTTTAATCTCCTTGCAGGCTTTCACCACAGAGTTCCGGGTCCACTGGGGTCAGCACCTGCTGAGACCAGAGTTTGCAGAAAGCACCTACTACCTCTATAAGGTGAAATACTGATGACCTGTGACCTGTGTCATTATATTATACACACACACACACACACACAACCTTTTTTATAGCAAATCGAATGTTCCGTCTATGAAGCGTGCTGAAGGTTTTTCTGACCTCTGCAGGCCACTGGTGACCCCTACTACCTCAGAGTGGGACAGTCCATCGTTGAGAAGCTCAATGCCTATGCCAGGGTGCCTTGCGGGTTCGCTGCTGTACAAGATGTCCGCACGGGGATGCATGAAGACAGGTATGCAAATCCCAGCGGGCGCATCTCCACGCGGCGAAGCCACTGGAACCCCGCTTTAAAAAAGTAGTAGTGGAATATAAGATAGAAATATCTTCTATTAACGCCTGATAACATCTTTATCTCTGTATTTGTGTTTTTGTGTGTGTGTGTGTGTGTGTGTGTAGGATGGACTCGTTCTTCCTGGCGGAGATGTTTAAATACCTCTACCTGCTGTTTTCGGAGAAGAGTGAGCTCCCCATCGATATTGACGACTACATCTTCACCACCGAGGCTCACCTCCTCCCTGTGGCGCTCTCCACCACCAAGTCTCCCTGTCAAGGCAACAACACGGTACGATCCCACGTTTGTTTAAAGTACGTTGTCCCATTAAAGAATTGGTCATATTCAGATTCCTTGTAATTACATGACAGCGTGCTTCACTTCCACTTAGGGAAGCCACTTGTAGTGGATCAAGAAGGAGGACGCTTTGAAAGATTCCACCAATAATGGATAGTGATACGACATACAAAATCAAATATCGCATTTTTTTTTCTTCCTTTAACCAAATATCTCAATATCGTGACGGTATTGTATTCAGGGCCAAAACTACAATTACAGTGAAGACTTTAACTTTTCAAGTTTCTCGGCGGATGCTACATTTTACAAGATTACATTTGAACACATCGTCGTTACGGGGACGTTACAATTCTCCAGGAAGTTAATACTGTCGCTTCTGTTCTCTGCAGGAGGCCGTCCCTGTCCCTCAAGAAGGAGATCTGTTCACACACTCCTGCCCCAGTATGGACACGTTATTCCCCAACAACCCCACGTTTGCCAAAACCATCAGGGACGGCTACAAGTACCTCACCGGAGTGGGACGACCCTTCCAGCCCTTACCGGTCAGGTGCGTCCGGCCGCGAGGGGCTTTCCCACTTTAGAGTGAAACCACTGGTGCTACCTGCTGGTTCTGTTTACTTTGACTTTTGACCCGGTCTTGTTTGTTTTGCTCTCTAGGGATATTGAACTCCCGCTTCATGATACCGGCATGAAGACGGTGGAATTTTTAAAAAGCATGGGTATTTCTCTGACTCCACTGAACGAGGCAGGAAGCGGCGGAGGTCACAAGGTACTTGACTTCTTACTCAACTCGAAAGTTCTTCCCGTTTTTTTGTTTTTTTTAAAAATACGTCTCCTTAGATGTCCACACTATCCTCATAATTCAAGAAAAATAAGTCGGTTTTTTAATCCAGCCGTGAAAACAGCAAATTCTGACGACTACATGAGCAAAATTTTGTTTTCATTATATTGTGTTGCAAAAACCCGAAGAGGAAAAGTCTCTTTAAGACTCTCAGTCAAATTTCAGATGTTTAAATTAGGCCTTTTTTTTCTTCCTTTTTTTTAATTGGAAAAAGATCAAGAACGCTAAAAACAATAACGTCTCAACTCGTGCAAAAAGGAATTTCCCGCTCGAGCTGACTGACTCGCAAAAATAATATTTATTGATCGCAACGTTTCTGTGCAGGACCTTCATCAGGCCAAAAAAATAAATAAAAAGAATATAGCATTGAAACGCTAGTGTTGAGAATTAAAAACAATAAATAGAATAAAATAAAGAATACAGTCTATTCCTCAAAGGAGAGTTTTTTTTTTAAGTTTACGTTAGCTTGAAGTTGGCAGCAGATGAAAGTAAAGCCCCTCAATGTTGGCAGAATGTGTCAGAAGTTACCGGGTCATCACGAGGAAACGTTCCGCAAAGAGTGGACGGACATGGAGAATTAGGTTTTCAATCATCCCAGTTTGCTGAATTCTATCCGGTAAAACGATATGAACACGATGAATATTTCATCCATTCCTGATTCTAGACGCGATTCATGATTTCTGAGAAAAAAGAGATCAGTTGTACAGTGTAGCCCCGCCGTCCAACCAGTTTTATTTCTCATGTGCACATGGTGCAGAACCAGGATGCTGGGTTGTACAGATTCATCAAACTATCAGCTACAAATTAAATTTTAACAGACATGCTCATTATTTTAGCGCTCGGCTTATTATTAATATGAATATTGATGGAGTGAAATTTGGGTCGCTGTAAGGATTGCATCGCTTTAAATGTAAAAAAAAAGATAAGGAAAAAGGAAAAAGTAGGCTACCGTGCCGAAGAAAAGTTTTCCTTCTCAACTATGATGACTATGAGAACTTTTCTCCCTTCGGGTGATGTAAGCATGTTTTATGAATGTGGATCCCTCCAGGAGAATAAAGGAGTGTACCGACTCAAACTCATGGCGGAGGTCAACCACACGCCGGAGGAAGAGGAGGTGGTCCCTCACGTCGTTCAACTCATATCCCCCCCATTTCTGGGCAGGACGGTCCTCACAGCCGGACCTGCCAAGTTTGGAATGGACCTCACCAGGCAGGAGCACGGGGTGAGCCTCCTCATCGCTACAATTACCTTTTAGATTCTCCTCACATATCCAAAAGTTTTAAACCCGTTATATTTCATTCGCCTTTAAACCCGCCCCCCTCAAAAAAAACACAATCAAGTACAAACTCTTGTGCCGCAGGTGAAGGGCAGCGTGGTGAAAGCGTCCCCCTACACCGCCTGTGGGCCCATAGATAATGCAGTGGAGGTTAAAGGTCACATTGCCTTGGTGCTGCGTGGAGACTGCATGTTCGCTGCGAAGGCTCGTCGCCTGCAGGAGGCAGGAGCCACCGGAGTCATCTTCATAGGTGAGGGTATGATGGCCAGGAGGAGCCCAAACCGCCGCAGATCTGAGTGTTCATTATAATAGCTGCCGTTTTTTTAACCCCCCCCCCCCCCCATCATCAGACCACCGTGAGGGAAGCAGCATCGAGGAGACGCCCCTCTTTCAGATGGTCGGTGACGGCGACTCCACCGGAGACATCGCCCTGCCTCTGGTCTTCCTGTTCAGCCGCGAGGGCGCCGCGCTCACCGCCGCCCTGGAGGAGCATCACAACGTTGACGTGCTGCTGCTGCCCAGGGAGAGGCAGCTGGGACACGGTGAGGACGCAACGGAGGGAGATTGAAGAGTTAAAAACGGCGATATTGTTCGTTTTTGTTCCAAGTCAAAGGCCAAAATCAAACCTTCATTATTTTCTCCAAACGGCCAAATAATTCATAAACTTCGGCCTTTAAGTCGTCATAAAAGAGCGTGTGGAGGTTTTTTTGGGCGTTTGGTGACATGAGGTGATTTATTAACAAACCGAGCAGGAGGTGACCTGAAGTGACCTCTGCCACGCCAAAGGTCACTGCATTACACACTGTAAAAAAAATAATATAAAATCCAATCACTTTCACCGGTGACATAATTAAATTAAGTATTTAATAAATACATTTTAGAATCTGTAATAATTCATTTAATATAGTGTGTTTCTGGTAAACAAAGGATTTTTTACAGTGTACAATCTAGGAACAGATGGCTGCTCAACCCCAGCCCACCTGAATCCACCTCCTGCACACACACACACAATAATTTGTATTAGGAGGACGAGGAGAAAGCGGTGGAAGATGTAGTGACTGGATTCCAGCATCCAAACATAAACTGACTAGATCAAACATTACATTTTTTATTTACCCCCCGCCTGAAATAAAAATCCTCACTTCTATCTATAAGCTAATTTCGCGTACCGCCGGCTCTTGTGACTGTGCAGATAACGCAGAAAAACCCGTCAGCGTGAACATCAAGGTCCGCCTGGCAGAGGAGGGGGAGCTGGAGGAAGGAGGGCCCACCCTGGAGCTGGTCTTCGAGAAAGACGAGGAGCTCCCCGGCGACGAGGAGCTCCGAGGAGAGCAGCAGTTCTGCGCGGAGAACGACCGAACCGAGTCCTGCTCCGCAGCCTCGTCTCGAACCCGAAACTCCGACAGCGGGACCGCCGCCAACCCTTGATCACCGCCGATTCAAAATCCGCCACTTTCCTGACGCCGATCCCTCGTCAGTTTCTGCAGCTGATGTTCCTCGGAGGCCCTCGCTGGCCCACTCGCAGCGGTAACCCACCCGGCCCGCATGTTTTCAGCCGATGAAGAGGTCCGACGGCCACAGTCCCACTCTGTCTCGATTGGTTCAGTATTTCTTATTAAGTCTGGGATGGATTTTATTACTATATGGTGCCGGTTTCTCGCAGGTAATAACTACTTAATTAAAGTCCTCTTCTCCTCTATCTCGGAAAAATTGTTTTCACCCTCCGCCTCCATCCAACCTGGGAAATGGCACCTTGATGTGATGAAGGTGGAGGAGGAGGCATCTGGAAAAGTGCCAGCAGCGCAGAAGTACCACACAGACTGTTGTAACGGACCGGTCAGCTGATCTGGCGGGTTTAGCCAACAGTCCAGCTGTCGCTCTCATACTTTACAGATTTTAAAAGTGTTTCTCGGAGAAAGGGTCCTGTGGACCTTCTCTTGTCAGTTTGACGGATGATGCGGTTGTGCGGTGCGTGTTTGGAGCCAAGGAAGTGTCTTCCTGAGGGCCGAGCCCCGACGTCTTTATTCCATATCTCTCAAATCCACGCCAGGAGGCTCCAAAGGATGAGAGGGACTGAAAGCTGCCCGAGGGCCGACCCCCTCTCTCCACCCGTGTCCTCACGGCGGGTCCGCCACATATGTGCCACCCCAAACTCATGACCCCGGACAGGAAGTGGGTCGTATAACTCCCACACATTGAATCTCCGGAGATGCTGACCTCTGCAAGATTCTGACTAAATTAGAATCACCTCCATGTGAACTGAACCCAGTTCGGCTTTTTTATGCAACGCAGTTTGTTTTCAGTGTAGTTAGCAGCTTTTCACTTCACTGATTGTTACCTGGTCAGTAGGACACCTCCTCAGAAATAATCCGAGCGGATGAAGGAGATGAACCGGGGCCACGTGGGAAGAGTTTATTTCATTTTCTACTGAAAAGTCAAATTCAGGGATTTAAGAGTGAATGATGTTTGCGAGGCTGAACCATTTTAACGAGACGTGTGTGAGTGGATGATTTTGACATTTTTTTCTGCTATTGTGTACAAGCGTGTGTGTGTGTGTGTGTGTGTGTGTGTCTCAAGATCGTCGGAGGCTAGAACCTTTCAGATGAAACTCTCATCATACAGGGAATCATGAATCAGAATGTTTTCAGGATCGACAAAGAGTCTCCTAGAGAAATTATGAGTGACGCCTCTTGTTCATTTAAAAGTGCTCAAAACTCCAAAAAAAAAAACATTTCATAAGTTATTTTCAAATTTTATACTCCCATAGGCCTTAGAGCGAGGAAGAACTGGATGGATTTATCGGAAAGGTCGGTTGTGTGTTTCCAACACCAGGGGGAGCTTTACCTCTAATGGTTTCGAGGCCATAATTTCGCAACCGTTGGTCCGATCGAGTCCAAATGGTGGTGAACGTGAAAAGGAGATCCATCACTTTATATCATTTTTTAATCTTAATGGTTCATTATTTTACTCAAATGAATCGACTCAAAGAGATGTATAATGTACATATCATATTTTACTCTTAATTATTCATATTTTAATGGTTTGTGGAGCTTTTCTTTTTGAGTGGGGGCAAAAAGTACCGTGGACATAATCTCACTTTTAATCAGCGGGTTTGTTTGTACAACGCAGGGGGATTGGGAGCTTATTGTAAAGTGCATTATAAATTAAATGTATTATTATTATTATTATTATCGGGTAAATGACCTTGTGGTTTCGTCTCGAAAACTATATTGAGCAAAAAGCCGGTTTCCTTGCAGTCGAAGACTTTGTGAAACTCGTTTTTTTTTTGTGCAATAATAATTCCAGTAATTTATCCTCCCATCTAGAATATATGATGACGCAGAGTTATATTCGTTACAACTGAAGGAAACCGGAATGGTTTTTCCAGAGTTTAGACACATCCAGAAAGTTTCATCTGAAATATTCAAACCGCGATGGTGGACGATCGAAGTCTCCGAAGTACGAGACAGTCGTACCCGACACATTCACTAGGTCGTATTCGATTGGATGCAAGATATTCTTTGTTGCTTTTTTTGTTCACGTCGCTTCATTTTTCACTAATTATCCGCTGCTTGACGTCCGTCTGTTGCGTTTACATGAACTGTGAGCTCATGTCTGTGCGGGGGGAAAAAAACACTGTGCAAGAGTAGTTTTTGTTGGATCTGTGTCGTTGATCTTATGCTGCTTATTTTATTTGAATCCTTACACCAAGGTAGTTTCATTGTTTCTGCTCGAGCCTGAATGAGGCTTTGCAAACCCGGTGTAACTCAGGATTGTGGACCGGGCTCTGTTCTCACACTGAGAACAAGCACCACGGTCAAGAAGTAGCGTATTGTTATCCCACTATTTAATTTTTTTTTGTTTTTTAATCGGAGTTCTGTTGAAAAGAGGGAAATGTGCCAGAAGTGACGGATGCGTGACACGACCCTCGTTTCTGCTTCACCTCACATCCTGGTGTCTGACTGGGAGTGGAAGGCGACCACATCAATAAATTTGAAATCACAATTTTAACCTTTTTGTTTTGTATTTTTCCTCCCTGGTCCTCCAGAACCTCTCGTTACACGTATGCATCGTGTTACGGATCAAGTAATAAGAAGTTTTTGTTATATTATGAGCTGCATTTGGAAACTATGAGATTAGTAACTTTTTTTCAAGGTAATTTTACAGTAATTTCTTGGTCACTATAATATTTAAAAGGAAATTCTGGCAAGAACATCTGCAGGTATTTTACCAAAAATTATACACCTTGTTTTTCGCTGTGTATTATTCAGTTAAAATGACAGATTTTACGGGTATGTTAATTAGAATTTATCATAAAAATACCATTTAGGGAGGGCCTACCTTAATTTCTACAAAAAACTAAGTGTTAATAGTGTATAATTGTGAAAAACAATTGATTTCAAGGTCTAAATTTCATTGTAATTTACTGTTATTTTACGCAATACCCTTGTATCATTAACAAGTTTACAATAGATTTGGGTTTTTTTCATGGTAATTTACCATAATGCCTTGCACATGGCTCCTGTAATTTTTATGGTGAAAATGACTGACAGTATTTTACCGTAAAATATGGAGATTTTTTATTTTATTTTACAGTGTACGTGACTTTTTTTTTACGTAGATAAGGTTATTTCTGATCCTAGGGTCAACGCTGGACCCCATAATACTAGAAGTTCTGTTTGATCAAGACCAAACTACAGATTGAGATTTTTAGATTTAGATTCATTTTGGTCATATTTACATTTGTCACATTCTCATACACACGTATATTTAAATTAGTCACAAAACAAAAAGAACTTAACAAACAAAGCATCTCTACTCACAGCAGGTGCATTTTCTGGACCTGCAGGAGAACCGGAGACTGATGAGACTTCCGTATTGCATTTTGCTCAGAGCAGATTGATGAAAAAGAAGTCATTCATCTATAATCTAATTACACTGAAGGTAATAATCAGTAATCAAGACCCCCAAAACTCACTCAGTTATGGAGACGTGACTTATTTAGCTTTCCGTTGTTCTCTTTATGCTGTGATTCCTCATATGTATTCATCCACCCACCCGCTATCCTTACGCCTGAAGCGGGACAGGAAAAAAAAAGAAGAAGTTATGGGTATTGACGTAAACATAGAGAACGTTCTGTGACTCACAGCCACCACAAACATATTTGAGCTTTTTGGAAGGCTTGTTAATCCAGGAGTGAGGTTCATGCCCAAACCTGTAAAGTGAATTATCGATATTGTGTTCTACAACTTTGGGGAGAGAAAAGTTCAGTCATTGTAAACAAAGTAATACAAACTAAAAAAAATCCATGCAATCCTCCTCTAAAGCACATCAGTATCCAAAGCTTTGGAAAAGTTCATGCAGTTTCCAGATTCCAGCCTCTAAATCTACCGACAACTCCGACAAACTCTCTGAGTAGCTCTCAAATACTCTGTAGCAGCTCGTCTCCTGTACATTCCACTTCGGTGTCTCTGTTCCGCCCCCTGAGCCCCGGTTCCACCCTCAAAGGAACATCGAAGGAATCAAAGAAACCCTTGAAACAGCCTCCAGCTCCAGGCCGAACAAAGATCATAGCAATCAAAGGATCAAAGGCAGCAATAGTCACATGGTGATATCACTAGTCCACACGGCTAATAATTTTATTTCATTTAATTTGAGATGCTGCAAAACATGTAACTTCAGCAAACTCTAGGATATGTCAAAATTTACCTCTGGGGAAAATTTCATGCAAATCCATCTTGTAGTTTTTCGGTAATCAGGTATTAATAATGCAAAACTTAATTTTTATAGCACATTTCAAATGTGGAGCACTTTTCCCATCATGCCCTCAGCTCAGGCCCTCCTGTAAAATATTAAACCATTCTTTGCACCTCTCAAATGTCGGGTGTGATGTCTCCTAGTTCCCTGTCTCCTCGGCTCATCTTCTCTCAGATCAGCCGGAGACGGCCTTATTGAATACTTTGGAAAGCTCCTGAGGTCGGCTTCTCACCCTGCCAAGATCAATTTCAAGCCGGAGGCCCGGGAAAGAGTAAGCATAGAACTTGAAATGAAATGATGGAAATATCACCGTGTCCCCAAAATACTTTCATATCTACGGCTTCCTCCTGAAAAAAACAAACGTTCGAGGAAACGTTTGTGAAGGCAGGCATTTATGACCGAAAGGACATCAGTTAGTTTGTCGGTTCGTTGTGTATCACCGAGGTGAGATTTATCCTCATCATCATCACCATGAACTTAATCTTTACTAACTCAATTCTTTAAAAAAAAGTATCTGCGTCGTGATATTTATAATATCCCTGAAAAGTCACGGATATAAAAAAACGGTTTCATGGATCATTTTCATTTTTATACCCACATAGACCTTGGTGCGAGGAAGAACAGGATTGATTTTGAGAAAGGTCAGTTGTATATTTCCAACACTAGGGGGAGCTTGATCTCCAAACATTTTCTCATCCGGTCCGATTTAGTCCAAATCTTCGATTCGAGGAGTTCACTTTATATATTCATATTTTAATCACTGTGGGTGTTTTTCATTTTATCTTATTTTTTCTTTTACAAAAAACAGTTTCTTGACATTAATAATATTAATAATAATACATTTAATTTATAACGCACTTATAAATATCCTATCCGTTGGTACGATTTTGCTAGGATTAGGTGCAAATGAATGGACTTGAGGAGATTTATCTTGTATATATTCATGTTTCACTCTAGTAGTTTAGGTTTTACCCACTAGGGCTAGTATAATCTGAATTTACTTACTTGTTTTTTGGACATAAATTCTTATTTGTTGGTCCGATTGATGTCAAATCTGGTGCATATGAATAGATTTGAGGAGATCGACACTTTATACATCATATTTTACTCTTAATATTCCTATTTTACTCACTAAGGGGAGCTCTTTCCTTTAACGAACGACAATCTCAACATTATTTTACCCGCCTTTCTTCACATCGGCCCGCTGAAGGAAGTTCTGAAAACGACCCTTCATATCGAGCCTCTCCCTCTTAACAACCTGGAGATAAACAGAAAAAGCTGCTGCTCCTGTAAACACATTTATTCATACCATCATTCTTTCAGAACCCAGAGAATGACCATGAAACTGCAGAGCCACAGTTTTCTTTTTACTTACTGTGATTCAAAACTTGCTCTTCCAGCGACGCTCTCTCTCTCTCTCTCCCCCCCGTCCCACTTGATTCACTCCGTTTTCTTTTAGAAAGAGGCGTCTGGTACGCCGCCACTGTTTTTCGTCGCCCATCATAATAAGCCGACACGGCTCGGTGTAAACAGCTCATGATTACATCTTGCATCTCTGAGCCAAGTACTCAAGCCTCACAAAAGAAATGTGTTTTTTTTTTTTTGCTCCACTTCATCAGGACAGGATATTGATTTATTCTAAGTGGGGTTTCTTTTGTCTGTCTGGACTCGGCAGCAGCTGATGCCATCACGTTTTCATGCAAATCATACGGAGGGAATGTTTTTGTTGTTGTTTTTTTTTTTAATCCGAATGCAGCATTGCAATTTAATGATGGTCCCTCCGGACGGAACGCAGCCAGAACCGAAACGCGGAGGAGGATCGCAATCAGGAATAAGAAGAGACGTGACAAACAAAGAAAACTGAGAATTATCATTTGTACAACAATTTATTGCCGCAAATGAGACGTAATTGTTCCAAAAAATAAGTTTTTATCTGTACTTGGTATACATTGATAAGCCATAACATTAAAACCACCTCACTAATTATGTGTATGTCCTAATTTCCCCGCCAATTAGGACAGTTCATCGCCATCTAGTGGTTGTGTTCATTATTTTACTAATTTTCTTACTAATGTTTCTCTGTCCACTGCGGTAATTGAAGGGAAAAAAATGAAAACCATGAGGGATTAACAGAACCTATGAGGATATCGGCGGATGATCAGCTCATGCTGGACAGCAAAGATGTTCCAGTCAAAGCGGATGATGTCATCGGATCAATCGTTTCATCACTGGAGCTTCTCTCCTGCTGAGCGCGAGTCAAGTGATGGAGACCTCCGGCCTTCTTTCGGAATTCAGGAGAGGAGCTCAGATAAATGACACCGTCAAAGGCCCAGCTGGATCGCATGATCCTCATCGATTCCTGGAGGCGGATCACAGGCGGGCCCGGCTCTGAGAGCTGACACCAGAACACCAGAACGGCACGCATGGAGGCACGTGTCTGAAACAGGCGACAGGAATCCATGACGAAAAAAAAGAAGGAGAGGAGAAAAAAAGAAGCTCTCAAGAGAAACGATATTTACGGGATGATTAGTTTTGGACACTAGATGGCAGTTTGACACCGGTTTGCAGCAGAAGCTGAGATCCATTCAGCACCAAGGACCGTAGAGGCTGTCTCACCAGGGTTTTTATCCTAAGCCTCATCTGAGTTCCCCATCTCTGTTAGGATTAATAACTCACTGCTGTGCTGTTGAATCAACGGTTGTTGTTGTTTTTTTTTTAAAGCCCCCACATCTAAAGACATCATTCGCAGATGTTTCTCTCCAGCAGCTTTACTCGACTACTTGATCGCTTTCCTTGGAGAGAGGATTGATTGGATATAGATTATCTACTTATATCTCAAGATCCCACAGTCGCGTTCAGACCCACAGTCTATTTCTGCCTCCCAGCTCCCGTCTTGTTCATGCGTGCGACCTAATTATGGGTTTTTACAGACCTCCCACTCTGTGCAGGGATCTGAAACGAGCTGAGACAGTTACCTTCTCTTTCTTCGCTCACGATAAAAACTTCTCATTCAGGAAAGGTACGACGTGAAGACATCCTTCAACTCCTGAGCGACGTCTACCCTTCGAAAGTTTACCATCCGCCATAAAAATCGCTGAATTCATGACAAATCAATTTGTTGCCACCGTACAACAAAGGCCGACGTTATCTCTCCTGACAGCAAGGGTATATCGCTGAAAACCCCCAATCCCCTGTGTTGTACAAGCAATCCCCGTGATCGTACTCCTTCAATTTTTGTCTGAAAAATGGTGTTTCTCGAAAAAAAGAAGCTCCCTCTAGTGAGTTAAGTATAAACTGCTAGAGTAAAATATGATAAAAACATGAAAGCGGTCGAGTGGATTCATATTCACCAAATTTGGACTGATTCGGATCAACGGATAGTGTTAGTAACTCCAACAAACTCGCTACTCAAATACTCGGTAGCCGCACGTCTCCTGCACCTTTCACTTCAGCGTCTCTGTTCAGCCCACTGAGCCTCCAGCTCCCATCACAAAGGAACATTAAGCGAATTGGTGAAACAGCCCCAAGTCCATACTCAAAGCAACATCAAATGAACATCAAAGGAACTGTTGAAACAGCCCCAAGTCCATACTCAAAGAAACATCAAAGGAATCAAAGGATCTGTTGAAACAGCCCAAAGTCCATACTCAAAGAAACATCAAAGGAATCAAAGGAACTGTTGAAACAGCCCCAAGTCAATACTCAAAGAAACATCAAAGGAATGAAAGTATCTATTGAAACAGCCTCAAATCTATACTCAAAGAAACATCAAAGGAACAGTTGAAACGGCCCACAAACTGCTCACAAACAAACAGACAAACAAACAAACAGACAGACAGACAGACAGACAGGAGAGAAAACAGAACCTCCATGAGTCAGAGAGCCACAACCCAAGAGACAATGAAGCCAGAAGCTGAATGAAAACTTAAGAAATAATGTTGTTGACAAACACTTTTGGTACAAATAAGCCTGTGATTGATTTATTTTTTAACTCTGCAGGAACCTTCCACAGTAATCACATTGTTTTGGTCTCGGAGCATTACTGCACGCCCTTCATATCAAATAGTCTCCGGTCTACCCTTCACCAATATCCAACAGACCCTTAATGATGAGCCACAGAACCAGCTTTTTGGGTCTGAGCCGCAGCCTGTAAAATTACAAACGCTCCGAGAACGCCGTGGCTGGAAATTGTGAACCGCGAGAGGTCTGATAATGAAAGCTGTAATGGGACATTATGAAAGGAAGCCAGGAGGGATGATGATGCCCAAAGAATAACAAAGACTTGATTTGCCTTTCCACTATCACCACCTCTCCTTCCCTGGATGTATTTCATTAAAGAAAGAAGAAGATTGCAAACACTCCAAAATATCGAGTTCTGGCCCCTTCACACAAATGACACACACACGCGGGATTCTGCCCTCCTTCCACTCAACAAGTGTGGATTCGTTTTTTCTTATTTTATCTATTATGGAATGAAATGTAGCTGAAAATGAAACGGGTTTGTTTATGAGAAGGGATTAGAGACAGGCCTGTGTGTGTGTGTGTGTGTGTGTGTGTGTGTGTGTGTGTCTGTGTGTGTGTGTGTGTGTGTGATGGACGTCAGGATTGCGGTTCTGGTAATGCAGACATTAACCTTGTAAAAGAGAATCTGAGAGAACATGACCGTCAGCGCCTCTCCTTTTATCTAACATCTGAGCCTTTCCTCAGACACTTTCCTGAGCCTGATACAGATCTCTCTGCTCCCTTCATTGCTGCCGTCTCTTCATCTTGTGCCGGTACCGTCAGTAGGGGGAGTGTTCTCCGCCCTTCCTCTCAGATGTTTAGAGGAAATTCTCTAATAGCACTGTCGCAAGTGGTCCCTTTAAATTCATATTTATATATTTATATATGCTACTGGAGATGGGACTCTTTTCCCTTTTCCTAAATGTCTCTCTCTCTCTCTCTCTCTGTCTCTCTCTCTCTCTCTCTGTCTCTCTCTCTCTCTCTCTCTCTCTCTCTCTCTCTGTCTCTCTCTGTCTCTCTCTCTCTCTCTCTCTCTCTCTCTCTCTCTCTCTCTCTCTCTCTCTCTATCCATCCATCTATATTTAAGAAGAAATATGCCACAAAGTGTCATTCTTGCCGTTTTCTTTGATCTTCCTCGGTCAAACGTTGCCACTTCATGAAAAAATAAAGCCGATCAGACAATCTATGTAAAGATATATTAATAAATCTAATGGTTTGATAGTAATGTTTTTCCTCCTTGTTTCAGAGTGATCATGGTCTGGAGCAGATATTGCTCACTTTACGCTTTCAAATTCTTCCAACTATTATGTCTCCTTTGTCCATTTATCGTATTTTCATCTCTCAGTTTCTCAGTATCTACTTATTTTGTTTTTCAACTCGGTCTTGCTGACGTACATATTGTAAAGATGAACCTCACTGGTGCATTTTGGGAGTATTTTATAGACAGATTCGGTCTCCAGGATTATAAAACTCAACATGCGTGTTTGAAACTCTCCAATTAAATTTGAATTAATGTCTGCAAAACATTTTTTTTCTCCAAAAAAAGAGAAAATTTTGGGTAAAATATGAACCTTTAAAGTAGAGTACAGTGAAATGTGATATAAATAATATAGATCTCGTCATGTCGATTCATATGCAACAAAATTTGACTGAATCGGACTAACAGTTACGACGTTATGTCAGAAAATCTGTGCTTTTCGTAAAAATGTCCCCCTCATCCAGCTCTTCCTCTCACTAAGGTCTATGTGGGTATTAAATGGGAAAATGATTCATGAAATAGTTCTGGAGTTATTGCGCTGACATGAAAGATCTGATGATGCGGCGGCGGCGGCGACATGACCCCCAGCCTTCACCTCGCTATATCACTTCATCACTTCGTCACACACCAAGAAGTAGAACTGTGCACCCCCTAGTGGACAAAGGTGGCATTTTTGACCTAAAAATTCCTCTCTGGGGCCAAAATCTTATTTTTGACACATTTTGGGGCACCATTGTCCATCCAACTGGTCCAAATGGAGAGTCCTCCTGGTCCTGTCCCACTAAAACAGTGTAGAATAACATGAATTTCTTATTAATGCAGTTATCAAAGAGTTTCTGAACAAAATAATACATTTCTCTGTTTCATGGCTTTACTGTAATATATTGATATTACAGCCTCATATAGCTTAAAAGAAAATTCTGGCAAGGATAAAAATATTGGTATATTTTTATGTTGAACGCAGATTGCTGACACATAATAAACAGGTACAATGTTATTGACACTCAGCATGAATAATTTCAGGTCTCACCTGTCCAAAGCCACCAAGGCGACGCAAATACAGTAAATAGTTGTGGAGATATTTGAAGATGAGGGTTGAGACGTTTTTGTGACTTCCTGTTCCTGTTGGTGGCAGTGTTGATTCTTACAAATCTCTGAGTAGTTGCACTTTGTTGAACCCCTCTCATGCACACACATGAGTTCTATCAATCCAAAGCTGGATCAGGTCTTTCAGCTGAATTTGATCTGGAGGTTTTTGTAAAAAAAAAAAAAAATGAACCAGATGTTATGCCATTCTTCACGCATTGAGGCGAGATGTTGATCTGGACTGAGGGGGATCTTTCTCTGCCCTGTCTTCAGGGAGTTAGGAAACATTGTTAAGAACAGGTTAAATAGAACGTTCTATTTCTGCTCAATCCTGGTGTAGACCGCCTGGTTGGTCGAGACTTGTCTCACAGATTAATAATAATGTACTATTATAATAATAATAGCATTTCTACGAAAACTCCATATTACAGAAAAGAATGTTCTGACCGTCGGTCTGATTTAGTCCAGCATTGATGCATCTGTATCGACCCGCGGCGATCCATCGTGTATGTAATGTATCTTACTCTAATAGTTCATATTCTATCCACTAGGGACAGATTTCCTTCCTTCCTTTTTTTTTTTTTTTTTACAAAAACTATTCTGGGCATAACTTCACATTTAATTTTGAAGAGTTCATTCAGGGGGATTGGGGACTTTTTGGGGATATACACTTACACAGGACTAGTTACGCTCTCAGTCTCAGTTCCCCTTATCTACTCTCAAGTCTCAATCAGAGGAACCATGCAGATTAAGGGCTGTTGAACGTTTCTACTGTACTCAGTCTGACCGCTTTCTTCCTCCTGTCCTAACTGCCCCGAAAGAGAAAACCACCCAGTAAAGGTTAGGGAGCCAAGTGGGGTTGATCTAATTAACAATTCCATGTCAGGACTTCAAAGTTCACGCTACTCAACACCCACGCTCATCCATGTAATGCCCTCATTAAGAAGAGAGCTTCCTAGATGCTCATCTGGTTAAACTCTTGAGATTAAAGACCGTAACCTCCGGAGTGTACCATTAAAGTCTCCGCTCCAGATGGAAGTCTTCTCAGATCGCTCAACAAACTGAATCTGGAGATCGTTTTGAGTGTCTTTCAATTTCTTGTCTTCTCCGCTTCACATTCACTCTTGATTTTGGGGAACCTGGTCAAATCCCGAGTTTGAGTTTGCTTGCTATCTGCCAAATGGAGGTGGGGGTGGGGTTGAGGTACTGGACCTACCGTTGATTCTACATACTTACCACAATAGTCTGTTTTACATCGATACAGCCAAACGCTTAAACTCTCATCAGGTCTGCAAGGAATCTTTGTTTGGCTACTTCAACTTTACCTTTGTCTCTCCTCCTGGGCCCCGAAACATCAAAACCAGGCTCTCCGTCTCACTAGTTCCCCCCTCATGAGAGAGCTGGAGATTGGATTGGTTCCCTCACCTGGAAGTACGAATGTACCGACCTACCGGCCCTGATGTAACAACCCAATGTAGTTAATGTTTCCTTCCTCAGGTTCTCATCCGGGGTCACTCCACCAATATCACTTGGCATCCAGGAGAACCATCTGCTTCCTCAAAGCTGGTACTGATGGCCATCCATGGTATGGAATGTCATGTACTATGCGGTACGGTAAACTCCAGAGGTAGAAGCGGACATTTGCTGCCTGGTCCTGGTTGTCCTTGGTCTCACATAACCTCTGACATCGATATTGTCCTCCCCTTTAATGGACAAATCTCTACACTATCCACTGTTGACCATATCCCCAAAGCAAATCCATTTTGTGATACCGCCTCACCTTCCTTCTATCGATGAGACAGCGGACACTCTCTCTCCGAACAAAACTGCCGACCTTCACTGTAGCTTTGGGTTTGCAGGTTTGGTTTCGTGTATTTCCGTGGCATCAACATCAGTTACAGAAACGTCAATAAACCCAAGGGCCTGCGTCATATCCCTTTAATTCAAGGAGATAATTGTTTGTTTTGCACTCGGCTTTACAGTTTCCCCAGCAAGACGCCATGGTGCAGAATGTTTTTGCCTCTCGGTCGATCTGGTTGTTCAAGAGGCAGATTGATGTCAGAGCCTCAATTCAGACTTTGCAAAAGCCAACATGAAAGCGAGCCCACAAGCACACACACACACACACAAACACACACACACACAGGATTGTGCCTAGGAATCAGAGCATACACACAGATACATACTAGAAGCTAAAGACGTTATCTGTTGTGTTTCTTTCGCAGTGGGTGTCATTAATGACCAAAGGAAGAGCTGAACATAGCAAATTGGTACTAATACAGTAGTCAAGCCAATTAGCTGACTGCCTTGATTACACTCTTCTAATGAGCATTCAAAATGCTGTTGTCGAGTTCGGTCTGCCAAAGCTGTTTATCTAAACTGTTATGTTTGTTTTAATAGACTAGGAATGGACTCGGTGCTTTTGTCTTTATTTCACTGGAGTCTCCCTGGCTGACTATTGTAATTTATTATGAAACCGGCGTCCGCCGAGGGTTTTGTCTGCAGGAGAGACTCCAAACGAAAGCCACGCAAACCACAAACATATACACAGGGTATCCGACCGGCAGACAATTACAAAATCAATCTCGCTGCAGAGGCGGCGACAAGGAGATTCATTTCCAAGTTAATCATTAGGAGAATTTTGCTAATGCAATTTCGTGCAATTTTCTGTATTTCTTTGTTTAATTACTCGGCCTGTTGTGCTCAGGGAATCTTTCAAACTCAATGGCCCAAAACGTTATTGTTGGGAATATTACTACCTCCAAACAGATATATTAAGCAGACAGGTAATTATATCCCCGGAAAGTTGAAAGAACTGGATTGATTTTGGGAAAGGTGGGTTGTATATTTCTGACATTAAGGGGAGCTTTATTGCCAAAAGTTTATTAACCGTTAATCCAATCAAGGTGCGTATGAATCGGCTTGAATAGTTCTATTTTTTATATGTGTGTTTTACTCTAAAAGTTCACATTTTACTCGCTAGGGGGAGCTTCTTCCAACAGACATGTTTTTTTTGGACATAAAATCTTAGCCCGAAACATTTTGGAGATTAAGCTCCCCCTAGTGGCGCAAATATGCAGCCAACCTTTCCCAAAATCAATTCAGCTCTGCCTCGCTCTAAGATCTACGGGGGTCTAAAATTTGAAACTGATCCATGGAATTGTTTTTGAGTTACAACAAAGGTTGTGCAGCAGACGAGGTTGCACTGATGATGTTCCCATAATATCCCCGACACAAATACATTTGTGAAGAAATACTGACAATCTTTGGGATTTGTATTCGTAGCCACAAACTTTTTCCATCTTTCAATCATAGCGACTTCTTTCGGCCATTTCCCATTTTTAGGAGGTCTCCACAGCGGATCGCCTCGTTCCGCGTTTTTGACTTGGCTTTAAGGTTTTTATGTCGGAAACCCTTCCCGACACAACCCTCCTGATTATCCGGGCTTGGGAGGTAAATGTGGCTGGGTTGTCTGGTAGCGCTAAGGACCTTGCCTAAGGGTCCACAATGGATTCATGCCACGCCCTCTTTTGACTTGTACCCTATTGCAGAACGAATAGCTGATTTGTTGTCAGTTAGATTTATAGCGTCTGTTTCATGCCTCTTGTTTACCTGCGTCTTGTCGGTATGTCCTGCACACGCGAACATTTACAGCTTCATCTTGTACTGGAGACAAACTCCGCCTCCAAACCAGTGGGCAAAGCTGAGAGTCCTCGACAAAGACGTTTGATATCATGTAGGATATTATTTTATTTTTTCTGCAGAGTGCATGAAACGGGGTCTGTTTTCTTTGAGAAGTTCGTCTTGGTGGCAGAGAAGAAAACTAAAGTGTCTTTGAACAGGAAGTCAAAGAAAGAAGAAACTTAAGAGTAACAGTTCTCTTGGAGGACAGAATAATTCTTTGATGGCTGATGTCAGCGCTTCCATTCTCCTACACTGAGCTACCTTCAGAGGTATTACAGCCCAGAAAAGGGTGGGATAGAATCGTCATGATTTTCATCGTTTTTTTTTTTAAATTTGGGAAAGGTCAATTGCATACTTCTGCCACTAGGGGGAGCTTTATCACCAAAAAGTTTGCACGGCATCATTTCTCAACCGTCGGTCGGATTCAGTCCAGATTCGGTGCGTATAACTTGACTTGAGTTATTAGTTATTTATCTTCTTTATATCATGTTTTACTCTCAATAATTCATATTATAGTCACTAGGGAGCTTTTTTTCCCTTTTTTTAAATAAAAACAAACAAACAAACAAAATAATTTACAACCTTTTGTCGAAATTTGGAGCACATGAATTGAAACGAGGAGATTTATCTTCTTTATATCATATTTTACTCTTAATAATTCATATTATATTCACTAGCTTTTTTTTTCTTTTCTTTTTTTAAAAACTGTGTTTTTATGTAATTCTCAACCTTTATCCCATTTAGTCCAATTTTGATGCATATGAATCCACTCGAGGAGATCTTTGTATATATTGATCATATTTCACTCTAATAGTTCATATTTCACTCACTAGGGGGAGATGTTTTACAGAAAAAAAAGACTGTTTTTGGACATCAGGGGGACATCGAGGCTTTCCCCCTTGCTGTCGGGGATGATTAAGTTTCGTTTAAGGAATATAAAGCAGGAACGTTTTCCTTTTCTGCTGCAAAATAAGTGTCGAAACCAAAGACAGAGAGCTTTCATTGTTGCTTTTCAATGTGTGTATTTCAACCATACCATAATAGCATAGTAATTGCGGTGGTTGGAGTTTTTTCTTTCTTTTTATAAAGGCAAAATGAAGGGTAACAGGTTCAAAAAACGAAGTGAGGAAAGGCTTCCGCTCAAATCTTCTTCCTATGTGCGGCTGTCAACTCAGTCCATTGTACAAATTCCAAATCACCCTGGGAGAACATTTCACGACTGAGGTGGTCTCGGATCAATACACACATCCGGCAGACAGATAGCAGGATAACAGGCTTTTGTGTTTTCTTGCTTTGATATATATATTTTTTGGCCCCTCTGCTTGATGCTGACGCCCAGCGTCATCGGATCCTGGAGGATTCAATGAGCCATAAGCAGCGACAACAGCCACCCGATCCATACCGCTGTTATTCTCGGGGAGCGTAATGACAGAGTGTGAAGCTCTGTCTGTGGAAAATTGCATTCTCACAGATTTTCCTCCATTCTGTCGGCCTCTTCCAAACACACAGCCATAATGGATTCTCCACCCGTCGGCAGAGTGATTAGAGTTAAAATCCTTTCCTTCAGACCCTCTGAGTCTCTACACAACAATGAACCTGTGTTTGAGTGAGGGAGCGTTTAAAGTTTACCTCAACGCCGTTATAGATCGGCTGATAGAGTCGATTCTAAACGTTTGCTGTGGGCCAAACAAAAAAATAGAGGAAAAAAAATCTTTTCATATTTTTTCATGAAATTCTTTAGATATTCTGTTTTTTAATGTATTTATTTCTTAACATCTTAGACTCTTAATTTTAATATTACAAAAAAAAAAAATCAGACCAACAGGCCCGGAAAAAATGTTAGTGATAAATCCCGCCCTTGGTGTCAGAAATATGCAACCCACCTTTCCCAAATCAATCCAATTCTTCCTCGCACAAAGCTCTATAGGGGTATAAAGTCAGAAAATGATTATCCGTGAAAAGAAAAACCGAAAAACCGAAAAAATGTCTGAAAAGGATCCATGGAAGTTTTTGAGTTAGGTTTACAAAACAGTGTTTTTCGTAAAAAGCTCCCCCTAGTGTTGGAAATCTATAACCAACCTTTCCCCCGGTTCTTCCTTACGCTAAGCTATATATGGTATAACATTTGAAAGTGATCCATTTATGATTTTTTGAGTTATCCTGGTAAAACGCCAGATTTGCGACGTCCACGGTCGCGGCGATGACGATTCCATAATATCCACAATGTTTCTGAGGATATTTGAATAAAAGTTAAAAATAATAGTTTCGGTTGGCCAACAGGACTTTTTGACAGATATGCTTTGTTATCATCCTCTCAATGTTCATGTCACATGACCTCATGCAGGAATGATAGTAAGAGCGAGAAGACGTACAATATTTCATCCACTTTTATTCTCGGAATGAAATTTAAAAAAAAAATTTGATAGAGGAAGTGCAAGACATCAAAAAAGGATTGACACAAAGCCTTAGCTGAACTCTTCAAGTGTAGAACAACAACCTCCGCTGTCCACAGCCCTCCTGGGGACGTTTTTATCTCTGCTCTGAAGGGAAACTCTCTGATGTCAGCAGCTGAGATAAATGCTCTCTTAGCTCCTTTCAACTCTGCTGCAGCTCCACTGTCAAGATTAGAACTTATGATGAATTTCGTTTTGTTTTTATCAGCCGTTACTCTTCAGTTTGCATTTCCAAGTCTCTATTTATTCCAGTATCAATACATAAGTGGCGCAGTAAGACGACAGGGTACTTCAGTGCATTATACTGCTCTATACAAAGGTGAAAAAAATAATAAAAAGAAAGTTCAAACACGTTTGAAAGGGTTTTCCACGAGGGTAGGACTTTACATCACAGCACGATAATAAGATGGTAATAGTGGGCTAATAGTGTGATAATAAAGAGGTGATATATGTGTAATAACATGTAATTACCAAAGTAATAACTAGGTAATAACTTGGTATTAACAACTAGTATATCCGCAGCAAGAATGGCCCCAAAAAACTAAGGTTAATAATGAGGAAACAAACTGGAAATGAGGTAAAGCTATTTGGTAAAAGTACGGTAATACTTTAATAATATTCTTACAGTGAAATGGTTTAATCAGTGAGATATTTGGATTAAAAAAAATAGTAATGGTGATATGGACATTGTAATAACATAATAATAATGAAGTAATATAGGTTGATGTTTTCACACTAGTATAGTCTACTATCAGCGTAATACCTTTCCGAATTAGATGAAATGTTCCAAAAATTGGTAATAACCATATTATAATTCTACCTCATTACCATAATTTAATTTCTTTCTTCATAATAAAAACAATCTTTTGGGCCATTATTGTCCTGATGGATAAATACCCGTGAAATATTCCCCAAATATACCATACTATTACCAAGCTATTACTTAGTTATTACTTTGGTAATTACATGTTATTACATATGTGTTACCTTTTCTGTTTGTTATCACACTTTTAACCCACTATTACCATCTTATTACCGTAATGTAATTACCAAACTATTACTTTGGTAATTACATGGTATTGCATATGTATAACCTCTTTGTTGCTGCCTTTATTTTACTGCGTTTTTGTTTACTTGCCCAGTTATTGTTGACTAATAACCCTTCTGCTATTTTCTATATGACTTGGTTGCACTTCGAAGATTGAATTTACCAAAGGATATTTATCTTAAATGTATCGTATCTTACTTGAAAAGTTCCACTTTTACTCACTAGGAGGAGCGTTTTTTTAAATTTTAATTTACAAAAAAAAACCATGTTTTTTGGGAATAACTTCTTAACCATTTATTCGATTTCATCCCAATTATGTGAATATGAATTTACCATTAGGAGAAGCTTTTATTTATAATTCTTTTTACAAAAAACAGGGTTACTTCCTTGCCATTCATTCTCATACAACATATTTTACTCCAATAGTTTAGATTTTCAAAAAGTTGCATTCACTATGCCGTAGAAACTAAAAGCGTTGCTCACTCTTAAAGTAGGTGGATCATTTTACACAAAGTTTATGCTTATATTCGAAGTTACTTTGGCTAAAAGTATGTTATTATCACTGTAAAAAAAAAAAAAAAAAATTCTCAACAAATCTCCAAATTTGACGCTTTTATATTAATTTATGCCACCTTTAAAACATTTCTGATACTTTGTCAATTCCTTTACTCTGTTGTTTGACTACACATCACTTTATTTACTTTTTATCCACACTTCTATATATATATATATATATATATATATGAAGCTTGACATTTAAATATCCTTTTTTTGTATCAAGTCTTATGGGTGAAATAAAAAAAAAAGAATATTGTTTTTTCAAACTAATAAGCCACTACAGTCCTGAATGGTATCGCTACACCGATAAATCTGCTTTAAATGAGTGTTTATAGTACATAATTAAAGTGCTGAACCATGGGCTATAAAAAAAAAAACAACTACGTAGGTTTGCTGAAACCATGAGTGGCAGGGAAATAATTAAATATATGAATAAAAAGAACTGTCAGTTGTTGTGCTGTTCCGTAATCTCTCCTCAGAGAGACAAGCTGAGTTTCTCCACTTATTCAGTTTATTTTTTATCTTTATATCTCCCCCTCTGCTGCGCTGTCTCACTGGGTATAAATCCAGTACTTGTTGTTTATCTCTCGTTTGTCTCTTTATTTTTTTTTCTCATCTTTCTCCAACATGTTTTGGCTACATTTCATATTTCCTCTACTCTTCTAGGCCTTCTTTTTGTGTGTGACTGGTTAAAACTCTTTCTCTTCTCTTCTCCTTTCTCTTCTTCTTCAGAAGGGTTAAAAAGTAGTTTGTTTTGTTGTCGTTTTCGCCAACTTTGTGCAAACTTTTGACGATCTTTTGAAAATATGCCATAAAAAACAAACAAAAAAATGACAATGGAGGCCATAGCTGAAAATAACGGTTGTCTTTCTAGGTTGTATTTGTCAGAATCTGTGAAATACTTTCACATTTTACGTTCGCTGACAATTTTTATTTGTGTTTTCCAAGTATTTTCCAGATGAAAGCCAGTAATTTGGTTTTCTGGGCATTCAAAGTCATATTAAGGAGTAATAGTAATAATTAAGGCGCTGAACAAAGCGAGATTAGTGGATTTTAACGAAGGGCCCTTCGTTACTTATAACTCACTGTAAGAATGATGACATAATGTGTTCGGTTTATGAAAATGGCCCCTTTAAACTTGATGTTTATATTTCACTTTAATGATGCCACTTTGCACATTATAATATATATTTTATGTATATATGTATATAATATACATAAGGTAATTCAAAAACTATGTGATGGATTATTGCTAAAATCGATGCCCACATAGATTTTAGCAAGAGGAAGAACTGAATTGATTTAGGGGAGGATCGGTTGTGTATTTTGTACACTAGGGGGAGCTTTACCTCCGAAAGTGTTCCGATCATAATATCTCAACCGTTGGTTGGATTTAGTCCAAATTCGGTGCGTACGAATCGACTCCCTTGTTCTGCATCGTATTTTAGTACAACAGTCGTATACTTATTTTCGTTATATGCCCGAAAAGCCGGGGATATTATGCGATCATCATTGCCCTGCTGCGTCCGCCACAGACCCTTCGTGTTAATGCGATAACTGAAAAACCACCTCATGGATTTGAATGGTGAATAAATTCACGGAGGAATTCGTCGGATCTCTGTAGCATAATTAAATAAAGGTTTTTTTTTAGTTCTTTTTTAGAAAGCACCTCGAGACAAAAGTTGTTGTGAATGGGCGCTATATAAATAAAATTAGTTCTGCTCTATAAACAGGTAATATATATCTACTTTACGCCACTGTGAATCGACACTGAGACGATTCCCTTTGTAATGAATACAAGAAGATGCTCAGACACAAACAGACGGATGTTACTTTCTTTTTAATAAAGGAAACAGTGAATAAACAAACGAACATCTTTAGAACCTGGCCGTGATCAATGATTCTGCCTCGAGTGGGCTTTTTCCTCCAGCAACAAAACTAAACAAAAACACACATTCATCCGAAAGGCACTGGAAGGTAGTGAGGTATAAAAACAAAATCGTCTGGTATGTGGGAGTTGTGATGGAATGGGATCGGCCGTAAGATGAAGCGCTGAGGCTTGACACTGCACTTAATCTAATACGACAGAGCGGCCCTTTTTTTTACCCCCCCCCGCTAATTCGTCACTCGTCTGCAACGTAAACACAAACGCAGCCATGACCACCCGTGTGTAAAAGGTTAATGCAGATGTCATTTCAAATTATGTCTAATTAATTAAGAGTTGATCCGTCACCTCCACCTGAAAAAAAAAAATGCAGGTTGTTAATTTCTCTTTTGCATTAAAATCCATAAATTGATAAGCAGCAGAATGGAACAAAGAAATTATGTTTGATCAACCAAGAGTGTAATATTTTTAATTCAAGCCATGGTAATATCTCACACCGGACCTGGTCATAAATGTTCACCACCAGACATTTTTACCCCGAATCCTGGTGCAAACCCCCCCCCGCGCCTGAAAACAGCTTATTGCAAGCAGGGAGACAAATTTCAGTCGCCTGTTCAAGTGTGAAATAGATTTTAAATTGGAGGTAATTACTGCATAATGAGCTCAATGTGTTCTATACAAAACCCCCACAATCATATTGGATTAATGAAAGTTTTAATTACCTAATCACCATCCAGTATTCGTATGCTAAGATGAACTGAGACGTTTTTTGGGTTTTTTTTTTTCAATACTGATTTATGTGGGAATTTATACTTTTTCCTCTTTTTCTTATGTCACTGATGAGAAAGATCAGGTGTTGGGCAGAGAAGAACACATTCAGTTTTAGACTGGATTTAAAGAAAAGGGTAGATCCAGGAGTTCTTTAAATGTTTTTACGTGACATTTCGACATAGAGGTTTTTTTTTTTTCACTGCAAAAAACTGTCAAATTTATGCAAATTTTGCATAAATTGTCAGATTTTCACAACATTCGGTGAAAGAGAGAGTAATTTTCCACAGTGGTTGTAATGTTATGGCTGGTTCTTGGATATATATCAGTGAAGATCTCCACCAACAACTCAAAATAACAAACATAAGTGCAACTGCCTCCAATAATTCCCACCTTAATTTTGTTTAGCAAAAGAATATAAAGCTTAACTGGCGTTTACAAGAATGCTAGAGGGAAGCAATGGTGTATCACCGAAAAGTTCCCAATCCCCTGCGTTGTTCAACCAATCCACCTTATCCAACGGCTCAACTTAAATGTAAAGTTGTGTCCGAAGAACAGTGCGGTAAATTGGACAAACAGTTAGGAAGTTATGTGAAAAGAACAGTGTTTTCTAGTGAGTAAAATATGAATTATTAGAGTACATTATGAATTATTAGGGTAAAATATGATATATATGTAAATCTCTTTGTGTTGATTAATTTGACCCAGTTTGGACTAAAAGGGACCAGCGGTTGCAAAATTATGGCCCGAAAAAGTTTGTTCTCCCTACTGTTGAAAATTTATAACCAATGTTTCCCAAAATCAATTCAGTTCTTCCTCACACTAAGTTCTACGCTGGTGTGAAATTTGAAAATGATCCATGAAAAGGTTTTTGAGTTATCGGGTTAACATGAACTTTTTCGGGGATATAACAAAATAAGGAATGTGAAGAACGTGTACAATAAGGCTACCTTCTTTAAATAATCCCACAATGCAATGCACCACAGTTTCAATTCAGTCCACTTGAATACCAATGAGATTCAATTTGTTCAAGGTGCAGCTTGAAGGAATCACTCCGTCAACATCAGCGCGTGACTGCTCTGTTTTACATCCTGGTCTCTCTGGAGATCCAAATCCACCACCACGGACCCCGACACAACCTCCAGCCCCCTTAAACAACTCCACTGGAAGCGAAGATCTCAATTATTCATCGTGTTCAAATAACGACGTACACCCAGATGTAGTTTAGGTTACGAAATTCACTAGTCAGGAGCGTCTCGTGTCGCTTCTCCGATCCCCCGTTTCTCTTACGGTGCCGCCGCCGCCGCCGCCGCGTCTGAGATTTCTGCTTCCAGGCTCTTTTGTAGAAACCTTGCAATGGAACGCTACATGTGCTAAGGTTAAAACATTATCGAACCCTCAGTCCCCTTGTAGGCGTTTGGTTTACCGATGTTGTTGCCGGGGACGTTTAACGGCCAGCATGGGGCGACGGGACAATAAAAAGGTAAAACGAGAGGTTTTTTTGTCGTGAAGCGACGTCGACCCGTGAACGCTCTCTGGTATGTAATTAAATTGTTTTTCATTTTATCCTCCATTTAGCGGGTCCTTGCTCACAGAGCCCTTTTTTCGAAGGGCAGCAGTGCCGACGTTTTATTCACTTTTTCACAGCGGAGAACCAAGATTTGGTTTGGGCTTCTGGGTTTGACATTTCCAAACCGAGCAATTCGTCTGCAGGCACAGAACCAGAACATGGCGGCCTGAGACGCGAGTGACGGAGAGAAACAGTCATACCTGCAGGGGGATGGTTTTGTATTTGGAAGTTTTCTAACGTTGTAGTTTCAGAGACATTACAGGTTACTGATAATATGTATTTTTGATATATACAAATATATATACATATACACATACATACATATATATATATATGTGTGTGTGTGTGTGTGTATATATATGTGTATATAATCAATAGCCTGTAATGTGAGTGTAGACGAGTAGTTCTGAAACTGCAGTGTTAGAACACAGTTACATATTTCATCAAGTACATGCTTTATTTTTCACTTTTATTTGTATAGTCAGTAATCTTCTGGCTTTGGGGGCATTGATGCAGCTATGAGCCATATGGGACCTTGGCGCTCATAATGAGCAGGGTTTACATTCTTGGCGCTGATTCAAATTTGAGCGAGCACCACATCCCCAATAAAAAAAGAAAGAAGAGAGTCTAATATCCGGAGAGTGCATTACTCAAGACATCGGGGTGGTGTTTTTTAGACTCCCTGCAAATGAGGATGACACTGACCCAGTTTTGACCTCCATCTTGGTTCTGAGTTCGACACGGATGGGATAAAGTGCACGTCTTGAGGGGGGTTCAACGGATAACGTCTAGGTGGGGTTTGACGCTTGAGCCAAGTCCAGCACTTGGCTTGAGTGCTTTATGCTTTTACTCCTATGTGCAGGTTGGGTAGTATTTCCAGATTAAGTGCCACTTTCCTAAAAGGGCGACTTGAAACCATTTTCTGTTAATGAAAATCCAAGTCATGAAGAAGGAGTCTGGAAGTTATAGCCATGCTTCGATACACCGGGTGCACCATCGGAAGGACGTTGTCTACGGCCGTCGCAAACCTCAAAAGCGCCACTAAGCCGAGTTATAGAAAATATGTTGTTTTTTGATATGTATGCTGTTCATGTCAAAAGCCTCTTTCTTTCCAGATGCTGTGTTCAAGACCATAGACTCGGTGCTATCATGTTTTTTGTCTGGTTCTGATTCTAATTGTACCGCCCCAAAAAGTCGATCCTTCGTGTTAACACGATACCTCAAGTCTTGAGTCTGAGGAAGAACTGGATTGATTTTGGGAAATGTTTGCGCCACTAGGGGGAGTTTAATGTCCAGAATGTTTCGGGCAATCTTTTTCCTAACCAACATGGTATGTAATCATTGATGGCTACGATATAGATCCAAAAAAACCCGTAAAAATCTCACCCTAGTGGGTAAAATATTTGCTATTAGAGTAAAATACATCTATAAAAGATAGACCTTCATATGCACCAACTTTGGACCAGATTGGATGACAGTTTTGAAATTACGGCTCTTTAGATAAAGCTTATTTGAATATTTCTGCTACTAGTGGAAACTTTATCTCCAAAGGTTTTCGGGCCATCATTTCTCAACCGTTGATCCGATTTTGGTCCAAATTGAGTCAATGTGAATTGACTTTATGTGGTGTGTATCATATTTTACTCTAATAATTCATATTTAACCGATTGGGGGAACTTTGTGTGAACAACAGAGTTTCTTATCTGTAACTTCCTAACCATAAGTCCTATTGTGTCTAAGTTCTGATCCTGAGATCTGTATTGTTGGGGGTGAAGGCCGCAGGTGGGGTCTCCCAAGAGAAGTGGGAGAAATTTCAAGACCTCAATGAGAATGCAGTAGGGAGACCGGGGACCCTTCTTGAGTCACAACTAGAAGGAGACTTTGTTCGCCAAGTATCTAGTTTTTATTGTTCGGCCTTCTTTCCATGGGATACGGCTGAGCTTAGCTCAAAGAGGCTTCATGGAACCACCACCTGTAGGGAAGGGTTGTCACCGACTGGTTGTAGGAACGTTGAATGTCGCCTCTATCGGAAAAATCCCTCACTGAACAGGCTGACAAAGGTGGCAAACATAATGGGACAATGTCTTGTTTGGCAATATTACAGGAAATGGGACAGAGGCTACAACGTTTTCCCCAAACAGTCCAATCTTTATGATCCATTACGTTAATTGCCGCAATATTGCTTCATTTTGAACATTTAATAGAAATCCATCTGGGATCATGCCGGCAATCAACCATTTGATTTATTTTTTGAACTGTAATAGTTTTATTAAATGCAGGAGCCTGTCAGATTCAAACAACCGACAGCATTACTCGCGTTTGGGAAACGCTTATTGAAACTGATTGAGTGACATCCAGATGAGTTTAAGGAGAGATCTGCCCGGCAGCAGGAAAAACTACGCTGCCTTTCTCTTAAATTAGATCAAACTCCAGCCAACTGGCCACTTATTTATTTCTGTGCGGGCCATCGCCAGCACCAAACGCTTACATAACAGCGGCTGAGACAGATTTCTGTTTATGAGTTGGCTACTTAAATAGATTTATCTCAGTCATCAGCATATTTGTTGTATTTATGTTAAGTGATAAAAGTTGCGCTGCTTCTCAGAGATGGTGCCTTCTGTTTGGCTGTCGACAACCCCATGAAGAGCGGATTTAGAAAGACAAAATAGGAGTGTTTCATCCGTCCCCAGGGCGGATCTTTCTCAAAATAGATGAAAGCCAAGAAGCCCTTCGCTTCCCGGATCAAAAAAAAGTGATGTTTCACAAAAGTCATTTGAGACTTTGTGTGTTTTTCTGTGCTGTGTCCAGCAAAAGCAACGATAGAGCAGCACATTATACACAAAACCAACCAAAGAATACATTTGATTGTGTGTCGTAAAAGTAATGAACCTCTTATGTAAAGAACTACAGCGTGACTTAAGTCTTTACTATAAAATGTAGTCCTTGTTCTGTATTTAATAAAATCACTCTGCATAACCGTTTGTCGTCTGAGCTGTAGTCACCTCCGATTGTGCTGTCTGCCGAGGAACACTAGCCCTATGATTCAGTGCCGTTGTGTTCATGTGACCAGTTGTTGGCTTAACCTGAGCTAAGGGTGACTTAAACCCCTTTTCCAAGGAATAGGTTCCAGTACTGGTTCGGAGCCAGAGCCTGATTTAGCAATCCCTTCCCAGCAGGAAATAAATGCTGGGAAACATTTAATTAAGCCAAAAAACAAACAGAACTCAACTTAAACGTGAAGTTATGCCCGAGAAACAGTTTCTTTTGTAAGAAAGTTTCTTTTTAATCATTATAATACTTTTGAAGTAAAACCTGCATCCTCCGCCAGCCAGGAGAATTCAACTCGGCTTGGCGACGCCAGTTTTCTTTTTCCAGGAGCCCTGCAGGGAGGGAGTCTGTCGAGTTTCAGATTGTCCCATGGCCGTCTGGATGTAACTACTTCCAGGGACCCTGGGCTGAAAGTCTGCCATCTCCCCTCCAGGGTCGCGGTCGCTCCAGAACCGGCAGCTCTCAATGGCCCGTCCAGATGATTTCAGCAGATGGAATGGATGGGCCTCACCAGAATAAGCGTTTGTTCCCAGATCACAGTTTCTCTGCAGTGGTGCTCCGGGTCGTCTTAGGGAAAACCCATGTAGAGAAGGAGAGTGAGCTGGGCCACAGTAGCCAAATTTTACATACCGGACCTTTAATTGTGAATACCTGTAAGGGAATTACCTTCAGAGTAGCTTTAGCTCTTATCATTCTAGTCCTATGGTGGTTTTCTGAGCCTCATACCCGAATCAGCACAGACTCACTGTCTGTGCTTGAACTTCAGTATCGCAAGATCATTTAATTATTCTGTTATCAAGAGATAACCAGGCTTATCGCGCCGCCGTTCATGTGGGTCCATGCCCGTATAAGGAAATACACAAATTGTACGTTTGAGAGAGGGAGATAAAGACAGACAGAGACACACAGCAAAAATGAGGGTTAGTGTTTCTTGTTGTTGTTTATGTTCCCGTTACTGCGGTTGGGGAAAACAAGTAAAAGAAATAGGAATAAAACAGAAACATGGTCAGAACCTTGGAGTGCTACTCAATGTTGTTTATGTCATGAAACTACGGCCACAAGTGTCCCAGAAACAACAAGGATGACTTTTTGTTCTGTGCCGTATCCCCGAAAAGCCCCCAATCCCCTGCGTTGTACAAGCAATCCACCTCATTGAGCTCCTCAAATTATGTCCGCAAAAGTGTTTTTCATATAAGAGCTCTTCCTAGTGAGTAAAATAAGAATTATATTCTCGACTCAATTCGATACGCATCAATGTTAGACTAAATTGGACCAAACGTTGAAAAAATTATGGCCTCCGAGAAAATTTGGAGATCAAGCTGAAAAGTCTTCGGTACATAAGATGTCCATAAAGGCAGAGGCAATACCAAGAAAGAAGTGAGGTCAGAACCAGGAAAACTCACAGAAGCACACAACGATGACCCTGACGCGAAGCAAAGAAGTGACCTGCCAAACGTCCGTTTCTCTTGGGTCTTTTCCACTTCTGAAAGTCGCTGGTTCGATCCAGGGCCACTGCAGTCAACATGTTGAAGCGTCCTTGAGCAAGATACTGAACCCCCAAGTTGCTCCCTATGGCTGTTCCATTTGTGTTTAAATGAATGCTCCTGATGAGCATGTGGCGCCTTGCATGGCGGCCTCCATCATCCCTGTATGAAGGTTTCTGTGAACGGGTGAATGCCGTTGAAAGCCCTTTGAGAGGTCCGACAGACTAGAAAAGCGCTATAAAAGTACAGTCCATTTCCCATTCAACATTCTTGCGTTGTAAAACTTGTCGCATTGCTCAGATATCGATGTTGGAGGAAATTTCCATTCACGGTACGTCAAAGCCCGGCGAGTCTCGTTCAGACGCTCAGAAGTCTATCCTCTGCCCATTAGCAAGGTCGCGCTCTTCCGCAGACTATGAAACAGAATCAAACGTTACCTGCATGTAGAATTTGTGCCTTTAATCTCAAATGACCCCAAATTAGTGGCTTCGTACTTGAAGCTTCCATCGCAGTCATTCCAGAGAGTCCAGGATGTTTGTCGTGTTCAATTACGATTATAGATGAAACCCTGAAACGGGTTGGTGACATTGTTCTGGTTCCAACGGCACAGGTTCTAACCACCTCAGAGAGACGGGGTGAGATGTGAGGGTTCTGTTCTTGGCGGACCGAATGCAAGCGGCTCTGACATCAGACGGCTGAGAAAAAAAAAGATCATCCGCAGCTGTTGGTTTATGCATGTTGATGTACACACACAGTAACACACAGCGGTACACACACACACTCTATAAGCTGATTTAGGTGAATACGCAGAGAAATGTAAACCGCGTGAACACACAAAACAAGGGAGACATTAGGTCCTGACAAAACAGAAGACAATAAAATGATCTAATGTGAAAGGTGGAATAGTTCATCGCGTTGAAATGAGCAAAGAGAAGAAAGAAAGAAAAAAAGGCAAAGTAGAAAATGTGAAGGAGTTTGGATGTGGCCCTGAGTTGACTTCCAACTATTCCCTGAACCCGTTAATCAAGGGATTAGAAAACTGCTCAGCCTACATTAGCGCTTTAATGTGTGGACTGATTCCTCCCTTGATCTAGGTCCTGTGAAAGGGCAGATAAACACTTTGATGTTATGAATAGAAGAGAAACTGATAAAGTGGAACATGGAGGTAGAATTTTCGTGCTGCAGTTATTTGGTCAAGCAAAGGTGGACATATGTTAGAGCTTAGGTCCTCCGCTGAAGGAGCCAATTCTGGGCCAACAGAACATCCATCAGCTTTTGAAGTTGTGATACATCTTTATTTTTTACGTCATCTGAAGGCCAAGATGATCGTGAGATCTTTTGTCTCTCCAAGTTGGAGAGTTCACAAGGATTACTGTTTGCGCATGTGGAGTCGCCATGGCGGCCGCAAATGCTTTGAGTTAGCGTGATAACTCATGAGCTGTATCTTTTATAGATCTTCAACTTTTATAGACACATAGACCTTAGTGGGAGGAAGAAGTGGATTGATTTTGGGAGAGACTGGTGTTATATTTCCAACACCATGGGGAGCTTTATCTTCAAAAGTTTTCTGGCCATCATCTCTTAACCGTTGATCCGATTTAGCCCACAATTTGGTGAAAATGAATCGACTCAAGATCTATGGTTTATGTATCGTATTTTACTCTAAAAGTTAATATTTTACTCACTAGGGGGGGTTTTATGCCAAAAATGTTGTGAAAAAACTTCATATTTGATTTGAGGAGTTCAATCAGGTGGGATTGCTTGTACAAAGCAGGGGCTTGGGGACTTTTCGGCGATATACCCTTGCTGCCCGGGACGACAAAATAGTCATGCTTGAGTTTAGTAGCAGTAAGTTCAGCATAGTTAAGGTAGGAATTCATGAAACATCATTTTTTAGCACCAGCTGAAAACAAATTTCAAACTTTTTTTTGTGATTATCAACACACAAATGGTTTTGTCGTGATTAACTTTTTTCCTGAGTAGTCTTTAAACATATATATATATATCTATTTTTAGAGAAAAAGTAAATAAAGAGGGAAAAAGTGATTTGGGGATGAATGAAAACAAAATGAATACCATGTTCAGAGTAAGGTTCTGCCACTGGTTGTACTGGAGCGGGGCAGAATGGACAAAGTCGCCAATGGCAGCGAAAAATTACCATCCAAACAAACTGGTGCCGATGCCAGCACTGTGTAGTCAGAAAAATAATTACGGCCAACCAAGTGTCAGAACACAGAATCGGACTCCACAAATCCCTTATTCCCACACTCCCAAATCTCTTTTTCCCATTCTCCAAGTCATTGCTGCACCACCGGTAATCCAGCACCACTGCATTCAGTGACCAGTCGGGTACCGACCTAATCCCCACTGCAACCCGCTGCTCCTGCTGTTTCTGTGTCTGCTGCTTTCGTTGCCGATTAACTTTAGGCAGGAAAAGTGAGCAAGGAACCAAATATGCGTCGTCATATTTTATATTTTGCATCCAAACACATTTGCAAGAAATGTTTTTAAATCCCTTGAGAGTACAGGTGTTTAAAAATGGCTCATCTCATCAATCCTGTAACAATAAGCTAACATGAACTTTTTGTTATCTATGCGTCTTTAGTTACTCACGATAACAGCAGAAGGGGAAAACACAGCATACCGATACCGTGTTGGAGAAAGCGTTCGAAAAATATTCCGACGCTGCTCCAAATATTTTCAAATATAACGTTCGAAAATGTTTTGAAACACTTTGGAATCAAATCAAAATGTTTGATTTTGAAATTGAAATTGAAGAATTGAGAAAAACTTTTCCTTTTTTTAAAAAATAAAATCAAAATTTTTATTTCAAAATTGAAAAATAAAGGTATATTTTTTTTTCAAACAAAACTCTTAACTCGTTTATGTCCTCACCAAGACAATAAAAGAAGAAAAAGAAGCAAAGTTTGCATATTTTATTTCTTATATTTATTTATTGGAGAGCACAAAATTTGATATAACAAAATTTTACATTTAAATGGCCCAAAAGAAAAACTGGTCAAGCTTGTTTTTAAATCGGAAAACAAAATAATAGGAAAATAGAGCATTTTAATTAAATAAGCTCAACTAGCGCTTATTAAAATGCCCTTGGTAAATAATTTTTTCAGTTTCTTAAAATATGACTGTATCTGACCCTTAAGAGACTTTCTTTTTTTTGTTTTTAATAATTTAAATAATTCTGTTTAGTAAGTCTTCACAGGCTTTAATAAGCGAAACAAAACAAATAAATCTTTATAGAATAGGACCTTCTCAATAGCCATGATGCATCCTCCCTTGTGGCCCCTTTGACTTGTGGCGTCCCCAAGGGCTCAGTCCTTGGACCCTTACTCTTTTAGAATATACATACTGCCCACTGATCAGATTATAAACAGGCTCAGTCACATCTTTAAATACGAATTAAAGACTCAAAATGAGTGCAACCCAACAGCTGGGACCATGAAATGAAATGATTAATTGAAACGAATGAATGAATTAGAATGTGTGGAGTGAAATCGGAGGTTGCAAAAAGAACAGAGATATGGTTTACTAATCAACCCGCAGAGAAATGTTAATTGCCCTTCACCCCCCCTGTCAAGACTTTGTCTTTATTTATCATTAGGGCAAGTTCTGTCATTTTGATTTGTGTTGACCCATCATCAATAAATGTGAAGTTGTGTCCCAAATACAATGTTTTTTGTAAAATATGAACTATTTGAGTAAAAGAGTGACATATACAAAATAAATCTCCTATTAGTGATTCATATACACCAAATTTGGACTATATAGGACCAACGGCTAGGAGGTTATGTCTGGAAAAAATGTGTTATTTATAAAAATGCTCCTGCTAGTGAGTAGAAAATATGGAGCTTTACAGTATAATATGATACATACATAATATACCTCCTAAAGTTGTCTAATAAGCACAACGTTTGGACTGAATCTGACCAACGGATAGAAAAAAAATGGAACTAAAACTCCCCCTAGCATCAGAAATATACAGCCGACCTTTCCGACAAAACCAATCCGGTTCCTCTGCACATTAAGGTAAATGTGTGTACAAAATTTGAATACGATCCTTGAACGTGGTGGCGGTGATGATTCCATAATATCCCCAACTTTTCAAGGATATATAATCATTCAGTGATGTAGAGCAGCAGCCAGTAGAGCATCTTCCAGGGTAACCAGCTTGGCTCCCATTACCTCGATCTGTCAGAACATATGCTTTCTCTTTTGAGTAGCGTCATCCTTTAGGCTACAGTCAATCACGGCGGAGACTCTCGCTTAAATACTGCACTCAGTTTCACCCTCCTTCCATATTCTTTGGATTTTAATTAGCATTGAATAAGTAATTACTGCGTAGTTACATAACTCTGGCGTTGTGCTTCAACCATCAGTCTAATGTTAACTGAAAGACAAAAACGCCTTTTTTTTGTTTTGGCTGTGGTGCTTCACGAGGATAAAATCGAACATTCTGGTGGTTGGATTCCGATTGGCTGGGAATCAATTTTAGATACAAGCGGACCCTCAAGACCAACAATTAGTAAAACTGATACCAGACTGCTCCTTTACTAAGTGATTATTTGGAATAACAGTAAAAATAAATGAATAATAGAGATCTATTGAAAGTCCAGCCAGAAAGACTATCCTTCTGCACACTCGGGCCACAGTTAATAGTCGTAGCACTCATTCAGTATCACGCATGCATGCTGAGCCAACCACCAATTAGAGTCACCGATTCACCTACATTAAATGTTTTCGACTGTATGAGGAAGCAAGAGTACCTTCGGGTCCACTTGGAGTCAGAACCATCGTGCTGCGATGTCATGCTAACCACTTCACGCCTTGGGTTTGTTTCAATTTATTTCATTTTAGGGTCACTTCATATATCTTTTTCTTCCAGCTGCTCCTTAGGGGTCGCCAGAGCAGAACATCCGTCTTCATCGTGTCCTGTCCCCCTGCCTGCATCTTCCTCTGTCACTTCAAATAACTACATTGTGCTCTCTCACCAAAATATCCTCTAAACCTCCTGTTGGGTCTCCTTCTCTTTTCTCCTGCCTGGCAGCTCCATCTCCAGCATCCTTCTACCAGTCGATCCTCTAGCGGCTGTTCTTTTTTTTTTATTGAATCGGTGCTGACCTTCTCTTTTGTCTGTGGGTCTGGCTTCACAAGTGTGTGCAGTGAGGTCATGGGGCTAACATTGATTGATCTGCCCAGCCTGCACAAATCTATGACCCTGAAGAAGGCTCACTCAATCTCGGCTGACGCGAGCCACCCGCTGTCCGAGGAGTTCAGGCTGCCTCCTATTACGTTCAGCCTTTCCTCATCTCCCGCTGCCTCCAGGCACGTTTCCTCCTCTCCATCTTCCTTTTCTTTGACCAACAGTAGCATAGATTATGCCGGTACCCTGCTGGTTACTAACGCTAGTGGTGCTCATTATAAACTTGAGCCCAAATTGATCCAGTTTGGAAATCAGTGGGCAGGTTTTGTTTTCCACATATAGATATGGCACTGGTTTTTACTTTTGATGCCTATACTGATAGAACCTACCCCTTTCATCCAGGCTTGGCCCCCAGAAGTACGCTGGTTACCCCTTCATGGCCGGGTTGAGACATTTCATATACCAGAGGATTCTTGATGGAGACCCATGCTGGTATATCCAAGCCTAGAGGTAAGATAAGCCTCTCCTGTCAGACTCTTGCATCTATTGCATACGCTCCTCCCAGGTGTTTCTTATCGCTGCTTTGAATCTGAGTTTTGAATCAAATGTCTTCCAAAGGCTTTTAAAAGGGTTCTCTGTGATGGTCGGGATTCGGGTGTCTGGTACCATGAATCTGAATTTTGAATACTACTTCTTCGGAACTATAGAACTTAATTTTAACAGTTGCCCTCCCTGACCATCTGAGGGCTCCACAGACGACTGACACATTTAAAAAAGGACTTAAAACTTTCCTTTTTAGCAGAACCTATAACTTTAATTGACATTGCTGCTTTTTGGTCAGGTTTTTATATAGTTATTGTTTTATTTTTTATTGATGCTTTTATCTGCTTTTACTTTGTAGCACTTTGAGATTTGATCCAAATGTAAAGTGCGTTATTAATCAAATGTATTATTATTATTATTATTATTATTATTATTATTATTATTATTATTAATTTTGTAGGCTTAAGGGATATACTTGCCCACCTCCTCCGCCTCGACTCCTTCAGAATTCACCTTTACACCAAGCACTAACTTTATTACGATCGTTGCGTCGTTGTTAAAGGCTAACATTGGTAGGTGGCGGATCCCAGATCTTTGTTTTGGATTTTCATTGCCAGGTGGAACAGGATGACTGACTTTTATTCTTGGAGCATCCTCAATTAACTCTTGTCACTGTGTGGTTTTTCTTTCTTTTCTTTTTTTTACCTCTGGATGGAGTCACAAATTAAACTGAGCAGTAAATCAGCGTTGGCAGCTTGAAGAGCTGAGATTGAGATTGTGTTTTTAAGTACTTATTCCAAATATCTGGCAGGGGACAGTACAAAGACACACACACTCACACACACAAACACGGCCTGTGTGTGTATGTGTGTGTGTGTGTGTATCCCTGGTGTAAGCCATACTTAAAACATTTGTGATTGAAAAATTATGCTCTACTGCTTGAATGTCAGTTCAGCAAACGAGCACGAGTAGGCAAAAGACGAATTTGCATAAAAATGAGGATGAACTAAGGAGCCAGCTGTCATTTTGTAACTTAACCTTCATGCCACAGCAAGGGCGTTATCCATTAACATCATCTTCCTCCGTGTTACATCGGAATCAGGGGAAGAGACAGTGGATCATGAATGTCATTCGGCATTAGTTAGAAAGTCGGGAGATCTTAATAACCATCTTGATCTATCCTCTAGCGAACAAATGTCTTGGCCATCCTTTCAATAATTGGGATATTTAAAGCTGGACTAAAGCAGGGGACGGACTTGAATACATAAAAATCTACATTTGACTTTTACGTACATCTCCTGACACATGAGGACAGGACAGGATTCGATGAGGTAATTACCTGCAAACCCATGAGAGCCCACCTCCACTGGCATGTAACTTGATCTCCACCTCCTTCTGCTGCGGTCCTCGACCAGCGCCTGGTACTTCAACTTCATTGGAGACCCTTTTCCTTGATTTCAGTCGAAATTTTAGTCTAATTTCCCTTTTAACTGTTTATATATATATTTATATTACTGAGAATTTGCAGGATTAGTCAAAAACCCTTTCATCTGGTAATTTTCAAATTTAATACCCACATAGAACTTGGTGCGAGGAAGAACTGGATTGACTTTGGGAAAATTCAGTAGAATATTCCCGACACTAGGGGCGGCTTTGTCTCTAAATATGTTGGGCCACAATTAAGTAATAATTGGTCCAATTTAGTCCACGTTCGGTAAGGGGCGGACTTTTTCATGAAAAAACGTAGTTTTTCGTAAATAACTTTTTTAACAATCGAACAGTTTAGTCCAAATTAGGTTCATATGATTCAATCTGAAGAGATCTATCTTGTACAAATCAAATCCGTTTCTTAAAAAACGGCCGCTATTAATAAAAACGGGGATTATTGTTGTTGTTATGCAGTGAAAGACGCTGTTCGAGAACCACCGTGAGCTTTCCCACGTCTCCGTTTCATCAAATAACCCGCGTCATGTGGCCTGCAGCGGCGTCGTCTCCCCCAGCATGCACAGAAAGAGACGTCACGTCAATTAAGATCACTTTTATCACCAATATTAATCTTTCAGTGCCACCGGACGGCCAGTGAATTATTAATACGGCCACCACTCCAGAACCGCACCGGGTCTTCGCCTTAATTCCCACCTGACTGGCAAAATAGAGACCGCTATGAGATTCTCACGCCCGCAGGTCACCGATACTCACGTCAAACTGAATCACGAGTTCCAGCTCAAATCTCAAGTCGCTGCTGGACCACAATATTTAATTGCACTCAATTACGGATCAGTCAGGCGTGTAAGAATATGCCGCCGCCCGCCGCTCCCTCACCCTGACTTGCTCGCCGTCACTCCTGACCTGTGTGTGCGTCTCCGTAAGGCAGGATTACCTCAGGGTGTGAAAAAACATTAACAATATTCCAACTTAAAGCCTCCGCTGTGGCATTAAGTTTATCTATTAATATTCATTAAGCTTTCCCTCTGAAAACGGAAGGGAATATTTATTTCTGCGTTTTCTGTTTCTGACATTTTTATTTTCTATTTTTTTCACAAATTTTTTGCTGCTAGCCATTGTTGTTGTTTTTTTTTAAATTTCCATGATCCATATGTAGGAATTTTAAGACGTTTAGAAGGCAAACATTGGATCTTGATGAAATTTAATAAAAACTCTTCTTGGAGATGGAGTAACATAAAATGAAAAAAAAGGAAGATTAGCGTTTTAACTTATCGGTATAACTAAAGAAGTTTTTGAATGATCGCGTTTACAAGAATTATCTCGACGGACTCTGCGGCAAAGACGATTCCATAAAATCTCCAATTTTTCCGTGGGATATAAAAATCCAGCGCAGAATCTTGAGATCTGTCTGGTGTATTTGTTTGTGAGTATTCTGTTGTTGTCCTCTTCAGTTTTCTTCACTTGTTTAATCTCTTATGTTTCATCCACAGCAACATTCCCACGGGTCACTCTTACTTCTTTGTTCAGTGTCCCATTTGTCCAAGCCCCCCAAAACACAATTAATTATTCAAAGGGCCTGTATGGAAACACAGCTTCTCCGCTTTTATTGTTTTAACTCTGTTTTCAAAGAAAAAGGACAACAGGTAAACTTCACCACAGGTGATGACCACCTCTCACCAGCGAGAGCTCCAGCCTGTTTTTCCTCGCAACTGGAATATTTTCCGATATTTTTCTGAGTTTTTCCCAAAAGATTTCGTGCTTCTATCCCTTTTTGAACCCAGGATGTTTGCTCCCATAAGGCTCCGTATGCATGAAGATTATGAACACATCTAAATTTCCCTGTGTGTACAAGAGTGAACCTAAAAAACTCTTCATCTTCATCAAAACATGTTTCTTTCCCTGTAAATTATAAACCTGCGACTCAGCCTAATGTGGGGATTTATTGGTTGAGAGATCATTACGCTGCGTGTTAATAGATGGGAAGAGGAAAAAAAGAGGGTCGTGGTATAAAGACAAAAGGTTTCCACCCAGGTAGTTGAAGATTATGAGCGAGGCACTGGGCGAGAGAGAGGGAGAGAGAGAGAGAGAAAGAGAGGGAGAGAGAGAGACCAAGAGAGAAAGAGACCAAGAGAGAGAGAGAGAGAGGGGGGGAGAGAGAGGGAGAGGGAAAGTGGGAGATAGAGAGAGAGAGGGGGAGAGAGCAACCAAGAGAGAAAGAGAGAGAGACCAAGAGAGAGAGAGAGACCAAGAGAGAGACCAAGAGCGAGAGAGAGAGAGACCAAGAGAGAGCGAGAGAGAGACCAAGAGACATAGAGACAGAGAGAGAGAGACCGAGAGACAGAGAGACCGAGAGAGAGACCAAGAGAGAGACCAAGAGAGAGAGAGAGACCAAGAGAGAGAGAGACCAAGAGAGAGAGAGACCAAGAGAGAGAGAGGCCGAGAGAGAGAGACCAAGAAAGAGAGCAAGAGAGAGAGAGTCCACAGAAAATGAGGGACATTCTGAGGAGGCAAATGCCTGCTGTTAGTGGAAGGAGGAGGGAGGATGAACAACAAAGAACAAGAAAGAGGATCTTTCCATGGCAGCTGTGGGAGAGAGCAAAAGTAGAAAATATATTGAAAAGGAGACTCGGATCCAGCTGAGTGTTTAAGCAGGAGAGAGAGAGGGAGAGAGAGAGAGGGAGAGGGAGAAGGAGAGTAGAGTGAGAATAAATATGCTGTTTCAGTGGTTATGAGCAGAGGAGGAGGGCGAGGAGGGGGAGGAGGAGTGGGAGAAAGGTCGCCTGTGGTGCGCAGTAATGAACCCATATGTCTATGCGACATTATATTCACATATAAAGCCGAGTATTTTCACATATTCATGCGAGTCGAATGTCTTTAATAGTAAGAGCCCTGGAGACAAGCTGTTGTCTGATAGTTTACACGCGTCTGACATTAAACAGCAGCGGTGTCATCGGGCTTTTAACCGAACGGGTTTCGATGAGAGAGAAAGAAGAAAGAAAAAAAAACGATTTTCAGCTCATCTGGATCAGAGTTGATAGAATGATGCCGCTCTTCCTGCCTCAAGCCCCCATTTTTACCTGGGGACCTGAGGTCATTTGTGATAATTGCCGAGGAAGTCGGTGATATTAATCCCGTTCGAATGCGAAAGTGAAAATTACCCACCATTTATCAAAAACACAGAGGTCATGTGATCATTTTTAGTCCCGTCTCAGTGATCTTGGGGGGGGAGGAGGGCAGAATTCATTATATATTGTCTCTTCTGCCTCTTTCCTGGTCGGAATTATTGCAGCCCTCGGTGTAGAGAAGGAAATATTGTATATTAATACTCATTAATTATTGCATCTAGCTGCGTTCTCCATCAGTACACGAGCCGAGTGATCCGCTGCCGGGAGTTATCAGGGTTTGGTGCGACATGGGTAATTATAATCTTTTTCCTTTTCCCTTTATTTATCACATGTCACTCAGTACAATGTTGTGAACTTTATCTCTGCATGTGGCCCCTCCCTGAGGGAGCAATGGGACCGGAGAGCTGAGGTTTCAGGGTCTTGCTCTAGGACCCACGTCATGTTGCGTCAGGGGTTGGGCTTGAAACCCGGTCTCCTGGTTGAGGGACGACTGCTCTACCCACTGAGCTAAAGCCGCCCCAATTATTATAATTGCAGTGTTGGGCACCCCAAGGGGAAAGAATCACCACACGCTTACACTGGGGTCAAAGAGTTAGAGAGATTGCCCGACCACCTGACCTCCAGAACCCCTGCTCAGCCCAGATTCTTCCCATAGGCTTGCATCTAGAAGTAAGCAGAGCCGAGCGTCCGAACAAATTAGGTAGTATTGTAAAATATTTTCATCTTAATGGGACCATTTGGAGCGTCTTCTTGGTTGACCTGGTTCTGCAGGACTAATTTAAACCAGAACTATAAAATATTTTACGCTATTTCCAGAAATAATACGGACATGGAGTGAGAATTGTGCGACTGGGTGTTTCTTACCGTGAAGATTTTTGGAATCATTTCCACGCTCGTCTCCTCCGGAAACAATGATGTCATCAACTCAAATAGAGTTTCAAGCGACCTGTAATTGTGTTGAGTCACTTTTTAGAAAAAGTTCAAGGTTTGGTGAATCTTCAAAAGTTTGAAAGGTGCTTCCGGCTGAAAGAATGGAGGTGTAGTAGATTGTTGAAACATGTTTTTGATCATCTTGTCCGTTTGTTTGAAGTGGAAACTTCGTTTGAGAAATACTGAATATTTCTGAAAGGCAGGACTCCAGCGAGGGGCTACCCATGATTCATTCCATTATCATCTGCACTCTACACGCCAAAATGTCCTTGAATAAGAAACCGAACGCCAATTTGCTCCCAATGGCTGTTCAGGTGGTCTATAAACTCCTGATGAGGGTGTGGCCCCTTGCATGGCTGTCACTGCCACCTTTGAAGGAAGGTGTTCGAGTGCTGACCTGTGTTCTAAAGGCGCTTTGAGTGTTCGAACATACTAAAACGGTACTAATCAAGTACAGTCCATTTACAATTTAGTCAGGATCTCTACAAATATGGCCTTTTTCTCTCTTTTTCATCCAAAACCTTGAGTAAATTTAGTATAAAAAAGTAATTCTAGCCACCATACGACGCCTTAAATTCCTACCACTTCCTGTATGTGGCTCTTGTTACTCAGATTAACCCTTTTTTCCCAGAAGTCACCTGTACCTCTTGCACACAAAGGGGAATAAACGGATTAAATCTGATGTTCCTGATATCTCCATGCCCGTCACTTTCCCGTTTCTCAGCAGTTGGAGATGAACTCTTTATGTATATTTCAACATACAAACAAGCTCCCTCTCACAAAATGTTCTCCTCTTATCAAAACTAACCACTTGCACAAAATTATTCATATATTCCAGCTATCGTATCTTCTAACCCCATGCAAAGACAGATGCACAAACTCTACCTCTCTGGTAATTATGTGCTCCATCATGTGTTAGGCCCCGCTTTCCCGGGAAAGAAGCATAAATCCAGAAGGATTTTGGTCGAATTATTCAACTCATGGATTAGTTAAACCTAGCATAAATTTACAAATAACCAAAAATGAGGTAAACGACCAAATAAAAAAAAAAATAAGGCCTGAGGGTGCTGATTAAAGCCGAAAAACACAACCAAGGCGTGACTCCCCACTCAGAATCTAAACAAGAATTGCCTTAAACTAAAAACCAAACATATTTGAAGCAGAGTATTTGCTTTCTAGCCAAACCTGCCCCAGTCCCCAAGTAGTTTAATATTATATCCACGAAAAGTTGGGATGTCAAGGAGAAAAGTCTTGCATACGTGGTGCTTTACTTTAAAAGCTCATATTTTACCCACTAGAGGGTGTTAAAGAAAAAACGATGTCATCGTATTCATTTTTTTGGCTCTATAATTTCTGACTGATTTATCCGATTGAGTCCAAACTTGATGCGCATGAATCGACTCAAGAAGATCTACCTTGTCCATATCGTATATTACCCATATTATGATCTAACAGTTCATATTCTACTTATTTCGGGGAGCTTTTTACGAAAAATACTGTGGACATAACTTCACATTTAGTTTGAGGAGTTCACTCAGGGAGATTGCTGGCACAACGACGGGGGTTGGAGGACTTTTGGGGGATATACACATGCCACGGGGCAGAAACCTAGGCCTACACTTTCGCCCCCCGACAGCATGGATATATCCTCGAAAAGCCGATATCCCCTGCATTGTTCTAGTAATCCCCTTGTCGAGCTCATTACTCAAAACTGTCTATCGGACCAGCGGTTAGGAAGTTATGTCTGAAAAACTCTTTCTTTTTCTTTAAAAAGCTCCCCCCAGTGAGTAGAGATATTAATTCTTAAAGTTTAATAGGATATATACAACAGTAGATACAAATCACATGTAACAGTATATAACAACGACTTTCCTAAAAAAAAAAACCCAGAACTCCAGACTTGGCTAAATCAGACTGACTGTTGAGAAATTAGGCTCCCAAACTTTTGGAGATAAAGCTACCGCTAGTGGGGTAGGTCTAGAAGTGACCTTTCTCAAAATCAATCCAGTTCTTCCTCATACTAGGGTTTATGTAGGAATAAAATTTGAACTTGATCCATGGAATAGTTTATAAGTTATCTAATTAACATGAAAGACTTGCAGTGGTGGAGGCGGATGAGGCGGCAAAGACGATTTTGTAATATTATTGACATTTTGGGGATATAATTACACACGGTTGCAATTACAGGCTCAAAATTTGGCCAGAAAAAGACCAAAAACAGATTCAATTCACGGCGTGTCGACAAAATAAATCAAAATAGTTAAAATCAGTTGAAGGAATCGGCGTCCAAAAAACGACGGGATGAAAAAATCCAACAGGAGCTGATCAAGTGGACCCCCAACAATGACACAAAGTATTCTGTAACTCAGTCACATCTGAACTTCAGAGGCTTTCGTCCTGAAATGGATTGAATTTGTTTATTTCCATTAGCAGCAGCGGTTTACTTTTGAAAATTAAACTTTCTGGGCAATCCATTATCCTGGCTGGACAAACCCAAAGTTCTGCAGCAGGAATGTAAAGTAATAACCGAATTAGCAAACAATGAAAATGTTTGACTTGAACGCTGACAGGGGATGAATAAAATAAAACAAACTCGCTGACAAAACCAAAGTGGAGAAAAAGTAGAAAACTTTGAGAGAGAACTGGGAAAAGTATGCAAATGCAGTTTTTTTATATCCCCTGAAAGTTCGGGATATAAAAAAGTTGCTTTAGCTTTGAAGTTGCTCTGGCTTCAAAGGTCAGCCCGTAACTTTACAACCTTTTGTCTGATTTCGTCCAAATTCGGTGCAAAAGAATCGAATCCAGGAGATCTATCTTGTAAACGTTGTTTTTCACTGTAATAGTTCATATGTAACTCACTAGGGGAAGCTTTTTACAAAATAGTATTTTTGGACTAAATAGTATATACTGTTTCATGCATAATTTTCTAATTTTATACCCACATAGACCTTAGTGCGAGGAAGAACTGGAGTTATTTTGGTAAAGCTCGGTTGCATAGTTTCGACACTTGGGGAAGTTTTATCTTCAAGATGTTTTCGGCTCAGACTTAGCCATGACTTCCTAATTGTTGGTCGGATTTATTCCAACTTTGGTGAATATCGATGGAAAACTTCATACTCACATAGACCTTAATGACAGGAAGAAGTGGATTGATTTTGGGGAAGGTCAGTGGCATATTTCGGACACTAGGGGGAGCTTTATATCCAAACCTTTTCGGAACCGTAATTTCTCAACAGTTAGTCTGATTTAGTCCAAATTTGAAGAGCTGTCTTGATTTTTTTTTTTTTTTATCAAAATCCGTTTTATTTATTATTATATTCGGTGCGTTTGAGTGGACACAAGGAGATCTGTCTTGTATATATCATATTTTACAATAAAAATTGATATTTTTCTCACTGAGAGGAGCCTTTTAATGAAAAGAAGAAAAAAAAAGTATTCCAGACATAACTTCCTAACCGTTGATTAACTGCGTTGGTTCAAGCAATCCGGGGATTGCTTGAACCAACGCAGGGGATCGGGGACTTTTCGGGGGATGGGTCTAGTTAATTTAGGGCAGGTAGCTCTCCCTTCCACCTATGAGCCGCCTTCAGTGAATCTGCAGCTCCTGAGTTAGTGGATTAACCATGTTTCGCCGATAAGGAACAGAATGTTTTAAGCCGCTATTCCACTTTGCTTCTATTCTAACTTCTTCTTCTTCTAACTATTTTTTTTTTTTTTCCAAAAGTGAAGGATGTGTAACGTTTTCTGTCAGTCTGTCATTCTCTGTTATGGGTTCTCTTCTGTTTATCTCTGTCAAAGATGCTGACAAATGCGATAGATCGTGGTCGCTGACGCAGAAGCCGCCGAGTAAGCTGTAAAAGACTAAGATCGGATAGCTCATTAAAAAAAAAAAAAAGAGCTATCTAAAACGTCTGTGCTCCGGTGAAATAAGTTACTAGTCCAGGCAAACCCTCGTCAGATCTTTTCACTGATCAGGCATAACATTAAAACCACCTCTTATACATGTTTTATATCAGAACAAAGAAACACCTTTTTCTTTTTTTAGATATTTGTGCTACTGGATCACAGCGTTGCTGTTTTAGTAGGACACCGTATTATGTCCGAGTTTGAAAGGGTTTAGACAGTTGATGTTCTTCTAATCCTGCTTTTATTTATTTATTTAAATTTCTTTTTAGCCTGTTTCCACTTCCAAAGTCCCTTTCAACCTGTGGTGTCCCACAGGGCTCCATCCTCGGTCCCTTACTCTTTACCATATACATGCTGTCACTGGGTCACATATAAAACAGGTTGTATGAAAGACTTTTTGAATAGTTCATAAGACTTGTGAACATTGTTTTCCCCCTCATCCACTAAAATAATCTTAAAATAAACTATGAACTACTTCATTTTGTGTGTGATTTGAAGCATTTCCAATTATGGAATTTCAGTTTTTTTGTGCTTCGTCTAATCATGCACTGTAAAAAGAACATTCTTGATGAACTTCAAGAAAATTTTCAGATAGTTACCTAAATTAAATTTAGTAATTTTGATCCAAATCATTCATTTAAGCTGTAGATTTTGAATTTAAATGGGTCCCCAACAGTTTTACATTGTCTAATATTTGTCTTAAAATGCTGCATTAAAAATATACACACATATAATTACTGTTTTATATTTAAGTTTTTGATTTTAAGATAAAATGTACAAAAAGTATATTTTTGAAAAAATTTGACGCTGGAATTTTTTTTTTAATATGTTTTTGAGGTCTAACCATGCACTGTAAAAAGAAAATTAAATCAATGAAACTAAAGAAAAGATTAGTAACTTGAAAATACTTAATTCAGTTGAGTGTTACGAGTTGAAGTACATTTTTTGGAGTTGATCAAGCAATGCTCCTTTTTTTTTTTTTTTTTTTTTTTTACAGTGTATTATAGAAAATCCTATATTCATCTCCTTTCAAATACCGGTTCATCTCCTACCTGGTTAAATCCCGACGGTATCGCTGTGATGTGGTTTAAGGCTTTCCCTGTGGCAGCGGAGCAACTAAGATAAAGAATCCAAAGATGAGGTCACGCAATTTTTAAATGGATCTTTTTAACGTCGCGCTGACGCTGCAAAAATGTTGCATTATTAAACATATTCAAATTATGTTCCCAAAGGCAAGTGACACTGCAAAAAAAACTAAAAAAAAAACGGTTTAGGTTAACTCCTGGGCTGAGATGATTCCTGAACTCTTGGCGCTCTGTTCTCAGCTCGCCCCGCTCCGCTGAGAGGCATGAAAAGGGGAGAGAGAGAGCTTTTATTACTTAGTTTTCAGTCCCCCATCAACTGGCCTACTTGAACGGGGGGATACAAAGGATGAGCGACGGAAGGAAGATGAGGGATGAAAAAAATCACGCCGGGATTCAGATGGAAAAGTCCTCGGAAGTCTTTCCTCGTGTCGTGGGAACTCAGGGATTCACACAGAATAAAGCCGCAGATCAGATCTAATTTGTATTAAGCTAATATCTGGTCAAAATCGCGTACCTCATCAATCCGAAAGAAATACAGACGTTTTTTTCAATATGTTCGAGATGATAATGACTCTGTGAGAATATTTGTTTTCTGGACATTCTTGCGAGGAATTAAAAAAATGAAAAATCTGGATGCGGCTGGTTAAAACTGGAAAATATGAGAGAAAAAAGGCCAAATTAGAAGCTAATATCATCCAGGGAGGAGTGGATTGGAATTTTTGGACTTGGCGCATTCTGTCGTCCCTGACTACCAAAAGCCCCCAGTCCCCTGCTTTGTACAAGCAATCCCCCTGATTGAACTCCTCAAATTAAATGTAAAGTTATGTCCAAATCGTCGAGCCAAATATGGATTAAATCGGACGAAAGTTGAGAAAACAATGCCCCAAAACTAGATAAAGCTCCCCTTAGTGTCGGAATTATAAAATCAATCCAGTTCTTCCTTGAACTAGGGTCTCTCTGGTCTATCTCTGTCTGTATACATTTTGAAAAGGATTTAATTAGGGGAACACTTAATCATCACAGTTGGTTTAAATTTCCCTTCTGGTAGCGTGATGTGGTTCCTGCAGCTCATGCAGGTGAACCAGGTAGTCCAGTTCCTCCAGGATGGCACGTCAAGACGAGTGCCATGGTAAGAAGGTTTGCTGCGTCTCCCAGATCAGTCTCAGGAGCTGGGAGGAGTTGCTAGGAGACGGGCCGTTAAATGAGGAGAGCTGAAGAGGTCCGTAGAAGGACAACAACCCAGATGTGGGACCGGTATCTGCTCGGTAGTACCTGAAGGAACAGGGGAAGCAACGTAGCTGTCGGGCGACAAAATGACCGGCAGCAGCTACTGGTGGGATGTTTCTGGACAAATTGTCAGAAACATACTCCATGAGGTCGGCTGTCCTCTAGTAGGACCTGTGCTCAGAATCCCACTAGAGGACGTTCGGCACATAAGGACATTGTAGAGGGCATCTGGCATAAAAACCCATGCCAGATGCCCTTCCTGCCACAACCCTCCCCATTTATCCGGGCTTGGGACCGGCACTAGAAGGACACTGATTTGTGACTCCTTTGTGGCTGGGTTACAATAACGCAGTAGTTAACCCCCAAAACATAACTATAAACTTTTTGCGGCCATTATTAGGCTGTAAAACGTTTTGCAAGCAGTATTTGCACTATAACCTTTATTGGACTATACAACTCTTTCAGCTGTTGTAAAAGTCGGTCAGATCCTTACGCTAGATAGCCCAAATGTTCACTTCCTGCCAAATGTATCCCACCTACTGACGGCTGAACAGAATCGTTGTTACTCTAGTTCAGGTTGTGGTTCACTCACCCAATGAACACAGTTATAACCTTTCTCCTGTGCCGGAGTCTCCCTTTCGGGTCCAACCATTCAGTCTACACCTTAAAACCTCACCTGTTACTGGATGTTTTGTTATGACTGATCGGCGTGTAGAGCCTTTGAACTACAAGAATACAGTTGCTCAGACACTTAAAAACAGATTCGGCACTGCAGCATTGTCGGGCGAGGATCAGGCATCTGGAAGACTCGTATTGGATACCATACGCCTGAAGCCTCCGGCAGAGATTGGCAGTAGACTCCAGAGGTCAGACATCGCTCTCTTAGAATGTTTTCACTCTCAAACTCGAAGCCCTTCTCAAGTGACATCTCCTGAGGCAACTTATGAGACCCATACACAGTTCCCTTTCTAGCTCCAAAAAGGAGCAACTTCAGTTTTACAGTAGTATCCCCCCGAGACCTCCAAATCAACTTTGATAAGTAAAGTGATTTCCCCTTTAACTTGGAGCACTGATCTCATCAACTCTCTCTCGGCAGGATTGCACAGAGGAAGAATTAATTCCCCAAATGTCAAACTATTTCTTCAAGAGACATAATGTAAAAAAAAACAATAGTTAACTGTCATATAATACTTACTTATATGCACATAATTATCAGGAAATACTGCCGGATCCTTCCATCTCAAGTTCAATAGCGTGAAAAACCACGTGACTAAGTTTATGTATAAGTTCGCTCAAGGTCAGACAAGCGTCACTTTTTTATTGCAAGCCTAGGAAAGGTTTGTAAAGTTCAGGCCATGTATTAAGAATACAGGAGGTGGAACATAAATGACCTGTGACCCCCCTCCGGGACTCTACGGGTTTGCATTACAATGAATCAGAGTTTCGTTTTTTTTCACTTGTCTGGCCCGTCGGTAACGAGATAAAGAAACGTTGGGGAGAACTGGTTACTAAATGTCTGTCCCTTCTGCTCGCCTCTAGCTTTGCACATTTAATTTCCGGAAGGCAGCTGACAGCCAATTACCCGCTCAGCGGAGCAGACAATACATCGGGCTTCAGACGCGGAGTGGCGAAAACAAGAAAATCAGCGACTGTGGTCTCAAGCCCGCTTCTCTTAAATCTAATGGTGAGGATGTTAGTCGGACCAAAATCTGATTTTAGGGGCCGGGCCGGCTTCCCATTAGAGAGTACACACAACACAGGGAGAAAAGGTCCTGCTGGGAAAGGCTTGTATCAAGTAACAGATTGTTGTTGGCTTTTGTCTTTGAACAGATGGCCTCATTTAAAGTTACCGCAAATGATGGACTTCACACGAGTCCAATGTTCCACTTCTTTGCGTGGTTAGCGCCAAGCTCTTGGCATGGCGGAACGAGTGTAGCTGGTCCTCCTCTCTCCTGGGTGGGCGAACTTTGTTGTTGGAAGCTAAACACAAGGCTAGCTGTTGTTGGAAAGTAGAGAGCCACTCGTCCATAGGTGCGCTCAGAAAGTTGGTTTACATGAACCCCCTTATTCTAGAAGAAACATTGTAGTCGGGAAGAAAAAGCAGCATGTCGCAAATAGGATTTCATTCTTTTGCAGGGGTTAGTATAAGTTCTTTTTGAATGATTATCGGAAAGGTAAGAGCTGCGTGTAAACTGTGGAAAGGGATAATTCCTGGAGAGCGGGTGTCCGGCGGCGCTACTCAAGTAAGAAATAATGACTTTCACAAACACGTCCAAGAAAATGAGTCAAGAGCCGGGATGGACCGACTCTGTGAACAATTTATGAAACTTTTTATAGAACTCGATAATAAGGATAAATGCCGCCACAACAAAAGCGGATCAGAACCAACAACTTCACGTTTTATTCGATAACAAATGAAGTGATCGCAGAGGAGGTAAACCGTCCTTGGGTTATTCAGAATTTAACCGCACGATGGGGAGTTTCTGCTTTTAACGTAGCTTCAGATGATTTCAATGAACGTATCTTTTCTGGCGAGTTTAACAGAGCCTCACTAATAACGTAATGTTGGGTAATGCAGTTAGTCAGAGGAAACCCACTCCGAAGTACCGACAAGGCTTTGATGCAACGCCTTTCCCTTTCTCTCTCTCGCCCTCGTTTCTCCAGTAGGCTATAAGAGTAAATGTTAGTTATTATCAAGCTGTGTATTCATTAAAAGCATCATAATAACAGAATAAAACTGAACTCATCACATAATAAATCCTAACCCAAACTTGAATATTCATTCGGAATGATTTTAATCCGAAAGAAGAAACGAGTCCATGTAAACTGAAGACAGTACCGATGAAAAATGTGGTAAACCAGAGAGAAAAGCAAAGAAATGGCTTTTAATCCGTTACGGTATCAGCTTATCATTACACAGAAAGATGATATTCAACCAGAACGTTTTTGTTTTTTACAGCACTGCCCCATATTCTTATATGGACGAACAGATATTTTGATCAAAACTGCCAAATCTGATATTATTCGGAGATTTAAAGCTTGTGCTTTGAAATATAATAATCCACACTCTAGTTATGTCTTAATTCATAAAGATGTGCATTCAAAGTAATACACTTGTGTTTGCACCTGTCAATCATAACATTATAATCGTCTCACAACTCGCCCACAACTCGCACTCAGATCCATCAATTTTCCCATTTTTCCATCTTCTGATACATCGAATTCAAAGACCCGCGGCGGCGATGATGATTCCAATAATATCCCCAGTTGAGAGATTTTCTTGATGTTATCCTGGTTGGCTCGGAGACTGGGGTTCGAATCCAAGTCAAAAGGGGGCGTGGCAGAAGTCCAGTGTGGACCCTTACGCAAGGTCCTTAGTGCTACCAGCCCACCCATCCACCTCTGGTGCCGGTCCCAAGCCCGGATAAACGGGAGCGGTTCCAGGAAGGGCCTCCGACGTAAAAACCTAAGCCGAACAATCAAAATGCAGAACGAGACGATCCGCTGTGGCGACCTCTTCAAAATGGAAGAGGCCAAAAGGAAGTCGTTTTTTTTGATATCCTGGCTTAACAGCGGGAATGAATTGTAATATTTGATCAAACAGGTCGTGTCCGACGTCTCTATCTGTCACGACTTTAGAGCTACAAGGCCTAGACTTCCCCTGTGGGGATTAATGAGGTTTCTCTGGATTTGGGGCTACGAAGAAATTAACCTCTACCCTCGCATGGCCATTAATGTGAAACTCATCTCCCTCGTCCTCCCACTGCTCCTTCATCAACCCGACGAAGTGAACACAATTACACACCATCTGAATACTGATCATCATAACCACCTCTCCTGAGCGATGCTGCGATTTGTGTTGCTCCTGTAGCGACCCATCTCTTCTGCTCGGAGTCTTTCTGGATGCTTCATCACACTCTGGCTGATGGATTAGGGACGCGGACCCTAAGACCTACTGGCGGTTCAGGCGTATTCATTGCCACCTCTCGGGTTGGTGTAGCGTTCTCAACAGCCAGCAGCCATCATTCACCACAGAAGGGGAACCGGAGTCCAGTCTACATTATTCAGACACTCGGGCGATCGCTCACGTCGCCCTGGAATGTGTTAGGAGTACCTACTGTGATGGATAGTCATCATCTCATTTACTCCCTCATTTTTCGTCCCTCCGGATCCCTCTTCTTTTTTTTTCTCCTCTCGGTTGTGTTTATTCTCATTTACCCTGCGTTCCTTTTCACTTTCGTTATTTCACATCCATCCCTCACCGTTTCCGAAGCTACACTTTCTTAGGAGCGTCCTCAGTGGCATTTCCTGCCGAATCGGCAATTAAAGGAGTCCGATGAGCCAGCGGGTGTCGTCTTTGTCTCTATAACAGCATTTAACGATCAATGCAAAAAAAAAATACGTTTGTAACATGTTTGCTTTTGATATGATAATGATAATGGAGTCGGACCCCGTTCCCACTCTTTAGGCTAATCTGAGTGGATCAGCTGCTTGCGTTAACCAAATGGGCATAGACCCCAAACCCTCAGCTGCTGTATATATATATATATATATATATATATATATATATATATATTGTTTTACTTACAGAACCATCTAAAAGCTGTCCAATGTCATAAAATAAACTTAACTGCAATCTGTGTGTCACAGATAAACCCAGACTTCAGAACAGTTTGGCAAGAAGTGTTTGTTGGTCTTTCCTCCTTATTTATGAATCTATACACACACACACACACACACACACACATACACACATACTCACACACACAGAACTACATACGCACACACAGAGCTACACACACACAGACACACATACACACACAGACACACACAGAGCTACAGAGAGACACACACACACACACACACACAGAGCTACACACACACAGACACACATACACACACAGACACACACAGAGCTACAGAGACACACACACACACACACACACACACACACACACACACACACACACACACACACACACACAGAGCTACACGCACACACACATACACACAGAGCTACAGACACACATACACACACAGACACACACAGAGCTACACAGACACACACACACACACAGACACACACAGAGCTACAGACACACATACACACACAGACACACACAGAGCTACACAGACACACACACACACACGCACACAGAGCTACACGCACACACACATACACACAGAGCTACACGCATAAAGACAGACACGTAACACACACAGACACACACGCGCACACAGAGCTACACACACACACACACACACACACACACACACACACACACACACAGAGCTACACACACACACACACACACACACACACACACACACACACACACACACACACACACATACACACAGAGCTACACGCATAAAGACAGACACGTAACACACACAGACACACACGCGCACACAGAGCTACACACACACACACACACACACACACACACACACACACACACACACACAGAGCTACACACACACACACACACACACACACACACACACACACACACACACACACACACACACACACACACACACACACAGAGCTACACATTTACACACATATACACACACGCACACGCAGTAACACAGTGGCAATGACGATTCTTTCTGCAGAAACGACTTTGAAATAGAATTTGGCAGAACACAAATAAAGAATAATGAACGGAAAAATAACAAATCACAAAAAACAAAAAACAACTCGTGGGCTAAATTTGGCCTTTAATACGAAATGTTATGACTCATAAAAGGCAGAGACCTTTTGGTTATAAGCCTCTGTTAAATTGATCTAAAGCTCAGTTCTCTATCTCCGGCCATCTAGGGGAAACATTGTTAATAACACAAGATCGAAGGAGCCTCTGGAAAAAGATTATTAGGTTTTGTAATTTTCAAGCTGCACTGATCAAATTGGTTTTGAATGAAGGGGGCAGAAATAGAGATGTCGCCGCGTCTGCCTCCCCAGCCTTGTTACAAACAATTAAAAGGCGTTTTCTAAGTCTATCTTCTTAATGTCATCTCCTTCCGCTGGAGAGGAGACTCGTTTCTCCAAAATAGAACTTCAATCAGAGACCTGATGCTTCCCTAATGAAAAGAAAATCGAAAGCCAGCAAATGAGATCAAACTGACGCCGACAACGTGGACACGCGAAAAAAAAGCTGCTGATCCATATTCACCGCGTGGTTTTATTAATTTAGTTTGCTTCCGGAAATCGGAATCTGGTGAGCTGTCAGGAAGTAATCATATGCATAAGAAGCCGGGGATATTAAGGAATTATATACAATATACTGGAAAAGGTGGGTTGTATATTCCTGAGACTAGGGGGAGATTTATTTCCAAATGTTCTCGGACATAATTCATTAACCGATTTAGTACAAATTTGGTGCGTATCGACTTCGGGAGATCTGTCTTGCATTTATCGTATCACACTCTAATAGTTCAAGTTTTACTCACTATAGGCAAGCTTCTTTTTTTTTTTTACGGAAAAAATTTTAGTACAAATTTTGGGGTTATTTGTCACGTTTTAAATCAAAAAACAAAAAGAAATAACTTAATTTTGTTCAAACTCGGTGCATTTGACTCAACGCAAGATAAGATATACATTACATTTAACTCTAAAAGTTTTTAGCGTTTTTACGAAAAAATAAAATGAAAAAAGGATTTCAGGAGATAACTTACGTTGGTCCTAATTTGGTCAAATTTGTAGCCTATGGATGGACACAAGGCGATCCGTACTCTACACGTTATATTTCACTCTAATAGTTCTTATTTTACACAGTAGGGGGAGTTTTCCAAAGGAAAAACACAGTTATTTGAATATATCTTCATACAGTTGGTTCAATGTAGTCCATATTCAGTCCATATTTAGTATCTTGTTTTTGTCACATTTTACTCTAATAGTTCATATTTTACACAGTAGGAGGAGTTTGACTACGAAAAACAACGTTTCTTGAATATATCTTCCTTAACGTTGATCCAATTTGGTCCATATTTACTCTAGGATATTTGTCTTGTATTTGTAGAATTCTACTATAATAGTTCTTATTTTAGTCGCAAAAAAAAAAGAAGCTAAATAAAGCTCCCCTTAGCAAATCCCCCGGAGTTCAATCAGGGTGATTGATAGTACAACACAGGGGATCGGGGGCTTTTAAAAGGGATATACCCTTGCTGTTGGGGACGACAGCATAGGCGTAGTTTTTTTTTTCTTTTTTATGCCGATTCAATCTTGTTCCAGTTAAGCGGCATAAACATGGCAGGAGACTCTTTAATGGTACATTCAATCTAAGATTCACAGAAGGTCACAGATGTTCTCGGATTCAAAAAATGTTTTCGTTACTTCAATAACGGAATGAAGATTTTCTAAATCTTAACTTAATAAATCATCGTCTGTAAAAAAAAAAAAAAAAAAGGGATAGAGGAGATTTGTGTCGTTCTGAGCCAGTAAATAACCAAGATGGTGGAGAAAAAAAACGCATTTAGATATTTTACTACCTGATCTCATGCAGATTTACTTTGGCGACTCGCTGGGATGTATTTCAGCACAGGATGTTGATACAAAGAAATATGGACTAAAGGAAAATGCCTGAAATAAATTGTAGAAATTGTAAAATAATCTCATTTACGCTGGACAAGAAAGTACAAGAAAATACATTAAATTATCCCGAAGGAAAAAGTCCTACGTGAAAACATCCGATCAATAATGAAGCTACCCAAAAAAAACACATTTGAGGCTGGTAAAATACGTCTGCTAACATATTGGCTTTTTTAATCTTGGGGGGGGGGGGGTTACACTGGGCCTGTAAGTTTTATAGCATCGTGACTGATGAGAGTGCTGGCCGGCCCAGATTTACGCAACTGCGCCGCTTTATAGGACCCTCGATTAAGATGGTATTCAAACCCAAGGCTAGGCGGAATGATTGCTGGGAGCTGTGCCATCAGCCGGCCCGGACCAGTGGAGGCACTCGACCAAATTAAAAAGAAGAGCTTAGGCCACACCCGCCATGGGAACGATTCCCGGCGTGCGAGGGAAAAGGGTTCATAGTGAGATGTCTGCAGCGTTTTTAAGAGCCTTCACGCCGAGACACATCTGTAGCGGAAAAGTGATTTAGAGAGGGTTTACTGTTTCCTGGTTGGAGCCAATCGGCTAAAAGCTGCGATGGTTGTAAAGAGCTTCCGCCGGTGTCGGTGTCATCGAGGGGAATGTGATTCCATAATGACGTTTTGCTGCGATCTGCGCTCCTTCACAAAAACAACGTTTGGCTTTAAAGTGCACTCTGCAAATTGAATAGATATTGATTTATCATCTGTTTTCCTAGATACCACTGATAAATACAAAGTCTCATGGCAGCGTACACGCCTACCGCCTTTGAGGTCAGTCCGAGAGGCATCGCATTCAGACAGCTCTGAATCGAGGGGGAATTAAGAAAGAAAAAAGTATGTCCATCACAGTTTTACAGATTGGTTGCGTTAGAATACGTCAACAGTCGATAAAGACTTTTAATTTGGCGCTCATCCCTTATGAGGTCAGTTATATTACTCTAGATTTCTTCCGAGACGTAACAATAAAGTCAGACCGGATGTTTCTCACAGCTTTCTCCTCCACACTCGTGTGGGAAATGGATTTTAATTAATTATTATGGTTTTTAATTATATCCCCAAAAAAGTTTGGGAACTTATGGAATCGTCGCCGCCGCTGCAGCAGATCGTTGGTGTCGCTGCGATGACTCAAAAACTACTTCACGGATATTTTCAAATATTATGGCCACATAGACCTTAGTGCGAGGAAGAACTGGATTGATTTTGGGAAGTGTCGTTTGTATATTTCTTGACACTAGGGGGAGCGTTATCTCCGAAAACTTCAGGGCCATCATTTCTCAACCGTTGGTCTGATTCGGTCCAAAGTTTATGCGTATGAATCCACTCAAGGATATCTATCTTGTGTGTGTGTGTGTATATATGTGTATGGATTCATATATATATATATATATATATATATATATATATATATATATATATATTTTTTTTTTTTTTTGCTACATAGAAATATCCGATTTTAAGCGTTTTTTAAGCGTTTTTTTTTCCAAGGGGTGTTTGAAGACGGGGGCGTGACAGCATTATAGACTTATAGCAGGAAGTATAAAGATAGAAGTGAGAATTATGGGTGCAGAATTTCCTCCCAGATAAAAGACGCTTGCATAATTGAGGTCAAGGTAATTCCTGATAAAGTCCCTTCCACTCACAGCTTGTTAAATAGAATAAAGTGAGCACATTTTTAGTAACTGTTCCCTCCCTGCAAATCAAAGCGATGACGACGTCAGACGTAACCATCGGGTTGTGCGTCTCTTGATAACTTGATAAATGCATCGGCGGGCGACTGCATTCATATTCGTCTACTTTGATATAATAAGCAGGCTCCTATCGATCTTCACGGCGGCTCGCTGCTCCAGTTCACCGGGCTCCGATCCTGCTGGGGGCCCTCCTAATGGTTTTCCAGTCCGCAAGGGGGAACCGTGCTGCGGCCCGGTATATCTGGAGCTCCCGGGAGTTGTTTCGGTTTGGGCTTCGTCACAGATAACGATGCACCCGCAGGTGCGATGTTTAATTTTCTGGATTTTTTGATCAAGTCGATACGACCGCTCGGCATCATGGCATGAAACATTAATCACCGAGACGGAGGGAGCCGCAGCGGCGCTGCTAATAATGCCCAGATGTGACCCTGCGCTGAGGACTTCTGATTCCCACAGATGCACAAACTGACTGGATATGGATTGGTTCATCATTTCCCCAGGTCCGCTGTGGAACTGCGTTATTTCCCACAAAATATAGATCGTAAATTATGAGCTGAGCGCTCTAGACGCTGAAAAAAACCTCTGACATGATATTTGATGAGAGGTCTACACATGCGCCTGTTTTATTGTCTCGTGAGTCTTCCTCTTCTTTATGCTGTTCTTCTTTAGGGGTCGCCACATCATCTTTTCTATCTTGCCCTGTCTTCTGCATCTGCCTCTGCCACACCGACCAACTGCATGTCCTCTCTGGCCACATCCAGAACCTTCCTCCTTGCTCCTCCCCTTTCTCCAGCGTCCTTCTACCAATGTATCCACTATCCCTCCTCTTCATACGTCCAAACCAACTCCATCGGATCTTTCTTGGTCTCCAAGACCTCTAACCTTTTATTTTCCCGTGAGTCTCGATGATGATATATCCGAAAAGTCGGGGATATTATGAAATCTTCTGCTGTGTCCGCCTCAGATCCTTCGCGTTAAGGTGAACTTAAAACTTAAACTTTTAAAACGATTACATGGATCAGTTTCAAATTCTATAACCACATAAAACATAGTGTGAGGAAGAACTGAATTGATTTAGGGAGAGTGCAGTTGTATATTTTTGACACTAGGGGGAGCGTTACCTCAAAATGTTTCTGTGCCCTAAATTCTCAACCGCTGGTCCGATTTACTCCAAAACCATTGCATATGAATCGACTCGAGGAAATCTATCTTATTTATGAGATACTTTACTCACTAGGGTTTTTTTTTATTTTTTTTTACAAAAAATACTGTTCAATCAGTGGCTTGGCTTGTACAACCTATGAGATTGAGTCATTCCAGGTATATACCCTTGTTGTTGAGGATTGCTGTGTAGGCCTAGTTTTTTCTTTAAAGTCTGTAAAAGTTGCGGTACTGGTATTTGCGTTAGCTCCTTTCTAGCAAGCTGTCATGGCGAGTCTCAGTTTTTCCTTGTGCAGCTGCCTATGTCGCTCCTCAGTAAGTCTTAACACAGATTATTGGATGCATGTATTCTTATTTCTCTTTACACCTCAAAACACTGTTAGATTTTAGCTTTCATACTCCCCTGTTGCAAGTGCAACTCCCAGGCCTCCGCTCTCCTCTCAGGTCGGCAACACTACGGCTTATAAAAACTTTCAGTTCAACACAAGAGACATGTGTGGATTAAACTCTCTCTCACTGGTACTTTCCCCCGAACCAGTCACACTATCTCCGTCTCTTCTGCCTTTCAGATCTAATCAAGTCCTGCTGCCACAAGTTTTCAGGAAAAAACAATGCAAACAACAACATTTTAAAGGTTTAAAAAACACAATAAATGAAATAAATTCCCCATAACATACATTTTATTGGTACACGGTTAAACACAATGTTAAGACAATAAGATTTGATTGTTGGGAAAAGACACCAGAGTGTGAGGAAACACTGGGATAAATACTTCTATGATAAAGGAAATATACTTTGAACAATAGCATGCAGTTCTTTAACATTTATTGAAAAATAATATTCCTGCGTCCGGGTCCATTACCTGCTTAAACGCCCACATCCTGCCTCAGCAGGACTCATAAATTCAGACTGGCATCCGACCTGTGGCAACATCGATTTCTCCAGAAAGTGGGAATGTTTACCTTTGGTGTTTTTCAGCTCGCTGGTTGAGGTTTAATTTGTTGTGCTACCGATGGGGGTCGCTCAGACCGCTCAGACCATCGGACATCAATATCAGTCACATCAACAAACAATGGTTTGGGGAACGGCTCCTCTGCAGAAGTGGACCTCTTCAGTAAGAAGGAGATTTTGTCAAATTCAGAAACAGACTGTGGAATAACAGAATAACTAGCTTTGGTATTAAAAAAAACAAAAAAAAAAACTGCTTTAAGTCATCTGGTTTATCATTTATAAGCTGTATGAAACATTCAATTGTTATACCCACATAGACCTTACAGCGAGAAACAACTGGAATGATTTCGGTGAAGGTCATTTGTATATTTTCGACACTAGCAAGAGGAAAAATCTCTTTGGAATAATGTTCAGTCATAAACCCCCCCATCTGCCAGCTTTACTCTCGACACTGTCTTCCACAACCTCTCCGACTATGATCTACAACTTTAATGTCTGGAGCGGCCCGACCATCAGCAACTTTGGAGTTCTATCGGCAGAATCAATAATGCAGCGTGTTTTGCTTTTGCCGACTGCTCCGCAGCTCATTACAGAAAGACTTTAAGGGGGAAGCCGGTGCAAGGGTAACTGGAAGAAGAGACAGATGGATGGATGTGAAGGAGGAAGAAACAAAGGTAGGGATTGACAGAAGTGGTAATAATTGTGAATCGAGCCTGAGGAGACTCGCCAGGCGGAAAAAAAATACTTAGGTGGAGAATTACAAGAATCCTGTTCTGATTTGTCTTGCTGTAATGAGCTGGAAGTCAATGAACCTGAAAGCACTATTGGAATTAAAAACACCTGCTAAGCAGCTCTTTTCATATTCCTCAACAAATTTACATTCCCTGCTGGACTGTAAAAGGAAAAAAAAAGCTTTTTTTTCAGAGGAAAGGGATCATAAATGTTCATAAGTGTTCATAAATGGATAACGTTTTACGGTACTGTAATAAAAAGTAGGGCTTATGCTGTCGTCCACGACAGCAAGGGTATATACCCGAAAAAGTGTGCCCAATCCGCTGCGTTGTACGGGCAAACCCTCAGATAAAACTCCCCAAATAAAATGTGAAGTTTGTAAAAAAAAATATTTTTTTTTAAATGCACCAACTTGGTTAGGATGTTATGTTCTCTTCTTTGGGAGGTCTTTAGTACAATCGTAATAAATCATACAATGTCACGACATATATATATATATACATATTTGCATTTCCTCCTTTCAAAATCAAGTATTGATGAGCCGTCATTACTGTCTGTAATTAATATTTACATATGCCTTCTTCTTACGACGCGTCACAATGTCGGATGTGTCTACAAGGATTCCATTACAAATATGTTCACCTGCTGGGAATATCTCTACTTCCCTTATTCGGAGTTTGTGTACACCGATGAAGGTCGAAGCAAAAAATCATCACTAAAGCCTTTTGATCTTAACGAGGTAAAGAGTAAGTTTATTATGTTTTTTTCCAAATTCCGTTTTAGAAGGACTTTTTCGGCCTCCCTCTAATACGATGTTGATTTGGTATTATTAAAAAGTGTAGCAGCACTTATAATGCTAAAGTGTGAACAACAAATCAACGTAAACAGATGTTCGCTAGCATAGCTGTCAGAAGCATGTTGCATTACTGCACGATGCGTTCAATCTCTGTTCAGTAACTTTCGGCTTTGGTTGAAGCAAAATTGTAACGTCATCAAGATCTGCTAAAATGTAATATTCTAAGATTGAGTTTTGCGGGAGAAACTTCAGTAATTTGTGGATGTTTTCATGTTTCAAATCGATATTAGAGAGGGAATTGTGAAAAAATGTTTATACTAAAAAAATATTACCCTTTTTGGTGAAGGCGACATAGATACAGACTGAGAGCTTGAATAAGCAGGAAGCAACTAATCGTACATAGTTCAATGTAACATTTAAAAAAATAAGATTTCACATTTAATTTAAGTTACTTATGGTAACGAGATTGCAGCATATCGGACATGGCACACATTGTGCAAATAACAGATTGTGAAAACAATGGGACACAGGGCAAACCAAGGCAGAAGGTACATAAAGGGGGAAAAAAAGAAAAAGGATAAGGCAGATATTTAACAATGTACTTTGACATCGATTTATTTTGGCTCCTGAAATTGTCATTTAACTCCAAAATATTTTGGGTTTCGGAGCCAATTACTCCCAGATTATTATTTTTCTGTTTGTAGCCCTGCATGACTGACGTTATTCAGTGAAGGACACCTCGGTCTCCATTACAAGTATGCAATATATTCATGCTATAAATAAAATATTCAGAGTGCATCAGAAAACATATGGCATGCAATAAATATCAATGACTGGTTATCTATAGAATACTAATGAAAAATTAGGCCAAACAAAAACACCTATTTGTCTGCAATCGTTTTTTTTTTGTTGCATGTATCAGTCTCAAGGTCACAAGACAAACCTCCCAGCCCCACATGAGATGGTCACATGGTGTAAAACGTGTGTGGCACCAATGATATGAAGATAAAGGAACAATTCCATTTCTTTCTAACCCCTGCATTGGATGAATTATTAATTGTGGAGCTGCAGTCACTCAGCAGCCAGGAATAAGAAATGATTTCTCAGGAGAGAGACCCTCAAAAGTGAATGTGGATTTCGTCTCCTAATGAAATGCTTGTTCAGAGAGGGAATGAAGGATGACAGGGAGAAGTGGATGGAGGAAATTGAACTCGTGACACACACTGAGGGAGGTTCATCCACTGTGATGCTTTGCCCTCACCTCTTTAGCTCCGTATACAGCTTGTGTGTGTGTGTGGCTTGAAATTAACACACATTCATCCGTGGGGCAAAAGTTCAGCGCCAAATCCACTTGGTATAAAACAATTAAAAACTTTACTATCATTTTTTTTATGTTTTGAAAACATTAAAACTTTATGATGACGCTTTTATATCCAATGAAGAATCAAACACTAATGTCCGTAGGAAAGATGGAGGAATTATGAAAGTCCTTAAATTCAGTGTTTCATTTTTAGCGGCCGAACGTCCCACAGACTGTAAACACATCACTACACAGAGAGCTTTGGCTACTCAGCCAAATAGGTCAGATCACGCCTTATATGATCGCGGTTGTGTCGGACTCCAAACTTCCCACTGATGCCCAAATTTGGTGCATATGAAGGGAATTGTATAGATCTATCTTTCATATGTCGTATTTTACTCTAATAGTCCATATTTTACATACCTGTGGTAGCTGTTTACAAAAAAACATAGTTTTGCGGATTTTTGGTGCATATGAATGCAGAATACAGCCTGACTGAATTGTTTTTTTTCTCAAATGGCTTTTTCATTGTGTGTCTCTCAGACATAACAGGTTTTTAATCATACCCATCAAGTCCTCGCTGAAAGTTTACTTCCAGCTTTCCCTGTGGGATTGGATCTCCATCAAATACCGTAACGCTCATTAACTTTGTTTGTATCTGTTAACAGGATTACACAAAAAAGTACTGGACAGATTTGAATAATTTTTTTGTGGGAGGTTTGGGCATGTGGTTCTATGGATTCCAAAGAGCTCGTTCAATTTTGTAAAATCTTACTAAATATATTGTCAGGAATGCACACAAACACACACACACACACACACACACACACACACACACAGACACACACACACACACATGCAGAACTCTTGCAATTTAAAAGTGATTTAATCCAAAGAGGCCAAAATCCAAAGTCTATAATGCAAGAAACAATGTCCATAAACAGGAAGGAGTCACAAAACGAACAACAGAGCAGTCCATTGATACAAGCAATCCAAATAGTAACCGGGAATGCTGGGAATAAGAAGCACAAGGAAAAAGGAAGGGGCTTGGAACAGAAGTGAAACACATAAATAAGTAAAAAGCAAAACCTAAAGAAGGGGAATATAATGTTCAACAGATCACAGAAACCTGGACAGGAAGTGTAAAGCCAATCAAAACAACAAAGAGCAACATTTTCAAAGTAAAACAGGAAACGTAGAGCAGGGTGATGAAAATGAACTTTCATAATAAAACCAGAGAACCAAAATAGAAAAACCAAGAAATAACTGTGAGAAATGAAATAACTGAATAACAATAATTACCTTCAAAATAAAAGCACAGAACTAATAGAAAGAAATTGTCTCATTTCTAGACACGCAAAACGGAATCAAAGAAACGTTGCAAGCAATAGTGCACAAGTCCTTTTTGAAAGAATTTGTTTGTTTCTAATTTCTAGTCAAAATATCTCATTGCACTTGAATCGTTTACGACACAATCAGATATTAGGACTCATTTTAAAACAATGCGTTTTGATTATCTTGTTTGGAATCTTGATAATATCTTAAATGCTCAGTGGGATACTTAAGAGACATCTTTTATCTTTAAAAAAAGCTTAAATATATGCATAAATATCCATTAAAATCCTTAAATATAACTTTTTTAACTCATATTTCATGTAATCATTCATCTGAAAAGAAGTTAAATGAAGCTGAAATTTAGACATTTATATTTATGGTAACAAAAAGCTAATTTTGAGGGAAAGAACACTTACTATTGACAAAATACTCCCTAATATTCGTAAAATATAGTTCAAAATGAGATGTCTTTTCCGATTTCATGATCTCCTTTATAAATACGTCACATCTTATTTCAAAAAGTCTTACTGAGAGAATTTCAGTTTGTTCGATTATCAGATTCTTCAAAAAACACAGTATTTTTTTGTACTTATTTTGAACATGAGGTTTTTTTTTGGTTTTTTTTACAGGAATATTTGATGTCTTACTTTTTCCACTGTGAGATAGAACTTTTTACAGTTTTTACAACTATTTGTAATAAACTTCATAACAGATTTTCACCTCAGTTGGTGAAATAATTAGGCATGTGCTCAAGAAAGATCCTGAGGGCGGACCTTTTCCATGGCACATATGCTTCCGTGGGATTTTAATTAAGCTTTCATTTAATTAAGTATTACGCCCTGTTAAAGGCAGGCACTGTTCAGAATACCTCATTTAATTTAATTTCCGATGTGAATGAGGTCAAATTGAAAAATGTCTATTTGACAGATGAGATAAAAGTCACACACGTTGGGCAAGTTGTGGTATTCTGATTACTTTGTGCGTTTTATAAATGGAAAAAAAATGATTTATTAGTGCGGAGGAGCAGATGGATGCATGAATGTGAGATCTACCGATAACACCAGGAATAATAAAAACCATCAATCGGATAAAAAGAAACTGAGATGCAGGAATGTAGAGAGAGAGAGGAGGAGATTTAAAGTGGAATAAAGACTTTCTTTGATCATGAAGCCTTATATAATTCTGTAGCAGGGGGATCATTAGCTGCTGGCCTCCAGGAGACGTCCAGCTCGCCAAAGCTTCTCATGTGACCGGCAGGACGATAATGAAATCAGAAAATGCACAATCGGACGTTACTCAACAGTGTGAGAGGATGACGGTCGTTCAGCCTGTCAACTCCTGGCAAACAGGTGAAAGACGTCTTACATCTGTCAGTCATGTTTGCATCCACACTCCGCACTTTATGAACTTTCTGTGAATGAATATTGTGTCCTGGCCTCATCTAAGAATCTTTCTCTTCATTAATCTTCTGTTATTTCAACACATGTCACATGCGGCCAGTTATAAAACACCGGAATGGTTTCCGGAATTTCACACTTAAAAAAATAGAGCGACCGTATGCAAGATATTACGGTAGAGTGCCATGAAAATAAATATATCAAAGGCTTTACATAAAAAATGGGAAATGGTAATGATCCCTTTTTCCTGTTGAAGGCCCTCCAGAAATCGATGATATTATGTTATAATAAATAACAGCATTTCACAATTAAGCACTGATAATATATATATATATATATATATATGGTGGTATTATTTTCTGCCCTGAATGACTCGAGCGTTCCTCAACAGTTTTTCTATGTGTTTCTGTAACCTATAATTCTCTGGATTCATGTTAATATTGGCTCAGCTGATTGACGTGGCTCAGAAAAACAATCTTAACTGAAGTCCCTCTAGAAATCTTTCCTTCAAACTTGTGCGAAAAAGATAAATTCAGCGATTCAAAGGCAGTCCTTGCCTCTGCGTGTTTCTTAAACCAACTGTATGGCATTGTGAAGTCAAAATAAAGCTTTGTAAACCCTTTTCAGTCCATTTTATGTTATAAGGTGACTTTTTTCCATCAAGAGACGCTTATACACTAACAATAAATCCTCACAAGATTTTTTCATTCCATCTGAAGGGACTTCGGGGACTCGGTTCAATCTAGATGTTCAGACATCAAAAACACTTTACGCCTCACCGGAACATGAATGTCAAACTCATTCGAAGTCAATGTAGGCATGGGGGACCAATGCATCCATTCTAAATCCTTTTTTCCCTGACTCTCTTGTTTGAGCTGAGCCGGGTCAGAGTTGGGTGAGCCCGATCTGGTATCAGCTCGACATCTCCTCTGCTCATCAGCATTACAGATCCAATATCAGCGTCGGAAGCTGTTTCACTCCAGAGATAACAAGCAGGGGGCACAGGAGACCAGAAATTTTTTTTTTTACCTCCAAGAATGTGTTCCCCTGAACTTTTAACAATCTTTAAGTGACTTTTTTCTGTGGAGGTCATGGTCCCTTTGGCGGGGGAGTCTCTAATGGGCTCATTTTCACCCAGCCTCATGGTGACATTTTAGGTATTCTGGGTGTCTGTCACTCTTCCCTCCTGCTGTCTGAGACTTTCTCTTCCAGCTACAGAAGCAAAACCCCTTTTGTTTCTTCACGACTGTGTATTATTTACAGTGGCATATTAATGTATTCGCTCATTTATGCCGCCGTAAACGAGTTTGTGCTCGTTGAGTTGATTTATTCGGTCAAGGACAAGGACAGACGCTCACACATGATTCATGTACGGAAAAAAAGAAGGCCTTCCAGGATGGGATGATTAAAGTAAATAAATGAAAGAGATAGCATTACAGAGCAGCGGTAGGACACAACTGATGAATTTTATCGACAGAACAGTTGACTAAAACGGTGGAGAAGGCATTTGCTCTCCATGACAGTAATTAGCTGAAAAGCCATCGTGTGTCTGGAAGGATTCCCACCCACATCTGTCTGATCAGCAAAGCTGCTTTTCATGGATTTGTTTCTTTTGGAGGCTTCCAGCATGGATACTTTAACGGATCGGCATCTCCGCCGTGTCTACAGTGTCAAACGATGAAAACGCATTTGAATCCTCAGTAAGAGAGAAGGGGAAATAATTAAATAAGAGTTCCAAGCATGCACTGCGAGCCACCTGTCCCACACAGCATGTGTCATTTTGTCAGTAGCCATTTGCCATCTCTTGTTGTCCAATTGTGTACCTGGCAGGCAGTAAACAGAACTTCACCGAGCCAGGAGGAGGCGTTCGGCCAAACACATCGTTGACTGGGAGCAGAAACGCAGCACATATGGTGATAGAAAAAGACGAGCACCATTGATGACTGAAGAAGCTTCTTCTTTGGTCTGGATGTATCGCTTGGCTCGGATCAAACCGTATCGCTCAGAGAAGGTTTGTGAAAAAAGCCCGAATCAGGGTTTGGACCAGAGCTTACTCACTCCCCTGAAGCAATCTACCAAGAAAAGCAGTGCAAACATAAGAGAGGCTTTTTTCCCCCCTTTTTTTTTCTCCTTCCCGCTCTGCACTCCACTTCTATTGGAAAATACTCGAAACATCACACCCCAAATCTTCATGATGTCCTCTCTGATTCTCATTTTTCATTTTCGTGCCATTTCATTTGCTTTCCCTTTTTATGGACAAAAACAGTATTTGGCGAAGGCTGTCAAGTGGTGACCAATTATCCTCCTGCAGCGATCAATTCTGCGATTCATCGTCCGTCCCAATTAGTGGCCAGAAACAGAGTGAAATGCAGAAGGATAAAAAGGTTCAAAAACCATGTTTTCTGTTAGGATAGTTACTTCCGTTTTGATCGACATGGTGCATTATGTTCTTTCATTTCTTTTACAATGGCGATGGAAGACGGCGTATTGGCTTAATTTTTCACCGCGACACCAACAAATTAAATATTACCAATTTTTTACATAAATATATTCTAATGTGTTGGAAAGAGTGAAATCCCCTCAGACATAAAGCTACATCCACATAAAGGATTTTAACTGCCATAAATCTACAAATTTTTCTCAGTTTCTAGTAATCTGCCGCAACGCAGGTATGTTTGATTCGTTTTATTTCAATTCAAATTATTCTGTGACACACAGTTAGAGCATCGAGTTATATTTACAAACTTTTATTTGTGATATATTGGTGTGTCTGCTTGATTTTTATTACAAAAACCAAACCGAACTAAGTGTTTTGAGGGTTGTTCGTCGATCCGTCGACCCGCATCCGTTTCAGCACCATGGACAGCGCCACACTCGTTTCAGCATTTCGCAGTAAACAGGCCCAACGAGTTTAATTGGTGGCATCCAGGATTATTAGATGTCAAAAAATTGAGCCACCAGAAACCAGGGATGTCTTGATCATCTCATGCAGGAACTATTAAAGAAACAGAGCTTATTTTTGTCTCCTCTCCTCTTTATCCCTGAAAACTCGGAATATCATTGAATCGTCATTTCGTCTGCTGCTTCTGCCACCGCAGATCCTTATTGTTTACATGATAAATCAAAAAAATGTTTCATGGATCATTTTCAAGTTTCATACCCACATACCCCTTAGTGCGAGGAAGAACTGGAGTGATTTTGGGATAGGTTGGTTTTATATTACCGACACTAGGTGGAGCTTTATCGGCAAAATGGCCATAATTTCTCAGTCGTTGTTGTGATTTAATCCAAATTTGGTGAATATGAATCAACTCGAGGAGATCTATCTTGTCTATATCATATTAAACGCAAGTAGTTCAGATATTTGCTCACTAGGGGGAGCTCTGTTTTGAATGAAAAAAAAAAAAGTTTTCTGGTATTACTTCCTGACCATTTGTCTGAGTAAGTCCAGATTTGGTGCGTATGAATCAGATCAGGGAAATCTATCTTCTAAACATTATATTTTAGTCTAATAGCTCATATTTGACTCATTAAGTGCAGCTTTTCTTTTTTTTTTAATGAAAAACAATGTCTTATCGAGTTTAATCAGTGGGATTGCTCGTACGATGCAGGGGATTGGGGTCTTTTCTTTGGGGGGGGTTATACCCTTGATGGGGGATGACAGCATATTACCTAATAAGAGATGTACATCCCGTTTTACGATTAAATCTGGCTGTTTTTGAGCGGGTATGTCACTCCTAGTCCCTCCCTGTGTGTTTCTCTACCACTGCCTCTCTCTCCTTCAGTGTGTCCATGTGGTTGTGTGCACAGACACACACACACACACACACAAACCTGACAACTGACCTGACGCCAAACCTGCCACCGATCTTCTCATAAGACTGAATAAAAGAACGCAGCTCCTCAACCAGTCCTCGCCCGAATATACAAAAAGCGATGTGGTAGACTTACCAGCCGCTCACTTATCAAAACCAAACTCCAACTTTATTTTTCCTCTTGTGATTTTGTGCCAAGCCTCTCGCGTCTGCCTCCTCTCCTCAAGCCCCCCCCCCGCAGCAAAAAATTGCTTCAGCCACCTCTGCATCCAAAGCCCTTATCATCTCTCTCTCTCTGCCCAAGGCCAGCCTCCCTACCAACAACTCTGCCTTAACCGGGGCTCTGGAAACAATGGTCAAATAAAAGAGACTTACACTGGATAAAAAACAAACACTACAATGAATCCAAATATGCTTGAATTTGAATCAAATTGTCTCGAATTAGTTAGAAGAAATCTTCCAATGGGGTAAGATATTTTTTTCTCCGGCTAGAATTCTGAAAAGAGGAGCAAAAAATATTTAGCCACGGGCCTCAAAACCAGACAAAAACACTCACAATTTTATGAAGATTATTTCCCCAAAGTGAATCATGGGTAATTTTCTTTTGAGACAAAAATCAAGACACGTCTCCCAAACACAAAACTTTTTCTTCCTTGAAACGGCTTTTATGCAGTTTAAATGTTGATTTCACTTCGTTAATCCACAGAAATAGAATCCTAGATCCCCCTTAACAGGACTAGAGAGAGATTTCCGTGTCCCCCGTCACGTAACTCCTGTGGGATCGGAGAAGATGTCTCCCTCTGGAAGCTGACATTCAAAGTTTTCCTGATTGAAGAATGCCGAAGACCTCCGCTCACCTTCCTTTCTTACGCTCTTGTCTGTCAATCTCCACTTTCCGCCGCTTCTTTTATTTTCATTAAATATCCCCTCTCCGTCATGAATTGGCCGGATCTCTTTTGCTGATATTCTCCCAGCAGCCCCGCTATCAGGACAACTTCAGAGGTGTGGTTTCAAATATAAAGAAGTGTGACTCGGCAGGTTTGCCGGGGGCCGCTGTCGCCTTTGGGTGACCGATAACAATCCCCGCAGGAGCACACCTGAGCAAAAGCGTCGCACTTTATTTTCCTGACTTGATATCTGACAATGGTTGAAGTTCATGTCGTCACTTTGAGTTGAGTCAAGGCTTCACCAAAAGACCACCACCGCGTATTGCCGAGCTCTCGCTCTCCTTCTAGTGGCTGAAGAAGATGGATATTGTTATTTCAGCATCATGCCTTTTCATCTTTTTGCACATATTGATATATATATATATAATATATATATATATATATATATATATATATATATATATATATATATACATATTTTTATATATATATATATATATATATATATATATATATATATATATTATTCATGAAATGTTCTATTAATATCTACTTGGCTTTCATGTATAGCAACTAATACAACCATAATTCTAAAGACTTCGCCCTTACCATAGGCACACACACATACACACACACAAACCTATACACATCTCCAAACACACACACTTACACACACACACACCCACACACACACACACACACATACAAACCTATACACACCAACAAACACACACACTTACACACACTCACACATACAAAAACCTATACACACCTCGTAAAACACTCATGCTTACAAATACCTACAAACATACACACACACACACATGGACAAACACACTTACGCACAAACACAAACATAGGCACACACACACACATACACACACAAACCTATACACAATTCCAAACACACACACACACATGGACAAACACATACACAACCAGTCACAGACAAACACACATACGCACAAACACAAACATGGGCACACACACATACACACACACAAACCTATACACACTTCCAAACACACACACACATACACACACACGCACACACACACACACGCACACACACACACACACACACATTAAACACATTACCAATGGAAATGAAACAGATCAGTTATGGAAACAAATTTTTTTTCCCATTTCAATAAAAACTTTTAACTCATTATGCAGCTTAAAATGATGAAAAAAGAAATCACAAAAAAGTCAAACAAAGCTTTATTTCTGCTTTGAGTGAAGTTCCGTCTCTTTTTCTGGCCTGACAGATACGCATCCGTCGGCAGGTGTGAACACCTAGAGGTGAAAGCCTGTCAGAGAAAGAATGGGGAAAGAAACGGTTGTCATCAAAAATAACACTCAAAAAATAGCGTTGAAGTCTTCATCCCTGACTCACGCCTCGGAGAAACTTCAGAAAGTCTCACGTCTGGAACAAAATCATTTGCTTTTATGGGAAAAAGACAAAGTGAGAATGAATCTGAGGGAGTTACAGCGTCCTGCCGATTCATAGAAGTCCTTTAATTGAGTCGCGTCATGTGACAACGTGTCCACACATATCAGTCGTATACTCCCTCCTCACAGGAGGTTATAAGCTCCGCCCTCAGGTTTTACAAACACAATGCATATATATGATATAATATAATATATATTGTAACACAATATTAACAAATAACACATTCTGGATTCGTTCATGGAAACATAAATGTTAATGACACTAAAATAAAAAAAATGATTCAAAAGATTTTCCTTTTTAGATTCGGACCCGTATATTTATGTTTTCACAGTCCTGATCCACCGCCGACATGTCGTCTCCATAGAGACCAGCCTTGGCGTGAACGCAGAGACTCTGTTCCCGGGTGTTAACTCAAGCTCACTGGAGACAGAATACTATCTTTTCTTTTCTCCTTGTCGATTGTTTCTTCCTCACACATTAGACCCGATACAGAGAGTGTTTTAAAATAAAAATAAAAATAAAAATGTTGCTCCATAACTGATGGACATTCATGAATCTAATTGTGTTTTATTTCACATTACATCAATTTATCTAAGAATTAGGGAGTGACGGATTATTTATTTTTGAAGGTATTTTAGTTTTAGGTTCAAGTTATGGCCTGAAAACCCTCTGAATGTATTTTTGATATAATCAGATGTAAAATAAACACATGAAATCAAAGTATGCTATATCGTTGATACTAGGATGAACATTAAACCTTACTTAAAATAAATAAAACACAGACAGGCATCTCGCTCTCTCTCTCTCTCCCTTTCTCTCTCTCTCTCTCTCTCTGTATATATATAAATATTTAAAACAAAAATATATATATATATGTGTCTCTCTCTCTCTCTCTCCCTCTCTCTCCATTTCTCTTTCTCTTTCTCTTTTTCCTCTCTCCCTCTCTCTCTCTCTCTCTCTTTCTCTATTCCCCTTTCCCTTTCTCTCTCTCTATCTATTTTTATATATAAATATTTAAAACAAAAAATATATATAAATATATATGTCTCTCTCTGTCTCTCTCTGTCTCTCTCTCTCTCTCTCTCTCTCTCTCTAATTTGCTCTCTCTCTCTCTATTTCACTCTCTCTCTCACTTTCTCTCTCTCTATATGCATATATATATAAAAATATGTAAGTATAGGATATATATGATATGTATATGTGGTTGACTTTGAGAGACCGTCCAGCCTGTACAAAAACGCTGTGAAAATCTGAACAGTGAAACTCTCAGGTTGTCACTTTGACAATAAAGATGAGCTGGTCTGAGTCTGGGGGCACGGAGGTCCCCCTCTCTCGATCCAGGTCTACAAGGGGCTTCCAGAAGTCGGCTGGAAGCAGTTCATGATATATCCTGTGGAGGGAACAGTTCAAATAATGACATTCCCAATCCCTGCCCCAATGCAGTCAAGGTCCAACAAGGAATAATGTCAAACAAACATTTAGGTGTCTGAGGTTTGAGGCGTATTTCTTGTCACTTATGAAACCACTGCCAATACTATGATGTGACAAAATGTTGGACCCCTCCACTAATATCTTTAGGTGCCTTTGTCACCCTAAACGGTGGCATGTATTCAAAGAAAATCTACTGGTTTCAGGTCTGGACTCTGACTCTGATGCTCCGAAGAAAATTACATTTTAAATACGTTTTAGAAATGTTATTTCAGGTAATTTGGGAAGGTAAAGCAACATCACTGAATCATTATCCTGCTTAATAATGATTGAAAATGTGAAAATACTTACGTTTCATAATAATATGTAAAGGATTTTTTTGGGGTGAGAGAGAGAGGAAGCAGATGGAAGAACAAAAGGCTACAATAGTTTATAACTTCTATACAACATTGAGGCATTAAACTGAACGTGACCTTTATTCTTTATACATACCAGTTTGCAAATCATATACTAAATTCAGGACAAACCATTCTTCATCATTATGCAGTGAGGATTAAAACGCATTTCAGTCGCAACTGGACGAAATATCTGATTGAATTTTGTCCGCTCTGTTTTTCTCTTTAATCGTTATTTTTTATTTTCCGATTTATCTTTACCGTGTTTTTTCGCCGCGTTCCTGCTACATGCTTAAAACCACTTATCGTTTTCTATATTTCATTCTATCATCCCAGTATCCAAACCGTTACATTGAAAATATGAATGCAGAATAAAAAATAAAAAAAAGTAATTAAGTTTTGTCCTACATGAAAATCCATTTACTGTACTTTTAATGGAGAAAAAAAGTAAAGGTTATAATTCAACTGAAAAGTTCAACGTCGTAACGTAACTACTTGACGATAGAAAAATCTTTGTTTTTAACTCTTTTTTTTTTTATTTTTCAGCGCTCTTAGCAAACTTTTGTCATCACAGAGCTCATCTCCAGAAGCCAACGTTTCACCCCTCAACCACTCCCACCTGTCTTTGACATCTACCGCCCACCTAGGCCACTGCTGTCTCTCAGAGAGGGGCCAGAATGAGCCGCACAGCAGGGGGCCAGATAGAAAACGAGCTGTGAATGTCTGCCAGGACCGAATGCCCAACTAACATCAATCACTGTTCACTATTTATATCCCGCCCTGCATTTGGTCCCTTGATATCAAACTGGAGCCGCGTAAACATCGCGTCAGTTGCTGCTTCCTGGGTCCTAAGCATAAGGTTGATAATGTTTCATTCCAAACTTCTTTTTTTTTCGACTTTCGGCTGTTCCCTATTGGGGTCACCGCAGCGGATCATCCATTTCCCTCCTAGTTGCCGACGGTCCCCTGCTGGCTAATAGCCCCAGTGACAGTATTTGATAATCAGCGCTCCATTGGATCCAGTCTGGAAATCAGCTCCGTGTCCCTCATAATGATTTGGCATAGGTTTTACGCCAGATGCCTTCCCTGATGTTACCCTCCCCCTTTATAATCATTGGAGTTACTAACTCAAGGAGAAGTATATAAGTTTATTCCAGATAGATCTGTTATAACAGAAGAGATCCTGGAGCGCTCAAACCGGAATCTTGCTATTTTGACACATCCGCACCATTATATTCATACAAGGTCATGGCCACGCGGCCGGGTCGGGCCATATTGCGTCTTGCAGACAGCATGCAGCACCTCATTTGTCAAACGTTATATCCAGAAGCAGGTGTAGAACCGAGTGGGAGTGTTTACATTTCCCTGTCACTGGGTTGTGTTTCATTCCAATCTACATTCTCAAAATGATATGAAGTCTTAAAGTCACATCCTGACTTCTTCTTTCCTCAGAACCATATCGAGAGGAGACCCAAATTGCCATTTTGATGAAGAAAATCGATTCCTCCAGGCAGGCTGAGGCAATCATGACCGTGGCTCTTGCTCGATTCTGCCGTGTGACGAGCGAAGCTGCCTTATAGAGTCTGCTGCTGCCTCACGCTCACACACACATCAGTACGTGTGTGGAAGTGATGAATGCTGTGTTGCAATACATTTCCTTCATAAAATTGTGTATGGAAATGATGTGCAGAAATACAAATCATATATGCGGGCATTTGTGTGTGTGTTTGTGTGTGTGTGTGTGTGTGGTTACCCTTAGAGCAGCAGATTGTGGATTTGAATCCCGATCACGGCAAGGTTTCAGTAAATCAGTTCCTCTAAATGCTCGTTTATACTAGCTCTACTAGAAAAAAAGATATGTCCATTTCAAACATAGCCTACATTACATCGTAACAGTAAAACACGATGAATACAAGATATATTTCCTAAATTGGATTCATACGCACCAAATTTTGGACTAAAGGGCCCCAAAACTTTTGGAGATAAAGCTCCGCCTTTCACCCGAAATATAGAACCAACTGATCATCAGCAAAATAATTTCAAAAATACATCCTGTTCTTCCTCAAACTAAGGTCTATGTGGTTATAAAATTTGAAAAAAGATCGTGAAATTGTTTTCGAGTAATTGCGCTAACATCAAGGACCTGCAGGGGGCGCGGGTGAGGACTGTGTGCTAGTTTCAATGCCGGTGCTAGAGTTGTCTGGCACCAACTCTTTTTTGATGGTCTTTATTGGGTTTATTTATTGATTTTTATGCTCTTTTTTACTAATGGGGGGAGGGGACACACACTTGTGGGACACCTTTTTAGTTGAATAGTAAATTTCACTTTTATTGTCAGAATAAATAACCCATAATGTACTTTTCTCTCCTGTGCTGGCTTAATGTTGCCAGGTTCTTTATGTACGCTGAGTTACGGGTCTGTGTGCTGCTTGAGCATTCTTCAGCAAATGAATAAATCAGAGTACATACTCTCCGCAGAGGGCCGCTCCGAGACGTTCAAGGTGCAAGCTAAGTTATAACCCATCTTTATAAAAACATTCATCATCCTAAGCAGAACCCCATTGCGGTCTTATTGGCCCAACAAACTGTCTTTCATCAGGAGCGATCAGCTGTCTATGAAGACGCCGATGTTTATGTCCTTGTGAAGATATCCTGGCTGTAAATGTGCGGCGGGTAGATATCCCATAAATCCTTTTATCTAAGCTGTGCACTTCTGCTTTCCCTCCTTTCACTCGCTGCCCCGACGTGTCTGTGTGTGAAAAGAACGCCAACATTCACGAACAGAAAATAAACGTCTGAAAAAAAACAGTTGAATAATTTTACTCTTGTCTGACCTTCAACAGACCATAAACGCTCCATTTAATGCCCAATTGGGCCCCCATAATGGCCGGGGGGGGGGGGGGGGGGGGGGGGGGGGGGGGGGACCCTAATAGAGGATCATCTCAAACCACAATTTATCCAAATAATTCTCAAGTGTGTGGTGTAGATACGATTATCTTCCTGCTCCCGATCGAGTCAGAGCCGAGTCAGAACCTGGAATCCTAAATACCCGCAATAGCTAATGACAGTGAGCGGACCGGGAGTGTTGCCTGCGTTTACAGCGAACAGAAACCCAAAACATACCTGAACCAATGTTCAGGGACACGTTGCCACGGATGGGATCTATCTAACATATTCCATATTTGACTCACTACGCAGAGCTTCTTTTCTTTTTTTTTTTTTTCTTTTTTTTTACATATATGTTGTTTTTCGGATATTACGAATATCCCGATTCAGTCCAAATTTGCTGCATATAAATTAGCTTGTGGAGATTTATCTTGCATATATAATCTTTTTCTGGTAGTTCATATTTTACCCTCTTTTGTTTTATGAAAAACATTGTTTTAACATTTGACATGAAAAGTTCAATCAGGGGCCTGGCAGCTTTTCGGGGTTATACCCTGGCTATTGGGGACGACAGACTAGGCCTAGTTATAAATAAATTATGTATTTACAATGGACAACAACCTTATATTGTTTACATATATACTCTTTTCTTACAGTAAGCAAAGAAAACAAAAACAGTGATTTAAAAATTTTACATTTCCACCTATCAAGCACCTCAGAGCCCCTATAAATAAATCCTGCGGAGCCTTCGGGCCAATACCTCTCAGCTCGTTTTAGATTTACTGGTGATAAACGCTGTCATGCGGAAGATGATCAAATAACAAATAGCTCAAATAACAGCGGAATCACATCTCAAATCAAGGAAACAGCTAGCTTAAATGACCATCAGAAAGGCCGTTATCAAAACAAATACAGAATAAGCATTTCACGGCGGAAAAAATTCAACTGAGGAGAAGTCATCGGTGCCGGTTTTACAACTCTAGCCTCCCTTTATGCTCATGATGCCTGTTATTAGACGCCCACCGGTCGGTCATAACAGTGAAGGATTACATCGCCAGGCTTTATTAAACTTCCCTCCATTCTCTCTGCTCAGGTGAAATTTCTGTACGAGTCAGAATCCGGGGTGGAACGGCACTAAGTTCTGGTGAATAACTGCCTCTCACTTTCCAGCAGGGGATGACTCTCAGAGTCAAATTATCTGCATCGATACGGACGTGGACGTTGCTAAGAAACACTTTCCCAACAACTTGTGGCTGGGAATTAATCACCTTTTTTTTTTTTTTTTTTACCTTTACGTTGAGACAATAAGTGGAGTTTTCCAACCGTGTTCACCGATTATTGTAACCTGAGTTGTTTTCTTTAAGCAATATTGAGCATTCATCCCGTTCAACAGTCAAATGTTGAGTAGTGTGTCGTACAAACTCAACTCAAATCAATTCAAATGCCTACATTTATTTACATTATCTTTTAGAACTTCACAGAATACAAGAAAATATAAATTGTGCACTAGTGTGAAAGTAAAGGTGATTTCATTCAAAGCAAATTCTGAGATTTTTGTTGTGGTTCTTGACAACAGAAACTGCTAAATCGATGTAAAAAAACTCTGTATTATAGAAACTGACACTGTGAAAGTGACTGAAAAATATTTCTTCGCACATTTTATGTCTTTTGGACATTCATTAATTTACTATCTTAGATACTCTAAATTTAGAAATTAAGAAATGGTTTGGTCAAGCATGTTTTTAAACAGTGGAAGAAAAACCCCACAGATTTATAACAATTATTTCTTGACAAAATGTTGTATATCATGGATTATACTTATAAAATTTGTAGTAATTAATAAGATATGATCAAACCTCTAGTAAACCATGTTTTTAGAAAACCATTTGACCCTTATTTTATGTTTTTTGTTGTTGTTGTAACAAGTTATGTAATTGTGTTTAGTAACTCCTCACATACTTTAATATGCCAGAAGAAAAACTTCTTATCAAATAGGACTTTCTCAATAACCATTATTAATGCTTCCTCCTCCAGTGTGGCCCCTTTTCACCTTTGGTGTTCCTCAGGGCTCCGTCCTTGGTCCCTTTCTGTTACGCATACAAATGCTGCTATTAGGTCATATTATAAACAGGCTCAGTCAAGTATCAAACATTTACCAATAGGAATAAAGGGATTTCAGCACCCAGTGGAGCTTTAGTCTTAAAATGCGGTGTGATCAAGCACATTAACGGTGCATTAAAATCCTGAGGCAGCAGACCAGCCACAAAAACATTCTCTAAAGTCAATGGCACAGGGTTCTTCTCGCGCTATTTATCGGCAGCCTCAGCATGTCCACGTAGGATAGTTCACGACGTGTGAACACCGGTGATGCAAAGCTCGTTTCTGATATCGAATAAAATCCTTTCACACATTTTCATCCGCCTGCGGTTGGGATTACTTCACAGTATCTTCACCAGTGCCTCGGGATTCATGAAGAGTGAGACTCTACTTCCATCTCCACTGGACGGATTTGTGTTTAGTTTTTGACTGTGTCGAACGTGAAACACTTTTTAACATTAAATAACGTTGGCGTGTTAGGAGATGTGACTCAGTTAAGCTGCCTTGGGCGTAATCGAAACAGACGGGGGGGGGGAAACATGATGTAGTATTTCACTTATCCACATCCCATCTGCCCCTAATCATTATGATCGTTTTTACAATCTTATGGGTCTATTCCAATCACATGACTCTTCAGCGGCCTTCCTCCTCTTCATCACCTTCGCATTTGCCCACAATCATGAATGAGTAATGGTACCATTGGCGAAGGGGGTCCAGTGGCCAAGGACCACATACATGTCCCTCACTGAGGTGAGTATGACTCTTTAAACGGCAATTTAAATGGAAAGGAAGACGGAACACTTATTAATAATTGATGATGTCATTCCTTGGCAGATGAAGATGACCATGACTTCAGGTATCACTGGGTGATGCCTGTATGTAGAAGATAGCTGGTCAGTCCAGTCCCTGCTCAGAACTGTGCGACAGAATGTGGCTACCAGGGTTGAGACGGGTTAAGAGTTGATTTTCACTCTGCTTTTCCACGGCTGCATCCGAGATAGTGGACCGTGACCTCAAAGGGGATTATGGAGTGTTAAGCGGAATAGAAGGTCCAAATTGATGGAAAGAAGTCTTCAGGATGTTTTTTTCCTCCATGGGAGAAGTTGACGTGTTTGAACTCAACATGGAAATGCATGAAAAATAATAAATGCTTTTAATGTCCTGCTCCACTGGTTGGTTGAGGAGATTCTGAGTCTCTATTTCTTAGTGAAAAATGGGACTGAGCCTGTTTATAATATGACCCAGTGGCAGATAAAGAGCAAGGGGCCAATGACGGAGCCCTGCGGGACACCACAGGTCAAAGGGGCCGCCGGGATGGAGGCACTAACCATGGCTAATGAGAAAGTCCTTTTTGATGAGTAGCTGTTTTTTGGGGGCTGCACATTAAAGTGTGTGATGACATGAAAAACAAAATTATGTAAATTGATAGAACCAAAAAAAAATGTTTAATAAGGGTCAAGTATTTTTCTAAGTATTACCAAAAGGCTGAGCGAATGCAATCAAAAATGATAATTTTCCATTAGAAACATTATTTTAATCGGGTTATTTTTTTTTCCATGCTTGACCAGGATAATTTGCCTTTTTATGGCAAATTTAGAGTGTCTGAAATCAAAAATGTGTAATTGCCCAAAAGAAATAACATGTAAAAAAAAATCTAAAAAAGGAAAATGGAATTGAACGTGTCATTGGACTTTAATATATTCAGCAAAATGTTTTGTTATATGAGGTCACAAGTTCTGGAATCTTCTGTTTCTCTTGCAATCACAAACCCAATATTGGGGGGTTAAACAACGATATACATGAATGCAAGTTCACTTCACAGCATCTAAAGCATTTAAGTTCTTTTTTAACCCCTCGATGTCCGGCTCAACTGATTGGTTGAGCAAATTTGGGATCCCTATTTCTTATTGGAAAATGTGAGCGAACTTATTTATAAGGGGCCAAAGACGGAGCCCTGGGGGACACCATGGGTCAAAGGGCCCACTGAGGAGGAGGAACTAACCGTGGCTATTGAGAAAGTTGTACTCCATATGAAGGGTTTCTTTTTGCATATTAAAGAATGTATGGACTTACCAAACAACGGGAAAAAGTGTAATAAGGGTCAAATAGTTTGATTAAAAACATGCTTTAACAAAAAAGTCCAGCTAATATAATTAAAACTGACTGTTTTCCATGGAAATACAACATTATTATACATCTGTTCGATTGTATATTTAGAGTGTCTAAGATATTAAATCAATCCACTCAAGAAATTAAATTAATTTTCATTAGTTTTCTCGCGTTGAGGCGTTTAAGGGTTTTTACGCCGCTTTGACATTTCTGCACGGATTTGATGCTGTATGATTTTATTCACATTAAGCAAGTTGGCCAGGAACTCAGTCAGTTAGAGGCTGCAGCTGACGATGAACTTGTAATGTCTTCATAAAGAGACGGGGAAATGTGGACAGCACAAAAATCAAACTGCACGCTAAATGAAATGATTAGTCTCTGCGTGATGAAGACCACAATATCTTGAAGGATAGTGATATGCAGTATGAGAAAATGAAAACAGACCACCTTGGAGGATCAAATGAAACAGTTACAGGTTTGAATTGTATAATCTTTTATGCCACTGCTAGATTAAATTGGAGGCCAGGCCTGTGAAGAGAAATAAACACTTTCTCTCAGGAGAGTCGTATCATCATTAAGGGAAAAGACATTTTTAAAATGTTGAAATAAATGTGCTTGATTTTGCAGATTTATACATTTTTTTGCACATATCACTCATTATTTGTGTCTCTTCTATCTCAGTACCAACTTAAACGAAAAAAATCTGTTTTTCAAGAGAGTCCTGGCCAAGACTGGCAGCGTCACACAAACAGAGTTGCAAATCATACAGAATATGTAAAAAAAAAATCACTATTAACACAGAATTAAGTTAGAGACCTCACAGCCGGATGTCTCCTCGGGGCCTTGAATTCATTCAGGGAGAGAAGCTCCTTGAGTTTCCGATTCTGTTCCTGATTCCAGGAAGAAGGAGCAGCAAACTGAAATGACCCTTTTTCCAAGTTCAGCACGGACTTAAGGGACAGTTAACAGGAATAAGTCCTGAGATCGAAGACTATAAATTCCTGTGGATTTTCGATTGTTGTAGGACAATAGATAAGGGGGAAGAAGACCCAGAACAGGCTTAAAAAATAAAGAGTACGCCAGTAGTTCAGGCGGCGGGTGGACGAGGCGGTCCATCCGACCCGGGCAGACAACAAGCGGTGATGGATGGGAGCTTTTAAATTAGTGATGGACCTCAGAGCTCCACGGTGGGCAGTGTGGAGAAGATGTAGGAGAGATCACAGTAATCCGGCACGGACATAAAGTTGGCAGGAACTAGCCGCCTTTTAGCCTTGAAAGAAAAGGCAAGATTTGATTCTAAAGTTGAAAACCCAATTTTTAGTTCCTTTTTTTTTCTTCCACCAGTTGCTGAGTGTGAGGTTCAACAACGGAAAAAAAAAAACATCAATTATAAAACATGGCTATTGATGAAGGGATGATAAAGTGATGACGGCTGGAAGAGGACTGCATGAGTTTGGATTTATCAGCATTTAAAAATCTCGATGTGAAGTTTATGTTTAAGTTTCCAAAAAGTCAAAACCTGATCCATTAATATCCTTAGCAAAAACTAAATAAATATGACGGAACATTTTGTCAATATACAATAAAAAGTAAAAATAATAATCATAATAGAAATTTGGTCAAGCATGTATTTAAACAATAAAGAAAATCAGACTTTATTACTACTTATTCATGATAAACATTTTAATTTATTAGACTTTTTTGTGGTTTTATTAAGTTAGATGATTCCTTTAGTAAAACCTGATATCCTTTAATATGCCTAAAGAAAAAACCCCAAAACTAGTTATGGTATAAACCTTTCTCAATAGCCATGGTTAATGCCTACTCCTCGTGGCTCCAATGCCCTCTGGTGTCCCCCAGGGCTCCATCCTTGGCCCCTTAATCTTTAGCATAAACATGCTGCCGCTCGGTCATATTCTAAACGGGTTCCGTCACGTTTTTCGATGAGAAATAGCGACTCCAAATGTGTCGAGACGGACATCGAAGGGTTACCTTCCTCGTGAAAACTTTGAAGTTTGAAGTTTTTTCACACTCCAGCTTGCATACATATTGTTCCCACAACAATCTCAGGCTAGCAGTAGTTGTTTTTTTTTTCATCTCCATCATGAATCTCTGAATTTGGCATGCGATTGTCAATTTGTCACAGATGCCACCCCATTGTGCTCATAACTAAATTGGAAACGTCAGAGTTGACAGCAGATTGATGACTGCTTCAGGGGACTAGTTGACCATGATTGATGCTCTGTTTTTTGGGGGGGTTTTGTCTGTGAAGCCAGATATTACAAAGATAAGACGACACCCAGATGTTTTTGACAAATGCAACAATCACCCAGAGAACGGCAGCAGAGACTTCTCAACGAACTCCAAAGTAATGGAGACTTTATCCTTCTCACTGGGGTACGGATAAACTACCGTTGTTGAAGACATACATTTAATTATCCACTTGAGTGACCAGAGCGGTAATTGATGCTCCAGAGACAATGGAACAGGGGAAGGTTCACCGACGAATCAACCGGGGATCGTTGAGAGAGAGGGACGTGTGACCGACTGGGCATTGACGTCGTGTTTTCCTGATTCACGACTACATCTTCATGTATTTTACCTCCTCCCCTTCGTCTTTCTGTCCATTCAGTGGTGTTTGTTTGGCTTTGTGAGTGCTACCTCTTATCTGATCATCTCCTCTTCTTCACTGGTGGAACAATGTGTCCTGACAGTTGACAACATCCCGTCCTCCCGGGGGCCCAAACCGATGTGACTAGTAACCTGATTAAGAAATCCAAGATAGCATCGCGTGGGGAGACAGAAAGAGAGTGTGAGAGATTGGAGCGATGGCAAGAACAGATAACACCAGCAGAAAGAAAAAAAAATGACTGCAGCACTGGATCCTTAGTTGTGACTAAGACCTGATTTGAATGTTTCCTTGTAGACCTGCACGAAGGACCGGTGTATTAAAGCCTGTAGAATATATCCGGAATAAAAACACTTGCAAATGTAACTTTCAGTGTTTTTGGCACCACTTTAGAAAAAGAGAGTCCCCTTATTAAGGATTTATAAACATGTACGTAGTTTACTAATTAAGTTGTAAAAGCCTGACAAATAATGAATGCGCCGCCTTGACTCATTAGATATAAACGGTATCAGAGACCAGCTTGCCAAATAATGAGCAAACTTATCTGTATTGCTAACTTGATGTTGCCAAATAGTGACCCGCATCCATAAATTGAGTGCTGTCTTATAAGCTGCTTATAAACGTTAACTAATGACTTAAAAATGTTTTTAACCTAATTTATAACTTATGAACCATTTACTAATCCTTTATAAAAGTAGCCTTATTATAAACAGGTTCAGTCACATTTTAAAATAAGAAATAATGACTTATAATGTGCCCCAAGCAAACAGTTAGGCAGGACATTAAAGGGTTTCAAGGTTATAACGCTTTTACCAACCTTCCAGGTTTACGCATCCTTTCATTTCCTCTCCTCTTGTTTGTCTGTCCTCATGACTCCCTTGGGGATTTAACAAAAATCCTCCTCCCTCTGCCTCTCGCCCGTCATGTCTTCATTGCTTTCTCAGGCGTTTATTGCTGAAAAGGATCAGAGGTTAGAGAGTTTGAGAAAAAGCAGACGGTATTTAAATGATTCTCAATAATCGGCAGGTAGTAGACGCCTATATCAGCACTTAAATATCAATACGAGAATATTCCACAGCTCAGAGAGCTCCGCAAATTACCCCCAGCTTCTTGACTTAGAGCCATTTGATTTGCGATTTAATACGTGATTTAATGTAATAAATATGACAATAATTGATGTTGATGGAAGTAAGATGTCACTCGTTGATCGAGACCATCATTTGCATTTTAACCAGAAATTAAGTTGGCCCACGGCAAATGGATGAGTCCTGAAAGTCTGAAAAGATATGTGTTGTTCAGATGAGAACTCCCTTCATTAGACCTTTACCAAACATAAAAAAATGTAAAAGAAATATAGTATTAACAGAGAAAGACAGGGATACTTCCAGTTTTACCAGAAAACAGGATTCTTGAAAAAAATCATCAGCCTTGACAAATATCGAGCTCCTTCATATCCTCACTGCCATTTTTGGCTATTAAAAGTATGTCTAATTCTTTTGCATGGGTGAATTAAACAAATTATTGTTGAAGACTACAATGATTTCAGGACTCGGGTTCCAAGTCAAGTCAAAAGTCTTTGGCGCTCGATCTCCTCGGGGAGATTATGATTGAAGGGTCCCTGCCACCTTGGGTGTTTGGATACTGGTGGTGGTGGTGGCTGATGACTCTGCTGAGGCGGTTGAATCTGTGAGGACTAGTTGGAGATGGAGGGGGTGGAGGTGAAGCGGTATTAAAGAAGTAGATGAATGGAGAGAGAAACACATTTAAAGACAGCGGCTGATTTTGATGGTTTAAGCATGAAGGTGAGACACAGGTGATTGGACGGATGAGGCTTCCTGAACGGGTGCAGCTGATATCAATTGATGATCCAGGCCGTGAAGCAGGTAACTGAGACTGAGCACGAGTGAAAAGTGAGGATAAAAGAGTGGGATGAGCAGGAACTGTGGATCAACTTTTCTGATTGAACTTTTGTTTGATCCCCAAAACAAATATTAACAAAATGTTATGTTCATGTGTGGAGACCTTGTTTATTTACTGTTTATTGTTTTGTTTTTTTTGGACCTAATAATATTCAGATAAAGTGGTGTCTTAATGTTCAACATTTTGGAATCGTGGTAATCTCAAGGACTTTCACAAGCCCCTGCCTCTCTTGAGGCTACTAAATGGAAAATTTTCCCATTCCGCTCTTGCGATGATGACACCAAGCTCGACCTTTGAACCCTACCAGCTCTGATGTGTTGGAAAAACATCATTAATGCCAGAGCGAATGGTGCAAACCTGTTTGTGTTCCATGGGTTGCGTTGCATGTGATGTAAGGCACTTTATTTATTTCATCATTATTTTTTCCAGTATTTTGCTCAGCTCAGAAAAATCTGTCCAACAGGATTTTGAACTATTTATTCTTGGGCGTGGACATCTTGAGTCTTGAGACTGGCAACAACCTCAAGCAGACAGACATCCGATTAAATGATGGGAAGCACATGACATTGCTTCAACTTTGGCCCGTTTTGCCCTTCTGAGGTTTTTCAGAATATTATAAACAGTTCCACAGAAGCCAAACATGATGTCCCCCCCCCCCCCCCCCCCCCCCATATATGTTATTAGTCCATTTTAGCGAAAACCTTACTTTGATTCAAAAGCCTTGAAGCTTATCGAATTATCATCAAAATTTCATTAATTTCGGCTACTTTTATTCTTATTGACAACAAACTAGTATTTTTCTTTTTTTTTTTCCCAATTCTTCAAACTTTTTCTTTTTACTTAATTCCCCATGGTACCTTCTTTAGTTTCTTATAATTAAAGACATTTCCGCACATTAGCCGCGGATAAACGATTACAGATAACCTGTTTTTAATACGTACCAACTGTTACTGCTTGATTCTTGCAATTAGAGAATGCCTTGGGAATTAGTTGTTGCTTTTTATCGTTCCGTTCGGAAATAATCTGCCAAGTCATGCCAGACGTTTGCTGGCCCAGGATTACATAACGTTTAACACATTCTAAGAGCAGTCCTCTGAAGTGGTCAATTATTTTACACTTCAGTCGTGGAAGAAAATCTTTTTAAAAACATTTTTTATGCTTCGCTTGATGGTTTGCCCGCATGCTACACGCAAGCCAAAAGCAATTTTCTAAATTAGCCTAAGCTAATTATTTTGTTGTGTTTCCAGCTGATCTCCGAGTTTTTCTTTCCCCAAATCATTTTTGGCATCCAGTTTTTGTTTTCTACTTGACAGTTCGGCTCTGCCTTAGATGCGTCCTTGTACGCCGATGGAGTTTTGCTTTTTAATGAGCAGGTAAAGTTCAAACAGAGTATCTATTGTTGTATTTAGTTTGGACACTTTAAGATCCTACAGCATGGTATTGGTGTAGAAGAGTTCTGCAGCATTGCATTGTGTAATTTATATTAGTTATTGAGAGTTTTTACTGATATTTGATATTTATTTTTACACAACTTTATACTGACTTTTCAGCACGCCCCCTTCAGTTAGGCATAGGTACTGCTGCCTCACCTCCTGCTTCTTCATTACGGCCTCATGTCAGACCCGGTATGTGAGGTACTGCTCAATCTGAGACGAGGCTCGGCTCAAAGCTGCCCCTCGTCTTTATTTGAACAGGAAATACGCAAACTCAGCGATTTTGATTATGAAAAAATGAATGAAATGATTGGAATCATACAGAAATTACATTTATAGCCAATATAAGTAGAAAAACATTGATAATTAGTTTCGTTTTATCATTATTTGTTTTTTACTTTTCATGATGAGCCTAACCTTTGTGTCCCACGGTTGTTTGTTTCCATCCCTTTGAACGGTGTCGCACTGCCTGTGGGGGGTACTTGACATTTACGGCATGAAGATTAGGGTCGTAGTTGAAGTTATACCAGACATACAGACTTAATGATGATGAAAAATGTTTTTCTGTCTATCATTAAATCAAGAATATTTGTTTTTGCAGAGGGGGCACAGTTTGTAAGATTGTAACGTTTATGACAGATTTGATCTTTATTCAGTTTCCCTATTATTTATTGCCGCGAATGCAACTATTCTTCACGGAGACCACAAAAAAAAAAAAACAATGATCAAGACATGATTTTTAAAGATCACGGAATTTCAATCAGGAGACAAATGTGAATGAAATGAAGATGATTCCCACTAGGGGGAGTTTTATCTCCAAAATTGTCAGTCCATAACTTCTCAACAGTTGGTTTGATTTAGTCCAAATTTCATGACTATGAATGGACTCAAGGAGATTGATCTTGTAAATATCGTATTTTACTCACTTAAGGGAGTTTCTTCTTTTTTTTAATGAAAAACATGGTTTTCTGGACATAACTCAAAAACTATGTCCTGGATCATTTTCCAATTTTATATCCACTGACAACAAACTGGATGGATTCTGGGAAACGTCGGTTTGATATTTCCGACACTAGGAGGAGTTTTATCTTCAAAAGTGTTTGGCCGACAGTCTCTTAACCGTTTGGTCCAAATAAAGTGAAAATGATCTTTATCTTATAATCACTCCAGTAGTTTACATTTTACACACTTGGGTGAGCTTTTTTTTTATGAATAAGACTGTTTTTCAGCATTGACTTCATAATTGTAGTTTGGTTTAGTCCAACTTTAGGTGAATGTGGATCGACCCAAGGAAATCTATCTTGTATTTTTGACTCTAAAAGCTCACGTTTTACTCATGAGGGAGAACTTCCTTTATGAAAAACATTGTTTTCGGAGTTTGAGGAGCTTGCACAATGCAGGGGATTGGGCACTTTCCGGTATTATAACCTTGCTGTGGGATACGACAGCATGGGCCTCTTTAGAACTGAAGATATCTCGGAATGAATCTGTAATTACGTCTTTGACGTCAGGGAGATTATGGTTGAAGGATGTCTCCCCTGAGCAGCTCTCACTGGGGGTGGTGGTGGCTGATGACTCTGCTGAGACTGATGAATGATGAAGTTGGTGAATCTGTATAGAGAGTCATTGGGAAGTGGAAGGTGAGGGGCGTAACAACCAAGAGAATCATATTTAGAGACAGCAGTAATACGTTTTGAAAGGACTGTGTCAAAATAAACTATGGCCTGAGTGTGCAAGGGAATAGTCTTCCTGACTGATTTGCCATTAGAGCTTTACAATAAGATGAGATAAGATAAGAAGATACTTTATTTATCCCACATGGGGAAATTTCGGTGTTACAGCAGCAACAAATTAGGTTTGAGAGACGAGAGAAATAAACGTAATAAAGAGACACGAGAAGTATACATACGTATACATGTACAATATTCTACAGCACTGATAACAAATAGTAGAACTGAAATGAAAATAAGAAAAAAACACTTCTGTCACATCTACAAATCATCTAATTATGAACTATAGGCCTACGTTGACATCCCCAACAGCAAGGGCATATCCCCGAAAGAGCCCCCAATCCCCTGCATTGTAGAGGCGATCCCTCTAATGGAACTCCCGGTATTAAAAATATGGCTAAGAAAGGGGTTTTTTTTATTTAAAAAAAGTTGTGAATATTTAACTGTGATGTTCACCGGAATACTTGGAATAATACAAATACTATACTAATACACAGTTACGTGGTTGATTACTTAAAAACCTTTTTACAATAATGAACTTTGCATAAATACAGTACATTACAGTCCATTTTACAGCATTTTCAAATATAAGACCCACATAGAACCTTAGTATGAGGAAGAAGTGGATTGATTTTGGGAAAATGCGGGTTTATATTTTTAACAGTAGGGAGAGTTTTATCTGCAAAATTGTCAGGCCATAACTTTCTTAACCGTTTAGTTTATTATACTTTATTGACTCCAAACGTGGTGCATACAAATCAACTCGATGCGATCTATCTTGTAAACATTGTTTTTTCTCTAATTTCTCATATTTTACTCACGAGGGGGAGTTATTTACGAAAAACCTTTTTCGGATCTGGATTTTGACCTTGGGAAGATGAAGAACTTGGTTGTTTTTGGGAAAGGTCGGTTTATAGTTCCAGCACTAGGGGGAGCTTCTTTAAGTTTTGGCTCTGTAATTTCTAAACCATTGGTACCATCTAATCGGAATTGGTGCATATGGATACAGCCCAGGATATGTATGTTGTATAAATTGTGTTTTACTCAAATATTTCATATTTTTACTCACTAGGGGGAGCTTTTTAGGAAACACTGTTTTTCAAACATAACTTCCTAACCGTAGGTTCTATTTTGTCCAAAGTTGGTGCAAATGAAAGAGATAGAATAGAACCATCTTGTATCTTGCATTGAGAAGTTGAGTGGCTGTTTCCGCTAGCTGTGCTATTGAGCAAAAATAAGATGCAGGAGCACCGTCACCGAAATTACGGCGAACGCGAGACACTTGTTTGGCGCAGTTGATGCTGAGGAATCTTTGCGCATAATGTCGCTATCTGTGTCTGGGCCACTGGAGGTAAATGTCACAAAACCAATATCCAACCCCTGATCTGTGATCCAGTCCTTGAATTCAGAAATTCGGGTATAGACGCCAGGGTAATCAAGATTCGCGCAAGGGACTCCGAAACTGGATATGCCAGCCAGGACCCACACTGAGCCTTGCTGGCATTGCAGAGGTCCACCTGAGTCACCCTGCAAAGTGAGACCCCAAACAAATCAATTAATACTGCTGGAAACAGAAAAAAAAACAGTCAGTCATCATACTTCAAACATTCTTCTTCTCACCAGACAGGATCCTTTGTCCTCTTGCCCAGCACAGATCATTTGGTCAGTGATATGTGCGCCTGGTTGTGGATCGTAGTTGAAGCCGCACTCCTTATTTCCAACGATAGGAACCCGAACTTCTTGCAGTGGGTAAGAGGATGGCAAGGGAACTGTGGGAAAATTTCAGAAGACATGGGGAGAAGAGCCTTAGAAGTTAAATCCAAAGACGGATTTCGTATTTGTGTTATTATATGCCTGAAAAGTCGTGTTAACGTCATGACTAAGAAAAAACATCATGGATCGTTTTCAGATTTTAGATCCACATAGACCTAAGTGCAAGGAAAAACTGGAGTGTGTATATTTCTGACACTAGGGGGAGCATTTTACAAAAAGGTTTTAGAACATAACCGTTGGTCTGATTTAGTCCAAATTCAGTGCATATGAATCGACTCGAGGAGATCTATCCAGCAAATATCATATTTTATCCTAGTAGTTCATATTTCACTCACTAGGGGGAGGTTTTATGTGAAAAGCACTGTTTTAGGGATTTAGCCCTGCTCTTGGGAATAACAGCATAGGTTTAGTTTCCAAGAAGTGTTTCCTGCTTGGCGTTACGTAGTTTTGGCTCAATGCATTGGCGAGACATCAAAACTCAGATCACAGTCAATGTTCCAATAAGGGCCAAGAACGTTAATTCTAAATGTTGCAACATTGTTTATGGAGTGTGTGTGTGAGTTTGGGGTGAGTGTGTTGAGTTTGAGTTCTATTTTCAATGAAGCAACTTGTCAGCAAAACCATCTTTGGCGATTTACATTATTATTGTGTTTTAAGTCTTAGTTGATGACGACTAAAAAAGTTTGTAGTTTGGCAACCTTTGACACCAGCATAGGATGATGTCTGGATTTCATTTTTCAACTTTCATGTTTTCATCAACGCTACTTTCCTATGTGAACATTCTTAAACCAAAATGTTGACACACTCTAGATTTTCCCCTCTTCAGGAGCAAAGGTGGAAGTGGGTTGAGAGTTTTTTAACAACACAATTTAACATGGCTCTAAATAAAGGCCTTCAGCACACTCACCAGATTCTTCGAGGTAGCCCCAGCCAGTGACCCAGCAGAGGGTGGAGTCGAAGAACTGGCTGGATGTATTTGCCAGGAAGATGGGTCTGATGTAGTTTGTGTAAGTGACAGGGACGTCGAGCTTCATCAGGGCAATGTCATTGTTATTCAAAGTGTTGTTGTAGTCAGGATGCATGATGATCCGGGACACACGGCGTACCTCCTCGTGAACGTTGGGGCCCAGCTGAGTCTCTCTTCCAAGGTAGAGGGCCCATTTAATTAGTGATGTTCTGGATATAGGAATAAAAACAGGCTCAATAAATCAGTCAGCAAATGCAGATTACAGAAGATAAAGTATCTCCTTGTTGAATCAATACTTCCAAGAACAGCTTTGGGCATTCTGCATAACTTAGAGGAAGGAGAAGATTGAGTTCTAGTTTCATAAAGTGCAGGGGCGGTCCTAAGAATTATATAAAGGGTTGGCCCGGGATCCAGGGTGAGAATGAGAATCCAAACAGACAAACACCAGTAAACAGCTTTAACTGCAAAAGCTGAGAAGTTTCTCTTACCTTACGATGCAGTGGGCTGCTGTGAGGACCCATTGGTCGTTGATTAGTGCCCCCCCACACACATGGATCCCATGATCATTGAGGTGAATGCTCACCTGCCAGGGCCATGACCCGGCTTTGGCATTCTGGCCACCCACTACCCTGGTGGTCCGACGTGTTCCATACCCTGACAGAACATAAATGACAGTATGTTAGAGCATTTAGCTAGCAAGTTAGCCTCGGGGAATGTGCACACTTATGGCTGCGTCCATGCCCAATACTGTTACAGTGCATCGAAAGAATATCTATGTCATATAACAAACGTGATTTTTTTTTCACCCTTGACCTTAGTAGAAGAGATGGGGAAAGTTATTACATCCGTAAGTGTGTGTGTTTGTGTGTTTGTGTTTGCTAATTGTTGGACCAATCAGTAACGGAGAAACATTAAACTGTAAATAGCTTATTTCTATCTGTAACTAGACCTACGCTGTCGTCTACAACGAGTGTATATCACCGAAAAGTCCCCAATCCCTTTCATTGTACAAACAATCCCCCTCATATTAAATTGAATGTTATTTTGACACTACGAAGGACCTGCGGACCTGTCTGATCATTTTTCAAATTCAAAACTACATAGACGTTAGTGTGAGGAAGAGCTGGATTGATTTTGGGAAAGTTCGTTTGTATATTTTCAACACAAGGGGGAGCCTTACCTCAAAAAGTTTACGTTCCATGAAGTCTCAACTGATTTAGTCCAAATTTGGTGCCTATGAATAAACTTCAATAGTTGGCCTGTTTGGAATAATGAATGAGTTACATTTATAATGAAGAGGATTTAATTTGAGGAGTTAAATCAGGGGGATTACTTGTGCAGCGCTGGGGCTTGTCGGGGACGACAGCTTATTCCTGTTTACCATGTTGAATCAGTTTAGTTGCATAAGTACAGTTGCAATGTTTGGTTCTGGAATAGATGTTGCTGGCACTGATGTCTATTCTGCACCACATCAGCAGCTCCGCCCCACGATAAATATTTCCAACGGTAAGTTCCCAGACATTGACATCACGTCTGTTTTAGCAGCGGGGATTTTTTTTTGTTTCACCGCTTCCTCGTTGACGGTATTAGCAAAGCGGCTCTGCCGGGGTCATTCAAGGATTAGCTCTGATATTTCACGTCGAATAATTTAATTAAAGATAAATAAATGTTCATCGGAGTTCCTAAAATGTCCACCTCTGGAAGAATACCTTAATTACAACCCTGAGTGTCCTGCTCATTTTATTTGGTGGAGTCAATTCTGAATCAATATTTCCAATTCAAAACTGTGTGCAACCTGAATGAACCTGTTTATAATATGACCCAGTGGCAGCATAAAGAGTTAGGGGCCAAGGAGGGAGCCCTGGGGTACACCCGAGGTCAAAAGGGGCCTGGGATATTGAGAAAGTCCTAGTTGATTAGTAGCAAAGATATATTTTTTCCTTGGTGTGGACATTGAATGAAGCATCCTGGGTGAGTTCAGGGATGTGGGCCTCCTTCAAAACCTCCATCTGTACCGGATTCTAAAAACCCACAGGGGGGACATAGGTGGCCAAGAAGCTGTCAAGCTGAAGAAGGATTCCAAAGTGTCCACAGCTTCATTAGTCACTGATTGAAGACGGTTGTGTAGATGGACTTGCAGGTGGTCTATAAGAAGTTCAAGAAAACCTTTTAACATTTCCGGACAAGGAAGCAGGCTGTGCAAAAAAAGCCCAGCCAGACGGTCTGCCTCAATTCGAGGAGGAGAGTTTCTGACCCAGAGTACGGATCTTCTGAAGTGGGGGAGGGGGGGATAGAACAGATTTAGAAGCTTGTGCCAAATGCAGAGTCAGCAGGTGAAGCAGAACCTGAGGACTCCAGTGAAGACCTGCCACTAATCCTTCATCAGATCAGTGAGGAATGTTAGGAATGTCTGGGCCGCGAGACGTTGAATGTGGATGAGTTTCATTCAGATATGCTAAAAGGTTCGGACATTGTTGGGTTGCGTTAGCGGAGACATGTCCTCAGCTCTTCATGAGGGTTGGTTGTGGAACCTGGGGAGAAGCTGGATCAAAACGTCTGGAGTGTCAAGCTTCGCTGCTGTCACTGCCGCCAAACAACGGAAAAGTTGTATAAAATGGTTAAATGCATGTTTGTATATGTTTGTATATTTTGTGGACGTGGCTTCTGGCGTGAACTGATGTTTGACGGTCGTTTACGCAGAAACGTACAGTCGATATATTCAGAGATTACCAAACGCTGACATTGTAAGTTTACAGATTTAGTGTATTATTTGTAATAGTACTTTAAACTGTATAAATATGCTTTATTATGAGTATTGCATGTATTGTGTTTTTGATCATTTAAGGGTGAATTTATCATTTAAATCCCATTTACAATAAATCAAACACTTGATTTCATTTTTCAACTTTCATGTTTTCATCAACGCTACTTGAAAATATATATATTTTTTTTCAAGATAAGGATTCGTAGATATTTCAACACAACGCAATCACGCACAACACCTCCACACACTAATAATGAACATGTCGAGCAATCCCATTAAAAGTCAGATCAAAACCTTTCTTACACTAGCCGTTAATGAGAGATACATTGATTTGTAATACATAGTGAAATGCTGAAAAGTCTACCTTGCAGATTCACGACGGAACACAGCAGGACGATCCGAATAATCCTCGCCATCATAATGTCATCTCATCATGAAATGCTCTTAATTATATATTATTACATTTTCACACCCTTTTCCACTTCATGGCGGACCGAAACCGCTGCTCAAACCAGTTCTTTTCGTTACCTGAGATGTTGAAGCCACACCCATAAAAATCCCAAACCGAGGGTTTCAGCTGAGTCATTTATCCTTAATTATTAAATCTTGCTTCCTGGATACAAGTCTCAAACACGCTTATGGTTGAATATCTTACTGTCTGACTCCACATCATTCAGGCGTTTGATACAAAACATGTGAATGGCAATGGTTTGCCTTGCACATGCCGGGTAAATCATTAAACCAGCCCTGACTGAAGTCCTCGAATTAAAGGTGAGGTTTTGTCCAGAATATTGTTTGTAAAAAAAAAAAGAATGAATGAAAACAATCTCCCTCTAGTGAGTAAAATAGGAAAAATTATATATAAGCAAGTTTAATCTCCTCAAGACAATTCATATGCAGCAAATTGGATGAATGGGTGAGAAATTATGGCCCGAAAACTTTAGGAGATGAAGCGCTATAATCAATCCAGTTCTTCCTCACACTAAGGTCTATGGTGGTATAAGATATGAAAATGATCCTTGAAAAAGTTTATGAGTTATGTTGGGGAAACTGTGTTTTTTTTGACAAATAATGGCTCCCGTTGTGAGTAAAATATAAAGTATTAGAGTAAAATATGGTGTGCAGAAGTTAGAGCTCATCGAATCGATTCATATGCAACAAATTTCGATTCAATTGGACGATTGAGAAATTACGGCACGAAAACTTTTGGAGATCAAGCTCCCTGTAATATCAGAAGTATACAACCGACCTTTCCCAAAATCAGTCCAGTTCCTCCTTGCACTAAGGTCTAAGTATGAACACTATTTGAAAATGATCCATGAAATCGTTTTTGAATTATCGCACTAATCCGAAGGCTAGGCGGCGGACGCCTCTTTTATAATAAAGGGGAAAAAGTAAAAAACAAAAATACAAAAATGCAAACTCATCTATCTTTTATCTAAAAGGGCACCACTCAGATTGTGATTTAATTTAAAGGCTTTAGTGATGTGGGGATTTCTGAAGAAATCCCGTAAGAAATACAACAACACTGTGGAGGTGGGTGCGGTTAAGCTGCAGGGAGGTGAGGGCGTGGCCTCACAGGTGTAGCAGCAGGTAAGCTGATTAGTGTAGCTTGGCTCGGTGAACTGATCGACCTCTCCAGATCCGCAAACGCTGCCGGAGGGAAGAGAGTTAATCCCGATAGGAGACATCAGAGACACCTGACATACTGTTTGAAAAATAACGTCTGGGATCCTTCGTGTTAACGCGATAACTCAAAAACTATTTGATAGATCACTTTCTATTTTTTTCTCCCCATACACATCAGTGTGAGGAAGAAGTGGATTGATTTTGGGAAAAGTTGGTTGGATATTTCCAACATTAGGGGGGGGGGGGGCTTTATCGCTAAAGTTTTTGGGTCATAATTTCTCAACCGTTGGTCTGATTTGGTCCAAAAAATTTTTGACTTCAGGAGATCTTTTTGTAGATATCGGAATTTACTGGGATAGTTCTTATTTTGATAACTAGGGGGAGCTCTTTAACAATAAAAGGTCGTTTTTTGGACGAAACTTCCCGACTGTTGGTTGAATTTAGTCCAAATTCGGTGCATATGAATCAACTCGAAAAGATATGTATATCATATATTAGTATTTTACTCTGATAGTTCATATTTTATTCACTAGAGGGAGCTTTTCTATTATGCATGATATTCTACTTTAATAGTTCATATTTTACTCACTAGGGGAGCTTATTTCCTCTTTGTTTTTTTAGAACAAACGCTGTCAGTCGGACATAACTTCACCACTGTTGGTCCGATTTAGTCCAAAATCACCTCATATGAACCGCCTTAAAGTAATCTAATTTATATTTGTCATATTTTATGATTATTGTCCATATTTCCCTGACTAGGAGAGTTCTTCTTTTGCAATAACACAGTTTTCTGACCGTTAATTATCAACCAAAAGTCCAATTGTGCCTAAATTGACACAAGAAAATCTGTAATTGCTGGAACAATGCAGGGGATTAGGAGCTTTTCTGAGTTCTGGTTTTCATTCTTCTCCAGGGAAAATAAGAGTGTATTTTAATGGGAAACAAGATGTAACATTTTGTAAAAGTATCAGTGACTTTTCTCCTTGTGGGAATTTCATTATTTTTTAAAGCCTGATTTCATGCTGGCATGAACCGTAAATCTTTATTAACCACATTTAATCATTTTTACAGTTTTAATGATTGTTGTTTTTTTTTTGTAGCACATCCCCTCGGGTCAATGACATCACAATAATGTATTCACTCTCACACAATGTTCTACCAAGTTCTATGTTCTAAAGCTCTAACGTTCTATAAGGGTTGGAGTCAGACTCCAGAGGGTTAAACCCTCCGCGGAGAAAGTTCCAAGAATGTTTCCTTGCTGACGCTGCTTCAGTCTGGATGATATGAATTCATTTCTATAACGTATATTGGTTGATGTTGACAGGAACATCTGAGGGTTGGTTTTGCGGCGACAGAAATCTCCCTTTGCATTCATTCTGCAGCGAAGATCAATCAAACACCAGTTTGATCATTCATGGTTAAACCGGCTTTGAGTGGTTTTATCTGGATTTATTTTACACAATGGTATTAATTTCACATTCCGTTTCTTCCTGCCGCCATCATAAGTGGTTGATTTCTCATTTTTCAAGTTACTGTGTGTACGCATGAGTCAGAGTTTGCGTCAGAGTCGGATTTTTCTAAATCTGACTGATTGCGTTGAAGGTGGCATACCAGTCTTTTATGCTTTTAGAAATGAGGCCACTTATCTTCTTGGAAAGTGCCTCGAAATAAAAATTTGTTGTGAATTGGCGCCATCTGAATAAAAATGTGTCCAGTTACCGAAACCTTGACTATTGGACATTTTGGATATCTATTATTAAATAGTAAGGATGACACAAATAATTGGACCGATTATATCAACTGTGTTTCATAAGATGCTCTTTTTTATCCTTGTTGTCGCTGTAACTGTTTGGATTCTTAAAGTTTCTGTCAACCATATGTCCTTTATGTGTTTTCAACCTGCACATAAAACATCCTGAACAATATGAAACAGTTTTTTTAGTCCCTTATACTAAGCTCAGCTCACGGCGGCGTCTGTGAAGAAACCAATGAGACTTTCAAGCAGAGAGGCGTTCATGTAGCGCATACCGCCGCCAAGGACATCGGGCCACTCTTCTATGATACGCAGAACCGTAAGTGCAGAAAGTTTATGTCGAACAAATGCTGAGCACATAAAAGCCCAAATCTTCCTCAACGATAAACTGACTAAACCGGTTTAGCTGGACTGGTGAAAATAAGCAAATCAGCACAAAAGGGACGTTGGCATATAATTTTAAGATTCCTGTGCACATATCCATCCGTTCACACACACACACACACACACACACACACACACACACACGCACGCACGCACGCACACACACACACACACACACGCACACACATAGTCCTTCAAAGCATCTTAGAAACTCTTGCACTGACATATCAATGACAGCTTCTGACTTAAATGCATAACCGACTGCTTACTGCACATTATTTTGTGAAATAGCTCCCCCTAGTGAGTAAAAAAAAAGTACTACTAGTGTGAAACAAGATACGTAAGAGACAGACCTCTTCAACCAGATTCATATTCACCAAATCCGGAGGAAATCATACCAACGGTGTTATTGTAAAAAGCTCCCCCTAGTGAATAAAATCAGTACTATTACAGTAAAACGTTATGTAACTAAAACTTGTTTCATGTATCATTTCCAAATTTAATACCTACATAGAATTGCCACATTGAAAACATACATTGGTGCCAGGATGAACTGGAGTGATTTTGCGTAAGGTCGGTTGTATATTTCGGACACTAAAGGCAGCTTTATCTCCGAATGTTTTTGGGCCATAACTTCTCAACTGTTAGTCCGACTTAGTCCAAATTGGGTGCGTATGAAACGAAACTTGGGGATTTATCTTGTTTATATCAAATTTCACACTAATAGTTAATATTTTGCTCACTAGGTGGAGCTTTTTTTCTTTTTAAACTATTCAATTTTCCGGACTTTAGACTTAACTTCACATTCAATTTGAGGAGCTCAGTCCGGTGGATTGCTTGTACAACGCAGGGGATAGGGGGCTTTTCGGAGATATACCCTTGCTCTGGGGGACGACAGCGAAGGACAAAACAAAAAATACATGATCATCATACTTTTGAAGAAGAAATGAAAGTTTTGCAGGTTTCTGATCTGTCCTAAGCTTTGGGGGAATCTTGGATGTAGAATTTAAACACGATTATCAATCCGAGGTGAATCGTGGCAAACAAAATGTGATGCAACTCAGCCTATAACTGCTTTATAGGTTTATTCAAGATGGCTGCAGTATATGGTGACATGAGATATGAGCCAAGAGTGACATGATAGTGACATTTATGTGTCAACAAGCCTGATCACAGACTTAACAAAGAAAAAAAACATACAATTATTTTTGTGCTACAGGGTCTAAAAATATTTTTGCGAGGAAGGTTTGCAATGTCTATATAGAAATAAATGAACTTGTAGTGCGAGTCATATTAAAACTATACGTTTTAAAAGTTACCTTGAAACTGTCACAAGAGGTTATTCTGCAAACCCGTGTGGGTAATTTATAGTTTAATTAAATACTTCTATAATCCACAGCAGTGTGTCTACCTTAACCTCCGGCGCTGCGGCTGTTTGACATGTGCTAAGTCCCAATTCAAGGAAAATCCAGCAATGTGGCGCCGCTCGGCAGGACTTGTGTGGATTCCTGGGCTTCGTTTATTTGTGCGTTCCAAAGTCACTGCTGTGAAATAATCAGTAACCGATGTTGTGTTTATCTCATTCGCTCTACATTGTTGCTGCTAATTCCACTCGTTTAATTGCATGTTACATAATTCCACCGAGCAGAGAGTGAAAGGGTCGGGGATTTTTGAAAAGCATGAATGAGGGTGTTAATGAGATGACATAAGCAGAATGTAAATAACCTTATGCTGCGTTTTTTTCTTTTGGCCATTCTTTTCCAACTACACGCGTGTCAGCAGGGGCGGTTTTTGCTTGGGTTGCGCCGCTGGGCGAACGTCCCTTACAACAAGTCGCCCCGTGGGTCACAGCAGACTAACCGACGCAGCAATGCATTACTGTGAGGATAAATGTGTTTGATCCCCCCGCTCCAAACCCGACTTTGGCTTTCCCTGACTCGACCGAGCCCATGAACATGTTTTCTGAATATTGGTCTGATCCTGCCTCGTGCCGACGGGACCAGTCAGACATCGATTGATTATCGTCACTCCAATTCACCCTAATATGACCGGGGGGGGAATGACACATTCTAATCCTTTTAAGACAAAAAATGGGGCGGCGGGGCGCGGCAGGTAGGTGGACGGAGGGCAGGTCCATCTAGGTATATCCGTCTTTAGACGTTCCGATCGTTCAATAACTTGCCGCCCCTCCCAATCTCGCACCTCTGACTGTTAGATCCCTGTGTCGGGTAAGGCTGAACACATTTTGAGTCACTTTTTTTTCTTGAAAAATGTGTACCACTTCATTGGACCTGTTTTTGATAGGAACCAGTGGCAGCATGTATGCGTTGAAGAGTAAGGGGCCAAGGATGGAGCCCTGAGGTACACCCCAGGTCCTTTTCTTGGGATATTAAAGCATGTGCGGACTTACTCAACAGAATGATGTAACTCAATTCAACCACAAAAAAGTGTCTTATAAGTGTCAAATATTTTTTCCAAAAATATTCCTTTCCAAGAGTTTCTGCTAATTTACTTAAAATGGAAAATTTTGCTTTTTATCAATATTATCGACAAAACAATTTGTCATTTTAAGGTAAATTCAGAACATCGAAGGTAGTTTAAATTAATAAATGCCCCAAGAAATAACATTTTCCCATTTCCTGTGGGGCATTAAAGGTCGCCTTGAAGTCGAGTGAAATATAAGCTTTGACTTGGCATGTGTAGACCATTGCACTGATTCAAAACTGCAACAAACAAAAAAAAAAAACTAGTGTCTAGTGTGGACATCTTATAACCCCACGGGAAATTAGTTTTTGAAACTTGCTTTCCAAGGAAACTATGGATTTTCTTGAGCAGCGTGTGAAACTAACTCCTCCTGAGAGACTTCCCTGCTATGCAGTTCTTCAAGTTCGGCATCTTATATGTTCCAGGCAACGGCATTAGGAGCGTTTGACATTTAGATTAAGTCAACATCTTGGGGCCATTATCAGTAGATAGTAGTCATTTGTTCAGTTGGGATGGAGATCAGTGCATGGGCGTTGTTGATTCCTTTTCTATCTTTTATCTTTCCCTATTTCTTTAAACATTGAAACGCCTACGCATTCCAAACCCCTCATTGCTTCATAAGTGAATAATTCATCACTTTATAATGTATGTTAATTCTAAACAACCAAGCCTTAGCTGGTGGATTTGACTCCGAAACTGAATGTAATCGTGTCTCTCTTGGGCAAACCTCCGAGTCTGCGATCCATCGGCCCCGGGGCGCTCACTCACACCTCTCCGTTTCCCCCTCCGTTTTCTAATTACAGCAACTTTACTTTTAACCATCAAGTGTAGATTTGCAGAGGTTATGGGATTTATAAACGGTGCAGAGGACGTTTAAGCAGTTTACTGGAAGCACGGAGGATGGAGTTAGCGGCGTTGGTTTAAGGCTGCCAGTGACATGAATATTTAGGAATGTGTTGGAGCATCCATTGGAAAAAAAAAAAAAAAAAAAAGCACGGGTGGCTGCGCCTGAATTCTAATGAAAGGGGTTTTTTTTGGTTGTTTTTTCCAGAGCGAGAGAGTGAGGCAGCGGCTCATGAAAGATTCTATTGAAATCAAGGACCTTGGATGAGGAGCATCCTACGCTATGAGAAGGTATAAGTAATTTATTCAAAGGTTGGCACCTTGAAATACTGAATAACAAATAAGGGAAATGGAAAACACATCCACTTCATTTACACTCGTATCATTTCTTTTTCATTTGGACGTTTGAAATGACACTTAGATGCTCCTACATATTGTTTTACCTTCAAACAAGATATACATACAGGCCTAATTTATTATAGCCCCGAATATTTGGTGATATTATGGAATCGTCATCGTCCCCGCCACAAATCCTTCGTGTTAACGCCATAACTCAAAAACTGTTTCATGGATCATTTTCAAATTATAGACCAACATAGACCTTCGTGTGAGGAAGAACTGGAGTGATTTGGGGAAAGCTCTGTTGTATTTTTCCAACACTAGGGGGGGCTTTATCTGTAAATGTTTTTGGTTTAAAAATAGCTTAACTATTGGTCCGATTTAGTCCAAATTTGGTGCGAGGAGATCTATATCATATTTTACCCATATTTTAATAAATTCGTTTATATTTTATCCATTAGGGGAATTTTTTTTTTTACAACAAAAACACTGTTTTTCAAACATAACTTTCTACGATTCAGTCCAAATTACCAAAGAGTAACATTTCCTTTGAGTAGTTCGATCAGGTGAGATTGCTTCTAAAACTCGGGGGATTGGGGGCTTTTCGCGATCATACCCTTGCTCTCACGGAGTTTGCATTAGCCTAGCCTAGCTGAATAGAAACAAACCGATAACCCTTCAGAAACGATATTAAACTGTCGCTCTTTGTATTAGTTCTTGACAGACGGAGATGTGAGGGGGGTTACTGCTCATTAAATCTTTGAATGTTAATTACTAACTCCGAAAGCTGCTTTGTCGCGTATTGACTCATCTGTACAAACTCATGATGAGTTCGGACTATACCGGACAAACGGTTGAGAAATGATGCCCCGAAAACTTTGAGAAATAAAGCTTCCCATAGTGTCTGAACTTTACAACCGACCTTTTCCAAAATCAATCCAGTTCTTTTTCACGTTAAAGTCTATGGGGGTATAAATTTGAAAAATGATCCGTGAAAAAAAGTTTGAGTTACTGATCTAAGACAAAGGATCTGCTGCGATGACGATCCCGTAATATCCCCCGACTTTTCAAGGATATAACTAGTGTGACATTTTTTCAATGTTTCTGCCTAAAATTCAGTCTTTGCTAAGACTGTGGTGTTCAGGGATTGGTTGATTCATCTGTAAGAGATTATACAGTATCCTTACATTGACTCAGACTAACATCAGTCAAAGTAAGTAAGTGTCGGCATCAGACATATTTCAGAAATAATGAACTCCCTGTGATATAAATGACAGTATAGCATTAGTTCCTTTTTTTCTGAGAGAGCCTGACCCAGTTTTTTGAGAGATCTCCGGCGTCAGTTTATGAATGTTTGATTACGCCTGCAGACATTTGCATTGCGCTTGTACTGTCAGATATGTAGAGACGTGTCCCGTCGCTGGTGAACAGCAATAATCAGCTTGTATTCAGACGGAAAGGAAGAACTGCGGGGAGCTGCAGAAATAACACATTGTTTCAACATAACGGTTTGCCAGTTTCCTCTGAAGAGACAACCCACTGATGATTGCGCACACAATTAACAACTGCTCTCAGCTGCCGTATCATTCCCGCCGTATCATTTCTTTTTTCACACAAGCCAGCTTCCTAGTTTGGATTCTTGACACAGTGAGATATCGAGATTCCTTGATTGCAAGGACTTGAGTAACAAAATCCCACATTTACTGATGTTTTCACAGAAGCTCAATTTATGCCTTTTGCCTTTTTTTTGCCTTTTTTTTTAAGCATGTTGGTTTGAATAGTTCCTTTATCTCAGCGGGGTGTCAGGAGAGTCAAGCATGTTTGCTTGTGCGTGGACACTGCATGGAGGTTAGGGCTCTTCATAGCAACCAGTGAGTTACCGGAATGAAGCGAGGCAAGGGAGCCTGAGCCCCCCGTCCATTGACAGAATGGAACCCCAATGGGTGCAGATACAAGGTTAGGGACCAGTATCATCGGCAGCGAAGCCTACTGACCATCATTCCGTTCATGCCACCTTTATCATAGCAAGGAGTCTTTTTAGTGTTCGCACGCAAATAAATAGAGACTTGATGCAACATCTGAGCAGCAAAATGTTTCTAGTATTTCTTTAACGGAAATGTCGTTCAAAATGTCCAAAACAATGAAACAACAATCGGGATCCTCCAGGATGAGCTGGAGAGTGTTGCTGGGGAGGGGGATTGCTAGAAAGGCTAGCCACTCTAACCTGACCTCTGATAAAAAAAACCTCTGATGTATGACCTCAAATTTTAGGTCCAGTGGGTTGATTATAGACGTTCATTCCTTTTCTGCACAGTCAAAGAGGTGAATGCATTATTATGCATCTAAGAAGTGTGTGTGTGCGTGTGTGTGTGTGTGCGTAAGCTACAACTGCCTTTAATCTTCTGAAGTGTTTATGGTAAAGCATCAGATAAATTAACTCAGATATTTCAAAAAAAGTCCGTCTGCACTGCTGAAAAAGGACCCGCGCAGGGAGAACACTGTGTTGTGGTGGGATGTTGACTCTTTAAATAGTTTATTTGATTAAATCCGCCAATGAGAGTTGGAGGAGAGTTAGCCCTTTGTGTGTGACTTTGCAATTAGGATAACTCAAAAAGTTTTGAAGAGATCCATTATTAAATTTGTCGGTAAGTGGGCCCTGAGAAATGTTGATCCACTTAAAAAAAATCTAATTATATACTTATCAAGACGATAATATGGGCTCAGGATTTTTTGGAGAAACTGCGGTGATGCCCCGACCACCGGAAGTCAAGAGAAATGGGGGCCAAGAGATTTTCCAAATCTCTAAGTGGAGAAGTTAAATGATATCGGACTGAAAATTCAACTCATTACACTTTTTCCATTTTTTTTTTTTAATTTATCCGTCAACTCAGTGGAGATGAAGGATTTAAAAGTCAGGACCCCGGCAAAAGGTAGGCGTGAGGGTAATTGGGTAGTTAGAAAAAAACAACGAAACAAATGGACTTACTTTAATATGATATCTAACAGTAAACTTTAGTATAAAATGTTAAATCGTCAGTTTTTTGGACTGTTTTTATAACGCTGAACACCAACCGTCTGTCGGTGCTGATTAAACATGTTCATGTCTCCTTGCTTTATTGGGAAATGAAAGGATTGAAATGTCAGAATAATAACAATAAAACTGAACTTACGCTGTCGTCCCCGACACCAAAGGTACATCCCTAAAAAAGCCTCCTATCCCCTGCATTGTACAAGAAATCCCCCTGATTGATGTGAAATGTGAAGTTAAGTCCTGGTCAAGGAACTGAGGCACTCGCCATGTAAACGGAATCAAATTCGGTTTAGAACCATTCGCTGACATGTTTGCTCTTCATTGTGTTCATGTTCACGTTCACCTTTTATCAAAGTCGCTCACGCCGTCATCTTAAACACAAGTGACACTGTTATCACGGATCATGATTATAAACCAAAATGATTATAAGCAACTACAAGTTAAAGATCTGGTGTGTGGAGTCATTTGTGTGAAGATGGAATATGATATACATCATCATTACGCTCGCATTGCAGTTTAATCTTTCATAATGAGGAATCGTCTGCCTTGTGGCGCCGCTTTTTTATTTCTACAGTAGCCCGGAAATGACAGAACAAACTCTGCCTTCCGAAAAGGGACGTCGGTTTTCTCATGTGTTTAGTTTCCTCCTCTCTATGGCTCTCTTATGTTTGATGCCTTTCAACCTTTAGCTACCGTGGATTCTTCTTTCACCTGTTTTGTGTGTGTTTGACGGGACGCATCAGTAGGCGGGTTTACATGAGCAGAATGGTTACAAATAGATTCGGAAAAGGCGATTAATCGTAAAGAAAATGCTGTAAATGACGCTTTCTGAAAGAAAAGTTCCTTTCTGAATGAGATTTCCTTCCTTTACAAGGAGGTAGTCTAAGTCCTTTCATGAAAGTCTTTGTGATATCCAGTCAACGCATGGAAACTGTTTCTGAAAGGTCTCTGTTTGAGTCGTATCTGTTCATGCCCAGCGTCGTGACGTAATGTTCTGGATGAGTTTTTTTACGCATTTTAAAGCTTTTTCCGATAAGATGAGTCGATGCGTGTAAACATCGTGTCGGAAAAGATTACAGGTCACGTAACCATGCGACTGACGTTACAATCGGAAAGGTTTAATCCGGATTGGAGGAAAGTGGCCCGTGTAAACCCAAACAGAGAGAGCTTATGGGTGATGATTACGGTCCAGGTTTGGCTCTTGGTGGAATATTTCAGAATTTTTTTTTTCTTGGGTTCTGTATTCTACATACCGGGTCACTGATGACACCAAATCGGTCATTTCACTCATTCTTTTGTTTGTGTTTGAGCAAGTTTGTTTCTTCACGCATGTTCAGGGCATTTAATCCCTGACTTATTTCGTACACAGTAAGTTTATTATCGTATATCCTTCCTCGCATCAGTAGTTCCTTGCCATCCATCAGATGTTGTTTTCGGCTCCACCAAGAATTGAGTTGATCATTTATAAGCATCATTTAAAATAGAAAAACTACGATCACTCCAAGGCACAAAGATTATCGATGATTCTTGGAAGGAAAGAAATGAAGAAAAATGCAAACGTGTCCTACAGGATCGTTAATCGTAATATGACACAAATGGACCAACCAATTTGGTTTTATTAGACTTTTCTTTTTGGTTGTATCAAGTTACATAAGTGTGTTTAGTGAGTATTCACGTGCATTAAAGAAAAAATCGGAGAAATCTTCGGAGAAATTATAGTTAATTTCTCCTCATCGGTGTCCCTCAGGGAGAATCCTTGGCCCTGGGGGGGTCACAAATTACCCAAAATTTCCATAAAATGACTCATTTTTCCTTTATTGTTCTTTTAAGCTGTTTCTAATAGCTTCCACTTAAAAGTATTGATTAAAGCCCTAGAAAAAGATAATTGGAAAATAAGAGTGAAGCGAAAATAGTCCTAACAGATTGATATTGACAGGATACAATGTCAAAGTAAAAAATAATGTGTGTGAATAGTCGAATAAATGTGGGAAATCATTATGGAATACATTTTATTAAAGTTGCATGGCGACATTTTTATATAACGCCTCGAACAAAGTCTAAATTTACTTTTCAACATTGTGCAACAATCCTAATCATGTAAACTAATCTTTGTTTTTTTCAGACATTCTTTATAAAGAGTATCTTTTGGTGTTATTCCTGTTTTTATTCTGTTTTCTCTCCCTAAAGAAATAGAAAAATAAGCACCTGTAATGAACGGCGAGATGGAGTTATATGTGCGACTTCATTACTCCATCAAAAGCAACATTCCGTCTCTCCGTCTCCACTAATGTGAGGTGCGCCTTCCTAAAATTCGTTATTGACAAAAGGAAGAAACAAACTGGCTCATAAATCAGCTTAATTTGGGCGCCGTTTCTCCCTGCAGGGCAGGTAGTAAAAATCTAGCAAAACAAAATAACAGGAAAACAGGTTCCTCCAACTCCCAGCTTTTACCAGCTGATTTTTTCCCCCTTGTATGTGAGTAGAGATTACAAAAGTGCTTTTCTGCTTTTCTGCAATGTAGTCTGGTTTTGACCAACTGTCAGAACCAGACTCCACGAAGGCCGGACGTCTTCTAGTTGGACCTGAGCTCACTTACCAACACCATGCAGCTGGATTGGTGTTCAACAGTGAACACTAGGATGGACAGGTTCTCCATTGGTGCCAAGTTCTCCTCCCAGATGAGAGCAGGTTTCCCACTGAGCTCTTGTGACAGACGTGAAAGAGTCTGGAGTTGCCGTGGTGAAGGTTCTGCTGCCTGAAACATCATCCAGCAGGACCAGTTTTGTGGTGGGTCGGTGATGGTCTGGGGAGGCAGATCCCTGGAGGGTCTCACAGACCTCCAGGTGTTAGCACCAACAGTACCCTGACTGCTGTTAGGTACCAGGATGAAACCCTCAGCCACACTATCAGACCTTACACTGGTCCAGCGGTCCCTGGGTTACTCCTGGTCCAGGATAATGGCCGATCTCATGTGGTCAGAGTCTGCAGACAGTTCCTGAAGTTCCTCAAACCTGAAACCAACTGAAAACCTTTAAGACATAATGTATCGGCTCATCCGACGCCACCAAGGACCATCACAGACTGTCCAGGAGCTCCCTGATGTCCGGATCCAGTTCTGGCAGGAGTTTCCCCCAGGACTCCGTCTCATCAGGGTCATGCCCAGACATTTTCAGGAGTGCAGGCGGGGACTTTGGGACCAAACACACTTCTGAGCCACATTATGATGAACTCTATGGAAGTTGCATAAGCGTGTAATTTGTAAAAGGTTTCACTTATTTGTTTTGGGTGAAAGGGCTTTGAACCCGCCGAGGGCTGCATTCCAACTGTCTATTGTCACGTCACGTTATTCCACGTTTGAATTACAAAATGTACATCAGTGAAAGTATTCAACGTGAACATTTCATTCGTAGAGAGCCGATGTTTTCCCTTATTTTTCTTTGAGTTGTGATAAATGAGAAATGTCCGCCTAAAAGAAACCAAAATACTTATTTAGTGCTCTTTTTTCCCATGATGAGAGAAGGGCATTTGTATGAGTCATAATCTCTACTGTATAGGAAATAGATAATGCAGGAGTATTTCCCAGCTCCTTCCATCTCCTGAAGGCCCGAGCAGATAATGTTCCGTCTGCCTGTGGGTCCAGACAGAACCTTGAGACCCGGTAAGTAAGATTTCACAAACACTTTTATTCTCTCCTCTCCTCTCCTCTCTGTTCCAGGCAGACTGTGGAGAAATCATCCCCTCGTTGCCGACTCGGATGGTTTTTTGCAGCATCCGGCGCCAATCCACACAAGTGATAATTTTCTCGCAGATTGCTTGGGAAGAAGAAAAAGAAGATGAGAAGAAAAGAGGGGAGGTGGAGGATTCAGCGTATTCATGTTTAAAACATCTGTGCCAATAGAACTGATAGAACACGTGTGACAAAAGTATCGTATTCACCTCTTTCAGTGAGCAGCGAGAAAAAGAAGATGGAGTTCGCATTTGCGTGCGTTTCAGGAAAATGAGCGCCTTGGCAGGATTTGCTTTTAGGAGCAAATTTAAACAAGTGTAGTTTTTAACACTGCTAATCAAAATACATTATATTGCCTAAATTCGTTATAAGACTTAGACTTAGATATTCCCTTATGGATCCAGGAATTGAAAACTCCCTTGTTGCAGCAGCAGCTTGGAGTTCGCGTATACACGAACACAACAACAAAATAAAAAGATAAAACCACAAATATAAATACGAGAAGGAACTCTAATGACGTCCGCCTGGAGACTCAGCTTACTCAAAAATAAATACGTAGAGAAAGTTGTAGTAGTAGCACGGAGGAGCTTTGTTCATGTTATAATGTGATAAGTTTGGCGTTTTCGCGTGAAAATTCATAACGTGAAAAAATCTACGACATTATAGTGTGAAAATTTCATGTAAAAACCCGAAACTTATCACGTTATAACTTGAAAACTATCAATAACGTTAGAACGGGAAAATATTCATGTGGAAATTGTCCTGTAAAACCTTAAAAAATATCATGTTATAATCTGAAAGATTTCACCTAAAAACGTAAAAATTACCACGTTATAATGTGACTTTTTTTTAATGCAAAACAAGAAAATTATGATTTTATAATGTAAAATTATTTTATGCAAAAACGTGAAAATGATCATGTTATAATCTGAATGTTTTCACCTAAAAACGTGAAAATGATCACGTTATAATGTGAAACTTTTCATCTTAAAATGTGTTAAGAGTCCCAGCCAAAGTCTGGACCCAAAAACATCTGGACCCAAGCCCGGACCTCCTGCAATTACTGATAAGGCGAAATGAAATGAATCCCAGGAATGAATGTAGTCGAGCGGGTCAATGTGGTGAAACTGGACCCTTTGCCTCGGTGAACAGGGCCAAAACTTTGATGGCCCTGAAGTGCAAATCCTTCATGGACTATCCCAAAAATAGTTTGAGCAAATGGACACAGTAATAGACGGAATTGGTTGAAACTAATTTCCAGTGAAAAGTTCAATCAGGTAGACCGTCCCTTTCCACACCCTGAGCTACAGTTTATTTTTCGTCCCATCCTGATATTCACACGGTTATTGCGTGACGGCGGCGGGCTTCGGACTTCTCGGGGGATATAATTACGTTTGTTCTGCTCGAATGCTGAATAGGAGCGATATTTAGTGTTGACTGTACGTAGGGAGAATTCCATTTTAAACACATTTACGCTCTTTTTATCTTTTTATATTACCCATTACTATATTACTTCATACTTATTACTTACTTGCTCTGCCAAGGTTATATTTTCACTCCTGTTTATTTATCTGTCTGCTTGTTTAATTGTTTGTTTGTATAATTTTTTGTTGGTTTGTTTGTCAGCAGGATTACGGGAGAAGTACAGGACAGATTGGTGTAGAACTTTTCCCCAGAGTTTTGTTGTAGAAGTGAAAACATTTTGGTGAAAACATAAATTAATAATCTGTGTAATAAATAAAACATAAATAATAATCCGTTTGGAGTAGCCGGGGGCACGGTTTCAAAATTTCCTTCGAGTCTTTTGGTGTTTCTTTGGGGTGAAGTTGAGGGCTCAGTGGGCCGAACAGAGACGCTGAAGTGGAAGGCGCAGGATACTACCGGCTACAGAGTATTTTAGAGATACTCCAAGAGTTTATTTAATTATTATTAATTTATTAATGGTGAATTCTGGAGCATGAGCTTTTTTCCTGAAACCTTGAGTACTGTCGTGCCTTGGCGGAGGTTCCCTATCTCCGAGTGCTTTTTCTACTTTTCTATATATATCCGAACGTGTCCGCAGAACCAAGCCGAATTAAATCCCTGTCCGTTCAAGTACTTCCTGAAACACTTGAGTATAAATCCAAAAAAGTCTGGATGGATAAAAAAAAGAGGAAAAAAAAGCTAACAGCTAAAAATCAGCATGAGCTCAGATTTAATCCTGACATGAATCAATCAGATATTGTGGACAAGGCATATACACAGAAATAAAGTTGCCATGCCCAAATTGTGCCATCTAAACCATTCTCACCACGAAACATGATGGATTAGCAACGTCTGGTTTGTTCAGGTCATAAAATATGTCATGCTTTATTTAACCCCACCTGGAAGGGTTTCTCTGTGTGAAATAATGATAAGAGCCCAAGGGTTCCATTAAAGCTCTGACTTATACCGATAAATCGACTTGACTCCACTCCACTGTCCAACTCGGCTCGTCTCGGACCCTAAATAAAAGAAACCCCTCAAGGCGTGAAGACGTTTTTCTCTGCTGGCTCACGCCTTGTCCAACCTGTCACTCAAGGAAGGGGTGACTTGGATTGATTGCATGAACCTTGGCGCGTAGACGGCAGGAGTCGTCTCTTCTCTGCTGGATAATAAATTCTTCATGCAGCCGGTAAGGAAGGTCACTGCTAACAGCCTGGTTGGACCCAGGCACAAGTAGTAGTGTAATACGGCGGCGCCGGAAAGTGTGGCGACTCAGAACTCTGATTTAGTGATATAACGCCAGACTTTGCACTAACTCTTCTTCTTCTCCTTCTTCTTCTTCTTTGTTTTTAGCTGCTCCTTTCGGAGACACTTCAGCGGATCATCTGTTTCCATGTTAACCTGTCCTCTGCATCGATTTCTGTCAAACTAACCAACCGCATGTCCTCTGTCAGCACATCTGGACGCCTCCAGCATCCTTCTACCAGTAGGTCCACCATGTCTCTAAAACGTCTTACCTGGGTTGTCCCTCTCTTTAGACCCTCCAGCAGAGCCGCTCTCACCACCATCTTGTAAACCTTCCCCTTCGCTCCTGCTACTTCTGTCACAGATAACTCCTTACACTCTTCTCCTCCCTCTTCACCCTTCCTGCACTTGTGAAGGCTTGAAGCTGAAACGCTTTGGAGTTTATATTTTTTGTCTGTCTGTCTGTCTGTCTGTCTGTCCAAAGAGCACCTCCAGTGAAAAAATAACCTTTCTTTGAGTCCAGGACGCGTTCCCATCTTGTATGTTTTTTGAAACTTAAATATTTATTCAGTCAGTACCAACATAAAACAATGTTACAACAACAAAATTGTATTTATTGTTAGCTTTTATTGCATATTCTTTTAGTAATTCTCTTGGTTTTTTTATTGTCTATCTGCAAAGTGACCTTGATTATCCTGAAAGGCATCTTTAAATAAAATGTATTATTATTATTATTATTATTAAAAACAAATGTAGAGATTAGATTTTATTTTGTCTTCTTGTACCTGCTTTAACAACAACAACAACAACAAAGAAGCATCATTTAGATTTTTAATCCTTGCTGGTAGATGGTTCCTAGGACGCAAACGATTATGGATCTCTCCGTGGGGAATCGAAATCCTTTCTTATTCTCCACAGAGGCTAATATATCTGATGTGACACTTTAATCCTGGCAGAGAATTATTGACTGAGATCAAAGAAGAAAGAGGGAACAGCAGTCAGAGATTCTAGCGATGTTGCTGCAGTCTAATGCTCCACATCTAAAAGCTGATAACGGAGGCTCCGTCCTCAGAAGGTTTGTAAAATGTGACTATGAGAGATATTTACACAGTTGTTTGAAATTATTAATCGGTAGAACTCTTCAGTTTAACATTTTCTCTTAAATCCGCCACTTCATTCATGAAGAAAGACGTATCTGAGATGAAAACTTATGTTCTTGTGAGACAGCAGGTCTTTCAAACTCCAGATCTATTATTGATGTATCTATTACTTTCAGTAATCTGTGTACAAATTACACAGTTTATTGCCAAACCAGGCCTACGCTGTCGTCCCTGACATCAAGGGTATATCCCTAAAATCCCTTTTGTTGTATCAGCAACTTCCCTGAGTGAACCCCTCAAATACATGTAAAAAATATGTCAGACAAACTGTGTTTTTCACGTAAAAATTCTTCATATTTTAATCACCGCTAGTGAAAATACGATAGATATCCTCAAGTAGATTCATAGGCACCAGGTTTGGACTAAATCGGACTATCATGAAGTTATGTCCAAAAAAAAGGGTATTTCGTTGCCCTTAGTGAGTAAAACATGAAATATTCGAGTAAAATTCCGTGATATATACGAGATAGATAATAATAATAATAATAATAATAATATTCCTTTATTCGTCACATAGTCATACTGTACAACATAGTGAAATTACTTCTCTGCATTTGACCCATCCCTGAGGGAGCAGTGGGCAGCCCCTCGTGGAGCGCCCGGGGAGCTAAGGATTCAGGGTCTTGCTCAAGGACCCTACGACAAGTAGACCCTGGTGGGATTCGAACCAGCTACCTTCCGATCTTCTGATTGGGAGACAGCCGCTCTACCCACTGAGCCACAGCCGCCCCAATAGACCTCTACAAGTAAATTCATAGGCACCAGATTTGGACTAAATCGGACTAACAGTCAGGAAGTTATGTCCAAAAAACAGCGGATTGCGTAAAAATAAAATTCCCCTGAGTGAGAAAAATATGAAATGTTGGAGAAAAGTACTTTGATATATACGAGATAGATCTCCACAAGTAGATTCATACTTGATGATTAATACTGTTTTACTGTAATTTCTGATCTCCTGGTTGTAGAAAGGCTTATAAAAGTAAAAAAGACTAAGAATGGGTTCATGGTACTGATGTTTTGCAGATATATGGTAATTATTCTGAGCTGGAACTGTGAAGCTTTATTAAACCATAGCTGGAGTCGTCTCAGGCTGTCAGTCTGACTCGTCTCACCCTCTGCTTTCATGACTGTGTTAGTCGACAGTTATGGACGCATTTCCACAGAAGGGGTTGTGAATAATGAACCAGACGGAGATGAAGGCTTTGTTAGGACTGCTAGAAAAACCGGTGAGTTCTGTCTCCGGCGAAGTAGATTTCAGTGGGTTTAATGAGCCACTCCAGTTTCCGCGATGCGTAATTTGACCTCAAATGGAACCGCTGTGTCTGCGCTCGTATAAAAAACCCTGAGTATGATGGGTTAATATAGTACACGTAATTATTATTATACTATCTTCGCTGCAGAATGACTACAAAGAGAGATATCTGTCACCGGTAACCAATCCCCCGATGTTCCTGTCGTCATCGAACAATATATGTCATTGCGGATTCATTCATATCATCAAGACTGCAGCGGCGTCAGCCAGGAAACATTCTTGGAACTTTCTCTCTGGAGGGGTTTAACCCTCTGGAGTCTGGGGTCATGACCTCATGATCCCTGACTCCAACCCGTTACATGGCGATTTTTTGTTTATGGTAGAACATTATGTGACAGCCAATACATTATTGTGATGTCATTGACCCGAGGAGATGTGCTACAAAAAAACCCAAAACAAATAATCTTTAATACATTAAAAAATTATTAAAAGTGTTGTATAATGACTTCGGGTTCATGCCAGCGTGAAATCAGGCTTAAAAAATAATGAAATCGCCAGAAGCGGAAGAGTCAGTGATACAAAATGTTACATTTTGTGTCTCATTATAATACACCATTATTTTCCCTGGAGAGGAAAGAAAAAACCCGTCAAAGCTGTCATCCCTGACAACAAGGGTACAACCCAGAAAAGCTCCCAATCCCCTGCATTGGGGCATCAATTTCCCTGATTGAGCTCCTAAAGCTAAAGTGACTCTTTAATAATGACAAACTCAACCTATTTCTATGAAGGCAGCAGTCTGCTCTGGGATCAGATCCCATAGTAACCCATTAATGAAGATAAATACAGTTAACTAGTTTTTCTGAGCTCAGTGATGAAACAAGACAGATTTTCTATCAATTTGGACACAATTGGACTTTTGGTTGAGATGACGATCAAAAAACTGTTTTTGCAAAAGAAAAACCCTCCTAGTCAGGGAAATATGAAATGTAAAAAAGCTCTCTTGTGAGTAAAATACAGATTATTAGAGTAAAATATGATATAAACCAGATAGATCTCCTTGAGTTGGTTCATAGGCATCAAATTTGGACTAAATCAGACCACTGGTTGAGATAATATGACCAGAAAACTTCTAAAGTAAAGCTTCCCCTAGTGTACAAAATATACAACGTACCTTCCCCTAAATCAATCCAGTTCTTCCTCTCACTAAGATCCATGTAGGTATAGAATTTGACAATAATCCAATCGCATTGTATTTGGTATATATGTCCAAAGCAGTGTTTTTCATTTGAAAGCTCTCTGTAGTGAGTAAAATATGAACTTTAGGAGTAAAATAGGATATTCACAAGATGGATCTACTTAAGTCGATTCATATGCTTCAAATTTAGACAAAATCGACCAACGGTTGGGATAGTTCTGTCAAAAAAAACTTTTAAAAAAAGTTTATCTTAAAAGAGCGCCCCCCAGTTATCAAAAATATAAACTAGCGGAATAAAATACCATATATACAAGATAGACCCCATCGTGTCAACAAATCTGGACTAAATCAGACCAAAGGTTGAGAAGTTATGACCAAACAATTTTGGAGGTGAAGCTCCCTCTAGTGTCAGAAATATTTAAAATTCTAAAATATTCTCTGGATCTAAGGGACTAAATTCACAACAAACTATGGAAATACTGTTCCAGGATCCTAAACTGTTTTTTGAGCAGTAGCAGACATTATTTTAATTTGTCTGTGGGTTGCCCTCCCTGACCATCTGAGGGCTCCACAGACGACTGAGACTTTTAAAAAAGTACTTAAAGCTTTCCTTTTTAGCAGAGCCTTTAACTTTTAATTAACATTAATGCTTTTTGGTCACATTTTTATATAATTGTTATTATATATTTTATTGATGCTTTTATCTGCTTTTACCTTGTAGCACTTTGAGATTTGATCCAAATGTAAAGTGCGTTACAAATGAAATGTATTATTATTATTATTATTATAACAGGAAAAAAATAAGAATAATAAAAAACAGGACTAAAAATGAGTCATTCCAAAGAGAGGGAGCTTGTGGTAGTTAACGTAATATTGATAATGTGTCCTTTTTTACCCCTGCTGAGTCATGGACTCTAACAGAGACTGGATAGAGGATAAGCTTGCATTGAAATATTGTGCAGAAACCTCTGCTTTCAGAATGCATGTTGAGAAAAATGATCAGCTTTGATCTCAAGCCATGATTTCATCTTTCCTTATAAGGATATAAAAGCAACCCTAAAGAGAAAAGATAAATGAAGTTAAAGCTGAAAGTCCTAAAGAACAACTATCCATTTTCAATGATTGTGACAAAACCCACAGCCAAATGGTTCCAGTCACCAAAGTCACATTTTATACGTCATGTTATCTTCTTAAATGGATCTATTATGGCTCAGAGCTGGGATTAAATTGGTAGAAAAAGAATGTAATAGCATAAAAAAATATAAAAGAAATCTCTCATTTGCCTCCACGGCCTTCAAAACCCACTCATTTCCCCCCATCTCTGACAGCCTGTTGGAAAAAATTCAGAATTGGAAAAATCACTAACTTGTACACCTGCCGAGACATTCACCTCAATAGATTCAGTAAAGCGGCACATAAACTCATTGCATAGGAGCAAAAACCAATCGCACCTCCCAGGCTTTTGTTCTAAAATAACTGGTTTCTTTCATTTAAAGACTTGATACGGAGAAACAAAAAGGGGTCAGAGGCTGAAACTGTTACCCAAACCCATGAATGCAATCAGTCATTAAAATCAAATTCAATACAAAAAAAAAAAGAAGCTCCTAAAGACCCCACACAGCGGAAATAGTTGATAAAATATACGACTTAAAATTAATTCAAACATATATATTTGATCTCCAGCTGCTGAGTGGGTCTGAGATTTATCCGTTCCTTTTGTCACATGTTGGCACAAGTCTGCGACAATTAGTTCCAAATGTCAAAGAGGACAAATTGAAAACTAGTGCAGCACAAAATCCTCCAAAGAAATCACCTCACCCCAAACAGAATGCATTCAATGGATCCCTCCAACACAGATTTACGTGCACAATGCTCTACAGGGACTTTAGAAGATTAGCACCACCCTCTCCGCCCGTTCAACACATTTGGTTTAAGATAACACAGAAGCTCTCTTCGATCTTATGTCGCAGCAGCCCCACTCCTCTTCCTCGCTCCGTCGTTATGCATGCTCGGCGACTTATCCTCAGTTGAACTACACCCGCAACATAAAACAGATATCTCTCCCAGAGAAGTCTTCCTCACGAGCTGGAGTAAACCAAACCAAACCAGTTCTACTCATCAGGTTCGAGGAGGAGGAGGAGGAGGAGGAGGAGGAGGAGGAGGAGGAGGTCTGCTCAGGGAGTCCATTGAAGATAATGATGGTGGTTATCGGGAGAGTCATGGGAAGACCCATCCACAGTTCACGCCTCTCAGCCTTCCTGGAGGAGTTGGCTCCAGGGTTCTGGAGAGAAGGCTCCAACACGATCGTCGGAACAATATGGATTCTGTCCTAGTTGTGGAACGGTGGACCAATTTTTTCACTCTTGCATGCCAATTCATGGGAGTTTTGCAGTCCATTCCACAAGTTTTTTGGGGGGGATTTTGAGTTCTGTGGGGGGGGGGTACTACGGGAGTATGGGGTACCGGGCCATTGCTACATTGCTAAAGTGAGAGTTGTGTCCGTATCCTCATCGGAAAATCGGAGGAGTCGTGAGTTTTGGACTCCTCCAAGGTGGCCCCTTGTCTCTGATTCTGTTCTCTGACACTCATGGACAGGATCTCAAGGCCAAGTCAAGGTGAGGGGAGGGTCCTGTATGGGGGCCCCAGAATTGCATGTCTGCTGTCTGCAGTCCGTGATCTCAACTCCGCACTCGAGTGGTTTCCGACTTTAAATTGGCTGGTACGAGATTCAGCACCTCCAAAATGTGAGGCCATGAAAAACGGTGATGAAGGAGTTGTGGTGAGAAAAAAAAAGAAGCTGAGTCGTACAGTAAAAGCTCTCAATTTACCGATCAATCTACAGGCTCCAACCCTGATCTGGTAGGCCCTTCTTAGCCTGCTGCCACCAGGACCCGACCCTGGATGAGCGGAAGAAAATGGATGGATGGATAGAAGCATTGATAAAGAAATTATGAAGAATAGAAGCGGAAAGCCGTTGCACATAGTCGCCCTGATAACTTTGATGCTCTTCACATTCACTCCACTATCTGTCTGTCTGTCTGTCTGTCTGTCTGTCTGTCTGTCTGTCTATCTATCTATCTATCTATCTATCTATCTATCTATCTATCTATCTATCTATCTATCTATCTATCTATCTATCTATCTATCTATCTATCTATCTATCTATCTATCTATCTATCTATCTATCTATCTATCTATCTATCTATCTATCTATCTATCCACCATTCAGAATTAAATCTAATGTTGCTTTAAACTCATCATGTGGTTGCTGCTCCATTCAGTTGAGCTAGTTACATTGTTCAACACTGTTGTAAGAAGTAAGTCGGTTCCCCATCCGCACATTCGACAGTAATGAAACTATTCAGTTGGTAGAATGCGACTAAATACAAGTTTATTTTAAAATAAAACCCATAAATGTCATTATAGAAAATTGAATCATATTATCTGGTATAAATTTTGCTCACTAAGCTCATTAGTATTACAAACATTTTGTCGTAAGTGCGGACAGGATGGTCAGCTGCATTTACTTGCCTTCAAACATGGCGTCTAAGAGCTCGTGGAATGATGTTTTGGGCCATTACAATCGTGGATTATTGTGAATATTTGGACCATACGCGAGATATTTGGCTCTAAAAAAACAACTAGTATATAAATATTACTATTTTCTTTTGCGAGTTTGTTTGTTTTTACGAGAAAGCGGGAGATGTTTCGTCGCGGAGCGGCAAAGAAAGACCACAACAACAAACCGGTGAAGAAGGATGTGAGCGACAGTGACAAATACGCCGACCTCTTGGTGTTCGGCTATGCCTGCAAACTGTTTCAAGATGACGAAAAGGCTCTTTACCACGAACAGGGAAAACATCTTATCCCATGGACGGGGGACAAGAACATCATGATTGATAGGTCGGTTAAACAAACTTAGACCGAAACATTATGCTAACCACCTAGCCTCTCTGTTAGCCTGTTGAAAAAATTCATGGGACTCACTTGGAATGTGTCTTGCTGAAGCTCGGAAATACCTGCAACTGTCTACGAATCTATAATTTATTGCCTGTTAACTTGTTAATGTTTGTCCTGAGATGATGGTACAAATGGTATTAGACGTTTATAGAGTAAGATGCAACTCCCTGACAAGGCTTTGCTCTCATTAGCAACGACAAACATTCATACAAATGGTGAGAAACGGTTTTAATATGTAGTGCAAAACCATCTTACATTTCTCCTAAATTACGGGGCTTATGAGTATGTTATAGACAAATACAAATTTATCGAAATCTAACGGGTTCACGCAATTGCATTAAGATGGGCTTTGCATCTTGGGTATGTTGGCACATTGGGAGAATTTCCTCTGTAGTCTTTTGCAGCATGCATACATTATATTTAATAAAGAATAAGTGGAGTATGACGCGGGACATGTTTCATGCTTTATGTGTTTGATATCCACAAGGCCACAGAAACTTCTAACCGAGCCTGAAGTCACTGCAGTTCAGGCGATTCAAATATCAAAAATGTGGAATGAAACTTGGGTTTAACTAATAAAATAGAGGTGCAGTTAGCCTTCTTTAAAAAAATGGTGCTGAATTTGATGCAGTAATGCTTTATTGTCAACTCCACAAAAAAAAAAAAATGCTTGGCCTCAAATAGTGTATTGATTCTTTTGACTCACCTTTATTTGCAGTTGCCCCACATGTTTTTCATTTGTACAGCATTTGTATGTGTGTCTTTATCACGTAACCTAGTTTTTCCACAGCAAGGTAGGCTTCGGGGTCCTGCCAAACCCTGAATGCCAACCACAGCACACCATTTCTTTGTCTTCATGAAGAAAACTTCAACAGAGATGTGGCGTAGAGGGACGAACCCTGGAAAATGTCGTCCATATGGGTTCTTACGGATAGGTATTTATGTACTCGGGTTTGTGTGACTGTAACTTTCTTTACAGATGTAGAAGTAATGATGATTGTTACAGGGGCGCTTAAACCCTGTAAGGTAAGAGGCGAGTTGCTTTGTTTGTAATTATTTTGATTTCCTTTTTCCTTCTTTTGCTATAGGACTCTTGGTTTGTGAGTAGGAGTTTTAAGAGCAGTATCCACAGTTAATACCTAAGTCGTAATTAGGGAATTATTGTGTTGTCAATTCTTTTCGAAATGTTCGCAGCTTGTAGTATTTTACAAGTTTACTCCCTCTTGATATACTTACAGAGGTAGAGAATTCTTCTTATCGTAGATTTTGGGTTATAGGTCCCTTTCCCCCTCCTTGGTAGGTATAAAAGGGTATAACGGTCAACACAGTCGACTTCCCCCTCTCTAATCCTTTTTATCATCCAACAGATACGATGGTCGTGGCCACTTACATGATCTTTCAGAGTATGACAGCGGGTCATGGAACACATCGTACCAGCTGTCAGAGGAAGAGGACAGGATCGAGGCGCTGTGTGACGAGGAGCGGTACCTGGCTCTGCACACTGACCTGCTGGAAGAGGAGGCAAGACAAGGTGTGTACTGAGCTTGTTCTGAAACAGGGAAGTCCTCTTGTTTATGAAAAAAATCTTGATGTAAATTTGTATTAAGTCTGTCACACGTAATGATATTGAAGTAATTATTAATGCCTAGCCCTAATGATTCCATTTACCTAAAACACAGCATGCAATTTCTTTAGTAATCCACATAAATGCAGTGCATATGTAACATGTGCTTTCCTTAGAAATTAAAAAAATTGCTATAGAAGTAGATTCGACAGAAATGAATTGGGACTCAAAAGTTTTGTCAATGGTGAACAGATCTGGACTCCCACAAGCCAATTTATTACCTGTACTCTATTATTTCTTCTGAGACACGTAGTTGTAAGGTATGCAGAATGCGGCTTGATGTTGTCTTACTGGAATAAACTTAGGTGGTCCTTCACTGATTTGCAATTTGTCTATTCCATTGCCACAAGATTTTCTCCAGATTCCCTCAATCTTCCGATGATGTCATCGATTGCCGATGGGGGAAATCTTAAAAGTCCTCGCAGTCGTGCGTTTGTGAAGTGTTGGTTAACATTTAGACATTTTCCTCCTATAGTTTTTCACAAAAGCGTTCAACCTCATGCCACGTTGGACTCTGAATGTGTGAGCCTGTGGAGGACGCACAGTAACGATCTCAGTAATGACACTACTGGTGTAAAAAAGAAAGGTTATTACATGCTTGTACAGCGTACATACAGTTATTCACCTACATAACTGCCACATTCCGTAATTCCACTGTCAATCAAACTGTCCATTATATCAGCTTTTAAAGATATCAGGAAACCATTATAGGAGTTCCTCACATAATTATATCAGCCATGCCATTGTTGTACTGAGTCAAAATGTTAATCCTCCTTTCACTCAGCGCTTTAATTTGTGTTTTTAAATCTTTTAATCCACTGTCAATCAGACACATGTACTCATTTAGCACCTTTCCCAAAGACAGACCTTTGATTGGCTGACACAGACATTTTTGTATAGTCAAATGTAGTCTCTTTAACAAAAGTGTGATTTTCCAGGACAAATCATTGACAGACATCTCCGGCTTCTCCATATGACTTGTCTGTCTTGCCCTTTTACTTCATGATATTTGCATTGCAGTCCTTTATCACTGTAATGACACTGGCTTGTTTTGATGATGAAGCACCAGCCTGAAAGTCAGACTTAATGATTACAATTGGATCAATAAGACACAGATTGAGTGAGAAATGGCGACTTGTGTTCAAACCGACAAGTCAGAATGAGTGAGTTAATGATTTGTGGCACACACACACACACACATACATACACACACATGCTTGCACAGACACTGCAAAAGGTTCATCCCACCGGGCTGCTTCGCCCTTGAATTTGAAAGGATGATACCTTTAATTCAGGCTTTTACCCATCTGTCCACTCTCGGCACGGCAATAAAGGCATTAAAGATATTGATGGCTTTAGTGGGAATTTTGCCCTTGCTTCTTCTTAATATACAGACTGCTTTGAATTTCAAAAAAGATAAGAGTTCGTATCAGGGGCAAGTAACAGTGTTGGCTTTTAGTGCAATTAACTGAACATCATGCCAGACCGCTGGTCCGATATTTGCCTATTAAAGGTCTCCGAAAGGCATTGATTTCCGGACCTCCGGGTCAAATGACTTGATTTAAATACTTGTAATTGAAACAAAAAAAAAACAGAGCATCCTTTCAACTAGAAAGTATATGACGTTAAGTAATTAAAGTTGAAAAACACGCTAAAGAGACATTCTTTAAAGCACAAACAAACCTTAAACCCCCCAAAGTTTTAGTTTTAGACACGTTGGTGTTTTGGGTCATTTTGACCCCAAAATGAAAATGCTGATGCAGTGCAAGTGAAAACCATAATGAATATCAAACTAAATATTGATATTAATGACTATGAAGTCTTCCTTCTTCCTGTGTTTACTTTCTTTCCTCCTCCTTAGATGCAACCCGATGCTTCATTTGAAGTAAATGGCTCTATATAAAAGAAAAGAAGTCCTTTTTTTTTGTAATCCCATTTATTGCAATATTGTTCTGGATTTTTAATTTTTTATCTGTGTGTGTGTGTGTGTGTTTTCCACAGAGGAGGAGTACAAACGTCTGAGCGAGGCTCTGGCTGACGAGGGCACCTACAACGCCGTGGCCTTCAAATACAGTGCGGACTATTATGACCCCTCCCAGCCAACAGAGGAGGAGGATGCAAAAAGGGAAATGGGTAAAAGCTTCGCTCATCGCTCACCAGCTCCGCTTCTCGTAGATACGGAGTTAATCAGTTGATTTATCTACAGATTGACAAGTTTATAACGGAGGCTTGTGCTTTTTCTCTCTACTCCTACATATTGGCACTAGACTACTAAACACATTTCTCAACCTCTGGTATTTGTTATTGGGTATGTCGTCCTTATATTAACTATTCTAATCCATAGATTACATTAAATAGGTCAATCGTATTGCAATCAAATTAACTGAATGTACTTTTTTATTTACCCGCCCATCGTCACTGAAACCACCTGGAGTCCATTTTTTCTTTCTTTCTGCCATTTTCTCCTCATACGTAGCTGTTAAGTGTGTGTGTACCAGTGAATAGAAAACCAGTTTGTTAGTTGGCCAGCGGATTAAGTGGGACTGATGCTGAACTACCTAAAAAGAGGGAGTCCTTCCACGATGTTTGATAAACATTCAGTTTTACCTAACATGCCACTTTTGGAAACCCGCAGCATCTTCCGAATCTAAGTTAAATCGACCACGGTAGGTAACCCTGTTAATTCTTTTAAGTGAAATGGTGATGAAGAGTGCGTCTTCTGTCAAACGTGACCCACTGCTTAGAGGATTGAATAGTGGAGGGCACATTTTAAATTGTTGTAGGACCTAAAAACTGGACTCAGGGCAACGTTTGACTATATATCACTTATTGTTCATCCACTTTTGGTTCAAAGTTACTAACTGGTGTTCATCTCTTCACACACGAGTAGAGGAGGCCCAGGCTGAGGAAAGCGAGGAACCATTCGTGGCTCCCCCGGGGCTGTCTATCCCTCCTGATGTGGAACTGGTGAGTATTTAAGCACCCAGCTGGATTGTGCTCTTAGACACAGCATGCGTCGATACGGTTGGTTATACACAATGACAGGAACATCTGTAGACTGTGATGTGATACGGTACTGGAATCCTCGTGTTCAGACATTTTGCTGGGGGGGGGGGGGGGGGGTTTAAAATAAGTTGCAGCTTCAGACGATTCCCAAATCAAATTTTTCCGGTTTGATCGTGATGAACCGTGGTCTGTACAGAATCGATTTCCAGCGATCGACACGCAGGGGATCCCGGTTAGATCTCAGAACCGACTCCCTCCTGACGCCACCTGAGGACTTCGCTATGCAGAGAAAATTGACTTGACTTGTACAGACTGACTCATCTGATACGGTCAGAGCAGCTAGAGTTTCTGCAGACGGGCTCTGCTGCTGCTTTCTACCAGCTGCAGAATTTAAAGGGCACGACGGGCGATGCGTCTCTCTCTTCTCATCTAAGAGCTGAGTGGTTTTGACCATGGATCCAGAAAATTATTCATAACAAGGTGACTTCTGTCTCTCAGAGAGGCTGGATAATTTTAATAAACTTTATGCAGAAGTGCACCGATCGATCGGTCGGCCGAGAGGCCAAGTTTGATCGGCCTCTCGGCCGGTCAGACTTTATAAAAATCGGTGATTGGCAAAGAAAAGTGTATCGATGCCTCTCTAACTGTATGGCATCTATGATGGCCAAAGAATATAAATGTTTTTATACACAGAATACACATTCAAAACTCCAAATATTCTCAGTTGAGAAACTCGGGCGAGATCATTTTTCTCTATTTTTATTTTATTTTTAAAACACATTATTGAAATACATGTGTTTTAAAATGTTTTTCAAGACGGATTTCCTTAATGTTAAATAATTGATTATTCAACCCATCCTTAAGCTTCAGTAGATACGTGTGAAACCATAGACTCGTTGACTGTACAGCAGGAGGTTGTTTGTAGAGATGGTAACACTTCCTGTGTGGTGATTAATAGCAAAAAATCGAACCAGCATTTCTCTTTCTCTCTCTTGTTGTGTCACAAAGGCAAATCCATCTTTATGATGTTGGCTTATTTCTGCTCCAGCCCACATAAATTATAGGTAAACGTAAACCCCTGTACATGTAGGTACTGCTTCACGCTGACATAACCTCAAGTAGTAACATAGAGCAAGAAGTAATAGACTGAAAAATGAAAAATGCATCGTTGTGGCTTTGTTCTGCGCTGTTGTGACAGTCCTCCCTCGGGACCAGGCCAACCGCGGTGGCGCTCAACGCCCTCCCTCGGCTACCGTTATGTTACGCATGAGAAGAAAGCCCGTGTATATTCATCGCTACAGAAGAGCCGAGCCGCTCTTCTACGTGCATGCGGAGCACAACGCAGCCGCGGTGCATGATAAGCATCAAGTATTGGTCTATTCAGGGTATTTCGCTTTCTCTGATTCACATTTCAGGGTTATACATGTCCCATTAATACTTTTAAAGACTTTGCATATTTTCAAATCCTTGTAACTCTGTAAAGTCACGGAATTAGTAGAAGTTCTGGGGAAGTTTCCCCGCAGTAAGACCGTTCCGTGTGTTCCTGTGTCCAGTTTGTTCCACGGCTCAGCTCTGTTTGCATTGATTGATTGATTGATTGATTGATTGATCCCTTCATCTCTTCTCCATTGCACTCCTTGGGTCATCCCAAGTAAAGACGTAATGTTCGAATTCTGTCAACCGCAGAGCCAGGAGACTGCGGACCAGCTGGGTTTAGGGGGGTCCAGCCTCACTCTCCTGTCCACCTGCCATCCCCAAAGCTCCAGTTTGACTTTAAAAGCAGAAACTCTGTCTGCCAACTTGGACTCAGTTGTTTTTCTCTCATAAAATGACAAATGAAGTTCAGCGTGTCGGCGCTAGATGGATTCATTGTAATTACTGCCATATTGCAGTCCATTACCGGTCTGTGGTCTGGTAGAAAATGCTTTGCCATTACCAACCGTGGCTTGGCGGTTTGGGACCGCCTGCTCTACATAATGCTCCATGACTTGGCAACACTGTTGCTCAGTCATTGGTATGTCTGGGAATGCTTTCAGTGTAGCACATCAACGTAAAATGAGCATTAGACATCCTCTTTTTACCGAATGGCTAGGTTCTGAAATCGCAGTGTGGATGTTCCATGTTCGTCAGGAAGCCCTTGGCAGCCTGGAATACTGTAATGGCGCTGGTGTCGGGCGCTTACCGGCCAAATCCTTGAAAGGAAGTATTTATTATGGCTCTCATCTCGATGAGATATGCACGCTCTCGTGGAGATTGCTGCACTTCTAATGACAAGTATAAATGATTGAAGGCGCACAAGGGGAACAATAATGAATGAATAATGGACTGTTGCTTATTCCACCCCATGTGTATTTCAAGAATTAATGTCATCACGATGAACATAAGAGTGCCTGGCTTTCCAATGCTTGAGAGACAAAGTGACTCGTGTCCTCGGAGCTTTGCATCTTAATGTTATATGCAGCTTAGCGTTAGCTTCACTCTTATATTTAACAGCGATGTTTCCTTTGCACCTGGTGTGTCTGAGCATCAGGGGAGGAAATGTTCCTGTTTAATCCTCCGATATGACGATTTTCGAGTTCGAAAAAGGTTCACGCTTCCTCTCCTGTCTCTCGCAGCCGGCCACCATCAAGACCAACAACATCATCGAGAGAACGGCCAACTTCGTGAGTCAGCAGGGCGCCCAGTTTGAGATAGTCCTGAAAGCCAAGCAGTCCCGCAACTCCCAGTTCGACTTCCTGTGTTTCGACCATTACTTGAACCCTTACTACAAACACATCCTGCAGGCCATGAAGGACGGCCGGTACAGCATGGGCCCCAGCAAGCAAGAGCAGTCGCAGGGTGAGCTTTGTGTCCGCTCGTGAACGCGGTTGCGTAATCAATGCTGAAACAGATCTGCAAGAACACGCACCAACGAGCAGAACATGCTTATAATTAACATTCTGCTGTCATTAAATGTTAAACACTTTTTCATACATGCGTTCACTGCCTTTTGTTTGCTTTTCCTCTAGACTCCCAGTCGGATGACTCCGACGTGGACGGGGATGGCGGTTACCTCCATCCCAGCCTGTTTGCCCCAAAGAAATGCTCTCGTCTAGAGGAGCTGGTGAAGGTAAGGCTGATGGAATGTAGGTCGCCCGCCGTCCAGCTGTCTTGTTAAAAGGTCTCATGTAACTTTCGTAGGAGAGGAGAGTTTACACGGAACAGACCGATGGCGGCTCATCAAATTAAAAACGGCCACATTCTGGCGATTTGAAAATATGTTGCGACACCATTGGCTGCCGTATGAAACGCGTTTATATTCTTGTGTCTTCTCAAGTTTTCTAGTAATTTCAACCTCAGCTCTCCTGCTTTCATGCTTGTATAGTTTAGTTATTTAGTACGTTCCATCTACTGAATGGAACTCATTGAGCTCCTCTCAGTAACAAAATGTCAAACAGTTGTCGTCCATCGAGAGAGATCCTCCTTTTCACTTTGGTTGCCTCCAAATTGCTTCCGTATTAACAGCGTGCTGCGTGTGGCGTCTCTATTATGGGTTTTTTCTGTGCATACGGGTCAGTTTAGGGCTGTGGACTGATCGTACTGGAGTCTGATATAGGAAACATTTTCAGTAAAACGTGAACAGCAACACAAGAAAAATCCAATCTCACAATTGCTTGTTTGGTATGTTCTCAACAGCCAATCAGTGACATTTTTCACAGAGTGGTATAACAAACTACTTTACCGAGTTTTTCCCTCTTCCCCTCTAGCCTCTCAAAGTGATGGACCCCGACCATCCTCTGGCAGCACTCGTGCGAAAGGCCAGAGAGGAAAGAAATGGCACCGCATCAGTGGAAACCAAAAAGGAGGACGCTCTGTACCCGTCTGCATCCAGCACAACGGGGCAGTACACTACTGACCGTGAGTACGGATTCTAGTTTCATTGACAACAAATCAAGCCTGGTCTACTTTATTATTTTCAATCTATGCATTCCATTTCCTTTTTTATTTTTCCATGTATATTTTGTCTACTGCCAGGCATAGAAATGCTTGAAATAAGAAAATGGCCTCCGGGCCATGCTTGCCTATTAAAACTGCATATTTTCGTGACAGCTGTTAAGCGTATAAAAAATAAACACTTCACTTCCTCCGTTTGGACTTTTTTCATGCATGTTGTTTCGTACAGCACACAACTTTTTTTTTTATAATCTATAATTGATGTGAAGCTGTTTTCATTATTTTTCAGTGAATACTGAGTTTAGAGGAGTTTTTGTGCGGATCAGACCTCCTAAAATCCTGACCTGAGTTGAACTAGCTCACAGGTCCACAGCCTCTTTGTTCACCTGGTGCCGGAGCGGTGTATGGATATCTTCAGTTTTGAAGTGGAAATCCTATATTTGGAGATTTTGAGTTAGAGTGAAGATCGAATCGAGTGAACGGACGTATTATTCATGAAATAGGAATATCGTAATAATTCACTAATTTACCTCAGTTGCCTATCCTGGGTAAAATTAAGTTTCAATATTGATTTGATTACAACCGGGCAGCTGTTGCGTAAATGATGCTCCACCTTGATTTTGGGGTCATCAGCAGGTATTCAGCTCAGATGAGGTCGGGGCAATTAATCATAGTAAGAGTGCAATCTCAAATCGCACGTCTACATTCTCATTCTGGAATAACGGTTCTGTAGCATTTTCATTTGGAACGTCGTCTGCATCAAAACAAGAGCCCCTACTTTCACCTCCAACTAATAAGAATGTGGCGTTGGGTCATGTGCTGCAGAGCAGCAGAAACTGAAAGTAACAGCGGGAGCACAGAAAATAAGTTTCCTCATTCACTTTTTGAACTGGTCTGCCTCCCTGTTTTAAATTGTTTAGGATTAAATATAATATTTGAGCTATCTTGTTGAATAAGAGCTTAAGCTATATATATATGATGTGTGAAAAGTGAAGTTATAATAACTGAAAGGTTCATTGTTTATTTTGGACCCAAAACAAACTACTTCACAGGAAGTAGCAGCAGGAAAATCCTCTTATTTTGAAGTGAATGGATCGGAAGTCATGTTACGATGTTGTCGCTAGCTTTGTTTTTTCACAAACGCGTGACAGTCAAGTCTGATATTTCTGGTAATATCATGACTTATCTTTGTAACAGCAGCTTTTGTTTGAAGAACGTGTTTCAGTTAAATGGAACCTGTCATTTTTTTAAATTGTTTTTTTAAGCGGACTCTTTCTTGCACTCCCCTTGTCTACGTATTGAGTATGCTAGAAACCCTACAATACAAACACCTCCACCTCATCATCATCGGGTTCACATCACCCGCCATTGAACTAAATCTCCATTTGGTCCATGCACTCACACACATCTGGAGTCTTTATCTCAGCCCTAACAAATAACGGCTCTTTGGTTGGTTTTCAGTTTCTCTTCAGGTGAAAAATTTGATGTTTCTGAAATCAAGCAGCTCAGTGACCAACGTGGAATATCACCCGCTGTCCTGTTTGACACTGACCAATTATTTTGATCTTTTTCCTTGTTTTGCACCCCCCTCTTCTCGTCTGCCTTTTCAACCAAGGCTTTCTGTAATGCAGGCGGATAATGAGGTTAATGAATAAGATCGTCACTTTGATGAAACGCGCTTTTTGCAAATACGCTTCATAAATTAAATTGAAACTGACATCTCTTTTATTCTTGGCCAGGTTTGAATAGAAAAGGCCGCCATGATAACACTGTGAACTGAATTGACAGATCGTCCTTTCTCATTTCTCAATCCCACCTCATAACTTACTAAAATAAATGTCACGTTGTTATTTCCTGCGTATCTTACAGCGAATGCAGCCGCGGTGTATTATGGGTACTACATGCTTCCCGATGGAACGTACTGCATGGCTCCACCTCCACCGGGAGTAGACGCCACTTCCTATTGTAACAGCCTGTCATCAGACGTCATGCCTCCCCCTGCGTCCACTGCAGCTTTGCCCAATGCCGGAACCACCGGAACCACTGAAACTACCGCCACGGTTCTACCAGCGTCAGTCCCGCCTCAGACAACTGGCTCTGCTGTTCCTGCTGCTGCTCCAGAAATCAGGTAGGAAATGATGGAAATCCCTTTGCAATATCATTTTAACATGTTGTATTTAAAAATAAAAAGACACTCTTGTCTTCAACTATCCAAACTCAACTTTTTTAGTGGTTGAATTATTTTGCATCAGTCCTGCACCAATTGCAATTTATTGGCGGATCACCGATTATTTTTTTATTATAAAGTCTGACGGTCGATACCGATTTTGGCAGAGTCAGATTTTTTTTCTTTAAAGTTTATAAATCATAATGAGTAATTAAGTGATCTTATTTAAAAGCATTGCAGTGGAAGTAGCGAGGCATATCGGCATTGTGTGTGTATTCTGACCAGTTGAAATGAATATACCCCTCCGTCCTCCCCGCCGTACGTGTCTTAAATCAGTCGTATTTCATTTCGAAGTGGAAATAAAACTTTTGAATCGTCGTTCAGTCCGTTATGTGTTATATGTTGGCTTTGTTCAAGGACTTCTGGGCTTGTGGCCGACTCTGCGCTCCCGCTAACTTTAGCCGCTCTGCTAACGTTACCTTCTCAACTTGCTCTGATCCTCCGGGTGATTAAATTTGAAGTGTGAGATTAGGTTTGTTGTGCTGAACATTATCGGGGGGGTTGAAGAAAAGTCTTATTTTGTCCTTACTGGTGTTACAAATTGTGAGCTTTGTGTTTTTTGGTTTACAAGTGAGATGTTTGGAGCCGTGTACGGCGCATGGGCGCAGCCGGCCTCAAGTGATCAGTGCACCTCTTTTTCTCGTGGCTTAAGATTTTATCATTTTCTCTGAATACAGTTTGAAACAAGAAACCCAGGCTCCCACCCAAGTGGCGGCCATCATTCCCCCTCCACCCGACATTCAGCAAGTCATAGACAAGCTGGCCGAATACGTCGCGAGGAATGGTGTTAAGTTTGAGGCCAGTGTTCGCGCCAAAAACGATCCACGGTAAGTGCTTTTGGCAGAAAAAATAAAATCTGTCACCTAAATCCGGCCTTTGTTTTCGAACATATATCTAGTAAAGTTCTGTTCAGGTGCTCCAGAACTCTTCATTAGGCTGTAGCTCATCTCTCATCTAATATAAACACTTTCTCTCTTTTTCTCTGTCCACCGCAGGTTTGACTTTCTGCAGTCTTGGAACCAGTACAACACTTACTACGAGTTCAAGAAGAATTACTTCCTGCAGAAGGAAGGGAGATACTTCACAGAGGTACTGTAGTATTCACATGTGTATAATCATAGTTTCAAAGGTGTACAGTCTTTATTTCACTTTTACAAACAACTCTTTAAACGATAGTGGTCCAAATCCATTAAATCCACTATGGGTGTATTTTATTATTGTTATTCCTGTAAAATAAAGCTCAGTATTTGTCTCAACGCCCTTTCAATGAGGAAAAACAACATAATTATACCAACATAATCAGTTACCAGCAGCAAAGATGACAGTTTTCCACGTAAAGTAAATATAAAAGATGAATAATTGAGCTATTAAAAAATATATTCTTAATTATAAAAACAAATAAAAAATTAAAACGCGTGTAAAAAAAAAATAGGGTTAGGGTTAGGGTTAACCCTACACACAGGATTACTGTGTAAACAGTCCACTTCATCTAGGGTTAACCCTAACCCTAACCCTAAAAAATGTGTTGTAGATAAACGTATACAAAAAAAGATTTTCATGTAGTTATTAGAATTTTTTGGGGATGGATCTAATTATGCAACGCTGACCACTAATTAAGCTTTTGAATGGAAAGGAATGATACATTTAATTTGTCTAAAGCTCAAACTGCAATAAATTTATACATTGGAAAACTTCCCCAGCGGAGTCTGAGAATCCCCCAGATTCTTCTGATCTTACTCTTTAGTATTTTCACTGTTCACTCCCTGTTATTTCCTCTCTCTCTTTTTAAAACTGGAGCTTAAAAAAATGTTTGGGCTCAGTCGTTTCTGTCCAAGCTGGGGCTTTGGCGTTCACCCCTCCCGGAAAATGAAAATATCAACCATCTGAGCTGTCAAATAGCAGAGTTGACGGATGATAGACGCTTCTTCCCCGTGTCCAAATCCATTCACGCTTACCTAAAGAATCCGATCAATAACATTATAATCACTTTTGACAAGGGCTAAGCTGTGTGGCTGGACGACTGGGCCCTGAACTGCTTCTCTGGTTGGGTGTTCCCGGTCTGATAGAAAGACCGACACCGTGTGCGATATGCGGTTTTCACGTTGTAACCGGTGTACTCGAGGTTTTCTCAGAGGCAGAAGTACCTTGGAGAGTTTTGTACGGAGCAATTTGTTTTTTCTGATGAATGAAATCAGTTAGCTTGTCAGAGTGCAGAGGAGCGCGGCCCATTATGACACACGGCAGAGATTGCTCCAAGAAGTGGCTGCTCGGCTTCCCTATCAGGAAAACCTGTCTCCATTGCGTGATTTGTTCTCCGGGTTATGGGATGCAGAAATGGGCGCCATTCATTCAGAGCCATCATTTATAGATTCACAGTTAATGAAAAAAAAAAAGAACGAAGGGGGAAGAACCGGTCGGAGCAGACAGCAGTAGGACGCAGGGCTGGATTTGCTTTGCACATAAATCCAAAAAATAATTTCAAAGTCTTTCAAATGTGTTACTTGTGAAGAGGATGAATACGACTCATTTTAAAAGGATTACTGTGTAAACAGTCCACTTCATCTAGTTTTGTCTGCTTGCTCTGAAGAGAAATCTGATTTTAAGGCTTTAACATGATGTTCTTTATCTGACTTCTCACTTTTAAATATCAAGCCCGTTATTTTCTAACAGGTAGAATTATCGTTTCCAACCTGCTTTTACATCCAACAGAAAACTGAAGCCCGATGCTGCTCCTGCGAACGAGGAGTCATCTCACACAAAACATGACACTCCTATTGTTAGCATTCCACACCACCCATGTGTGATCTCCACCGAGCGCCTTTGTCTCAGATGTGTAACTGAGCCTGAAAACGGATTATATCGAAGTCAGTAATAAATAATAATAATAAACACATAGCACGCAGACAAGTTGAAAAAAGACGATATTCAAATTACAGCTAGACATTTGAATTTGCCTCCCGTCAGTCAATCCCTAATTGAGTCAATTTAACGTAAAGTGTAACGCTTTATTTTTTGACGGGTTGTGTGTTTATAAGCTGACAGGTTCCCATACGCTTTAAATTGATTTTGCTTCTATAGACAAAATGTCAAAAATGATGGCGCCCGTTGCTGAGTTTGTGTTTGAAAGCATCTGGCGGTTTGACATGGAAGTGTTAGTCATTTTCCAGCAGAACATGCGAAATGGAGCCACGCAGAATTCCCAGCACACAGCAATGTAACTCATTTTGAAGGAGGTGAAACGCGGGTCATGTGACGACGTGAGGCTGCATTTGTGTCTATTACTCCTCATTTGCATTTTTCTCATCTGCAGCGAGGGGCTTCCATTTGAAATCCCATGCAAATCTGATTATTAGCATTCTATTAGTCGCTGTCTGCGAAGATCGTCACCTTCGAACCAACGCAGGTCTTGCCGTGAACCACGCTGTGAAATGCTGCCGCCCAATCATGTTACCGAGTGTCACGGAGACGCACGCGAGTCTTTGTGCGAGTCGATTTGAAAGGATAAGCCAGAGCTTTTATTCTTATGCATATACACATGAGCTTCCAGCTGAGCCGCTCACAGATGGGTTTCTAGTGACTCTCCCTCCGCCTCTTCTCCTCAGAGCTCTGAGTTAGTTTATTTTAGATGTATTCACCAGAGCCTCCATAAATTGCCTGCACTTTTGAAAGCACTGTTCAATTACAGCTGAATGGTAGGATACTACCTTTTGAAGCGTCCTTCCGACATTATAAATTGCACCTCGGGAGATTTTCCCTCTCGTGGCCTTGGCTTCATTACCACTCCTCCCTTTTATACTATCCGCAGTGCATATTGGGGTAACCCAGCTAAAGTCGCTCGGTCCACGGCTATTACTACAGAGGGATTCTTGTTATCCGGCTCCGCACACAAGCCAGCTGTGAAGTCGTTGTGACGGTAACGCGGGTGATACCAGGAGGGCCAGACCATAAAGGAGGTTAATAAAGAGCCCTTTAAGCAAATTATACAGCCAGATAGGTGGCGAGCAGATAAAAGAGGGAATGAAGAAAGTAGTAAAACCAATCAAGAAATATTGGATTGAATTTTTTGCGAAGAGAAACAGAGCATTTGGTGAAATAACGGTTTAGAGGTGCAGATGTAAAGGTAAATGGTAGATAATGGAATTATTTTACTTCAAACCATAGAGGTATATATATATATATATATATATATATATATATATATATATATATATATATCCTCTATTGGGTATCAGGGGTTTGTTACGGAGTCCCCTGTAACAAAATTTTGTTTCTTTTGAAATTAAATGCATCAATCTGGTGAACATCAACTGATATTTAAATTAAAAAAAGATCCATAGGCAAAATGTCCAAAATATAAATTGATGTTTGAGCATAAATTCCAGGTAGTATGACCACCAGCTGGTCAGTCTGCTGCTGCTGTTCATCAGACATGAATGCAGAAGAAAAAGGTCCTTACAGACATCAAAGAATGACAACAAAGACTATCGGCTTCATCGAAGGTCCATTATGAGTTCAGTTACAAAAAAAAGAATGAACAAGCTGAGGCAGGGACTCTCCTCCTCTCTCTTATCTAGTGCTGTGAGCTTCGGACTCTGACTGGACAGATTAAACTCTGGCGGGTCGCCACAGTATAATACATTAGTGGGAGACAACGGTTAAGTCCAGTTTGTCGCAACCATTTATCCTCAGATTCTCGCCCACGGACAATAAAGTCACCAGTTCGCCGATCTCTGATGTTTTTGGGCCGAGGGAGGAAGAAGCTGGTTAGCATGCGGCACTCATCAGTGCGTACTAGAACTAAAACGGTCTCATGTAAGTTTACAGTGTATAATTTCTCTTTCTATCTCCTGTCCGTATACCAGAGGGAGACGGATAAAGAAGATGATGACCCTCAGCCGGACGCGTCAGACAACGATTCCAAGCTGACAAAAGGTAGGGCACCACAACACAAACGAACATGTGACCGCTTTCACTTCCTCTTCTTAGTTCCCTCCTGCGGTAATGAGAGGCAGAGACTTTAGAGATGGACGTACGTGAACAGCTGCCCGCATTATTTATGCGAGCGTTTGCATTTGTTGATCGGGCCATGAATGTGTGTGCAGAGATGAAAGAGTCGCCTCACCCCACCAACACCGGCAGCCACGGCAAAAAACGTGATCATATGCAAATGAGGGTAATGCATCACACGGACCATTAAGAGGCGATGGGTCAGGGTAAAAGCCATGACTGGTTGTAGTAGCGTACGACGAAGAAGACCATGATTATTTTGTGGTCATCTCTCTTCGTCTCCATTGTTTCTCTTCGCCATCGTCTTCTGACTCTCGCTTGTTTGTTTGTCTGTAAACCGTTCCCCCTTTTAAATTTTTTTTCTACATCTTCTTTGTAGGTCTCAAACGTTTCCATCCGGCCCCTCCTTCCGACCTTGTCCAGAACTAATTGCTTTTCGCATTTTTCCTATTTTCCCCCCTTGAGATTCTGTGAATGGAATGATGCACACACTCCTGGATAAAAAGGTTCTCCCTCTGTGTCTTCGCAGGCTCTTTTGCCCCCATCTGTTTTGCCATCAGGGCAAAGGAAAACGACATGCTGCCGCTGGAGAAGAACAGGGTTCGATTGGATGACGACGATTCTGAGGAGGACAAGGTCTCGTTTAGCTTATTCCATTCAAGTACATCATGGTTGACGTGGGGTGAAGAGAGATCTTACCATCTCACTCCCTTGAATCGAACAATAAGTGTGAATCTTATATCTTATTTCCTTTTATTTAAAGGTTCTGGAGGAGAAGGGTTCGGTAGCTGTGCTTGGAAAGGGCGACGCGACTGACAAAGAGCCTCATGTCGGCGCACCAGAGGAGAAGAGACCCTCCCTCAGTTTAGAAGAGTTGGAGGCAAAACAAGGTAACGTTATTTCAGAAATAATATATATTATATTGGGGCGTATATCCATTGAGTCATAATTACAAATATTCTCAACATGCTGTAAGAGACTGGCCATATAGTAACAGCAAACGAGACTCACGTGTTCCTCCAGAGGCCTGATGGAGATCTGTTCTCCCTCTTTTCTTCACCCTCTCCTCGTCTGTCCTGGTGTGGAATGTCGTTCAGCGGCCTTCCTCAGTCTTTCCTTAACTAGAATAAGGCTGTAGCGACTTTTGCCCCTTACAGCTACGCCGCCATATTTGTCCACGGCAGACTGCACACGCGGATATAAAAATCAGCCTTTGCCATGTAAGAGTTTTACACTCTGCTGGCTCTGCTCCGCACTTTAAGGCACTTTGTATGATTTACTGTAAATATAATGAAATGAATATCATGAATGAAGCCACAGCCTTTGTTCAGCTAGCGTCAGTCCGAGTGTGTCTAGATTTAGCACCCATGAATTGACGCGAGGAAATCTGTCCGGTTTTATTAACTGAATCATAAACAGTGGTTAACTGTATTTGTCTTCAGTCCCAATGGGGGTCGGATCTTAAAGCAGACTGCTGACTTCATAGAAATAGTTATGTGGAGTCATTGAGGACGATTTGAGATCATTAATGAGTCACATTTCATTTGAAGGGGTTCAATCTTGGGGGATTGCTTGTACAACGCAGGGGATTGGGGTCTCTTTGGTGATATACCCCTTGCTGTCAGGGACAACAGCGTAGGACTAGTTCAAATCCAAATTTGATGAAACTTGTGGGTGTGTTGTTTTCGGTTGCCAGACATCCGTCTACTCCCGTCCCAAAGAAGCAGAAAACTTAAAGTTTTTGATGTTTGAATAATAACTATGAGTGTTTTTTTTCCCCCTTAACATTTTCTTTCATCGTTCTTTGTCACTCAGTACTTGGCAAACTTTATTCTGAGGCAAGGTTGAAACACTTTAGGGTGCCAGCCCTCTTTTCAGCCTTTATTTATCCAAAGGCCCCAAGTTCAACACTTCGTGAGATCTCAGCGGAGCGAGAGAATAGCATAGATAACTCCCCGAGACCACAAAGGCCGCAGCGGAGTAGATCCAGGAATGACGGACAGACGGACATTTAAGTCCGCTGTTATCGGGGCGGGTTGGCAGGTCCCTTTTTAGGTCCTTTGGAACGGTCTCGGCGTGTGACATTCATTCTGTGCGCTGAAAGACAGCTCCAGAAAGAAGCTGGAAGAGGCTGATAAATAGCTGAGTGGATTTGTTCCGCTGTGTTGCAGACGGGCTGTCAGTCACCGGGCCTAATTTGATGAGATAGCAGGGGAATCAGTGGAAGGCAAGGCAACGCGACACTAATCTGTGCTGATGGGCCAGAACACTGCAGGTCACACACGGCGCCTTTTCCAGTGATAAGTACATGAGGCGTTTCATTTTCGCTGCAAACAATTCCCATCAGGTGTGAGTGCACCGATCAGCCAGAACTTTATAACCACTGCCAGGTGAAGTTTAAATCCCATTGGTTGCCGTGTTGCGACGGCGCCTGTCAGCAGCATTGGAATGTTTTCCCTTGAAGCTAATGTTTTGGACGCAGGAAAAAGAGCAAACTCTGCATCATCAACCAGCTCAAACAGCTGATGACGCTCCTGTAGTACCTGAGCAATATGAGCCAGGTGGTTTCAATGTTATGGCTGAAGTGTGTCGCTACTAATGGAAGTAAATGACTTATCCGATCTATTTTACTTATGAAAAAAAGAGAAGAAGAGCTTTTCCCAATAGTCTGTAACATCATCTGGCCTAACAACATTCTATCAAGTTGTGATATTTTATCATTCAGATTACTCATACTAAAGTAATAAAATATAATTTGCGCTTCAAGCTCCAATGCCCACATTTGCCGGCATGGGTGCATATCATTTTACAAATGAATCATTTGTAAAACGGTACATTAGTACAAGAATATTTGCATTTAGTTGAGCTGAACGATTTCAATTCTACTATGAAGTGTTCAGGTTGTCAGGAGCACGCAACCCCTTATTGTTGTTATCCTACTATTTTCCTTATTTTTATTAGTGTTCTGCTTTTCCGTCTACACTTTTATATTCCTTTAGCTAAAGAAAACGATCAACTATGAAACCCTTGAGCTACTAAAACCACATGTGTTAAGTATTTCACCATTGAAATGAATGGAGCATTACCCAGAATGCCTAGCGATATTAGGCCGTGAGTGAAATATATATATCTATATATGTAGATATATATAGATATATATCTATATCTATATATATCTCATAATACATATTATTACATAAACGTTAGGTTTGCACAAAAGTGGGAAAAGCTGTTATTGGGATATTTTGGTTTCTGCAGCATGTAAATTCAGGAATTTCTTTTTCTACCGGACTACTTGAATCGATCCATTAGGAGGGAATGTAATAGCTCTGTCAGAAGGAAGGAGTTACTGGAACTGAAGTGAACGATGTACTTTTCGGTCTTCTGTGATCAGTCATGGAAAAGAGCGAGAGTGCCGGTTATAAATGTCACGGTTTGACTTCAACCAGGAGAAAAAGTGAATTCTTTAAAGGGTTCAAAGATTTAAAAAAAAAAAAATTGTCATTTCCGGCTCAGGAGAAAATGTTTCCCACATCCAGAGATAGAAGCTGTGGGCTGATGAATGTGGCGCGGATATGTTTCGCCCACACAGGTTGATGGGGAGGGTAATGATAACGGTAAAGATCATAAACAACATGAATTTCACTTAACGGGTAAACTCAGATGTTACACGGATTGTTTTTAGAAGTGGAACTTCTTTGCCAACAAAGCAACATTAATATTTATGCTCCGAACACGGATTTTACTGAAAAGTGTTTAGACTTCTGACTATGTGAATGGAGATATATCACACCTCTATGGTGTTTAAGGTTATGGGATGGAGAGGAAGGAGTCGTACAGTTAAAAGCCCTTTGCTCTTCTTTATAGTGTTCTATTTAATGATTCTGTTGTTACATTATTCCCATGTATTATTTTACCTCCTTTGCTGCTACTTATTAGGATTGTTTTTAAAACTACTGTTTCTGCTTGCTTTGCTACTTTGACATTTAAAATTTCCCCATTGCGGGACTAATAAAGATATATCTTATCTTATCATAGCTTAGCTTAGCTCTTTTTTTTTTTTGCTTTTCTTTCCTTTCCTTCCTTTTCTTTTCTTTTCTTTTCCTTTCTTTCCTTTTCTTTTCTTTTCTTCTACTTTACTTTGCTAATGGCCCCATTAGACCTTATTGATAAGTAATTGATCAATCCATAACAGCTAAGATAACTAGGGGGCAAATGAAACCGGGAAAAGTACTTTTTGGGTTCATACCTTCCCAAGTATCCATCAAGTCGATGTGACTTGGGTGTGAATCTCCAAATATTCAATACTATGTTGATTTGTAACACATGGAAGTATAAGTAAAACGCTTTTTGTTAGCAAGTCTGCATTATCAACGTACCGATATGTGAATATTGTTGCTCACAACCTGGTTCTGGTGTCCGTAAATAGACAAAAACCTGACTGGAAATATAACTTCTTTTTTATATATATATATATATATATATATATATATATATATATATATATATATAAAAAAAAATATATATATATATATATATATATATATATATATATATATATATATATATATATATATATATATATATATATAAAAAATAAAAAAATATATATAAAAAAGCATTTTCTTGGTGCTTCACTGTCTTGTCCCGTTTTTTTTACGTCTCACTCAACCAGTTGTTCTCCGTGCACCATCTCATTCTTGGGATTCTTGGTCCATCCCCTGCCCATTTCTGTCACTCCAAATGCTTTATTCCCCGTCTTCCAAAACTGCGCATATTTTCCACCTTCAATTTCTCTAGGATACCCGTTTCCTTTCCTCCACCCACATGCACCTTCCTTCTTTGCTGTTTCTGCTCAAACCTTGGATTGCATGAAATTGCCTATCACCCGACCGGAGACTTGGTTAGGCCTTCTTTATTTTGAGCAGGAACATCGGCGTTCCGCCGCAGTTTAATTTGAACGACGGCACCAGTGGAAAATTACCATTTTTCGTCTTTCAATCTTAGTCGTCTGTGTGAGATATTTTTCTGTTTCTTACACTCCTAAAGTACTTCCTCCATCCTTTTAATTCTATGTCCGACCAGAATCCGCTCCACCAATCCCCTGGTGGTCAGGAAACGATAATCCTGGTAAAATGAAGCCCTCAGCCGCTCCTGCTCCCCTTGTCTCCATCTTTTCAATCATCCTCCATCAGAAAAGAAACAAAAACCAAACAAAATATGGACTTTGGAAACATTTATTCATCCTCATCCAACTGCCTCTGTTTTCACCCTCTCATCCTGCCGCCCATAGCCAAGCAGAAGCTGGAGGATCGTCTCGCAGCTGCGGCCAGAGAGAAGCTGGCCCAGGCATCTAAGGAGTCCAAAGAGAAACAGCTACAGGCGGAGAGGAAGAGGAAGGCGACGCTCTTCCTACAGACCCTCCGCAGCCCCTACGCCGGGGAGCCCGAAGCTAAGAGAGCGGAGCTCGACTCATCTGCACAGCTCGAGGTATGTGAATGTTTAATGACGGCGGGTCGGTGGTTGCCATGTCTTTGTTTGCCTTTTGTATTTTTAACTAAGAGCTTAACTAAAGCACTTGTACTCAAAAAAAAAAAAAAAAAGCACTTCCACTGCCTGAAGTTTTGTAAAAGTGTCTCTTTAAGTCACATATGTGAAAAGGCACAGTGTAAATAAAGTAATAGTGTAATAAAGAACTTGTTTCTACTCTTCTCAAATCTTAAAAAAAGATTCTGATTCAACCGTCAAAGAGCGCCATGACCTAAATGTATTTGGATCTTCTCCATCATCACTGCTTAGATTCAGGCAGGGATGTGAGTCTTCAGTGGTGTCAGAGGATAATAAGATAACGTGTTTGCTGTTCCAGTCGTAGAGGCGGCCCTCAAATATATAAGAATTTGGACATATACTTCCAATGCCTGAGGAGTCGTGGTGCGCCCACCGCTAGGATTAATAAACAAGATATAATCAAACCTCCTACCTCTATTCCTGCTAGTGGAATATCTTCGTCACGGTTGCATTCATCAGGCCATCTGTACAGTTGAAGACAGGATTTAAAGTCAAGCTTTACATCTAGGATCGTAAAGATTGTTATTAGGCTGTAGCCTAAGCCTCAAGCGCTTCTCCGTGAGCTGTCTTAAGTTCTCACTCGTGACAAAAATTCGAAAATTATCCCTCATGAGATGGAGATGTGGTTTCAGCGTTCTGTAGGATTGTAGCCGTACAGATGTTGGCACTGATCATGAAGCCTAGCAGCTTATCACCGGTTCAAAATGTACCGATTGAAACTAACCAGAGGAAGATGATAGGAACTTTTCCAGGTTTTAAAAAGGCCTTTTTTCTTACGTTCCAAAGCGATCGGTGTCGTTTTGGTGCTGGGAACTTAAAAAAAAAGAAAGAATGATTTCATGAAATTTAAAATTCACAATATTTTAATATTGTCTTCCATATCAGTTATTGTGTTGCTCTAAGGAGGATAAAGCTTTAATGTCTGTGTCTGTGTAGCCATTTGTACATTTCACACAATAGTACACTCCGTAACCTGCCACTAATGCATTATTAATTCTATGGGTTGAACTGTTTAAAGAATATACAACCGACATCGTTTTTAAGCATTTATGAGAGAGAGAGAAGAGAGATGGTCTGTAATGGTCGTCTCTTTGTACCTGGTTAGTGCTACGTATTCATTTTCAACATTTCAACTGTTCAACATTTCCCGAGTTTTTCATTGCATCCTCGCCGTGTTATCCCTTGGCTGTGATTCGTCGGCTGGAAAGCGGGTTGATTTGGTGAAAAGTTGATTGTGTTTCAGCAGAGGCCACCGGAGGAAGCCAAATAATTGGACAGCTAAACTCAAAGCTTCTCTAACTTATCCTGATGGACTTCTGTCTTCTGTTTCATCTCTGAAACCTGCTGTCGATGACCTCAGATATGGTATAAATGGTATAAAAACTAAATGTGTCGGAGTAGCTCACTCTATTCTCCAAAGATATGGTCGTAATGTTGGGATGTGATGTGATGTGATGTGAAGTGAAAGCATACCGCGTTGGCCCTCACTCTCAGGTATTACTGGCGAGCTTTACAACCCTTATATCGAGGTTCCCGCTGAGCAGCCCCTTTAAAGCTTAAAGAAATATTAAATATATAATATAACTTAAAAATAAATCCCTTGTGCTTTGGCCCAGTGGGGTCAACTTAGTCCTGGCAGTCCATCAGGTTTGAAATACACCGGCAGACACAGTGGGTAATGGCTGCAGGATGAATTGCAAATGTGAGCCTCACTGCAGAAGAGACAGTGGCGGGAAATCGAGCGCTGTGGCTCCTAGAAGAGAAAGATAAACAATGAATTATAGAAAACTATCTATCTACCAAGCTCCCCATTATCTGTTCCGTTGCTCCAGACATAAGGAGGCTATCTCTGCCTTACAATTCTCTCTCGACGAGTTTCCTGATGCATATTTGAAAAGTCTGTCGGATTAAACATGGACTCAACAGGCAGGAATACTTTATAGTGTAAATAAGACTCAGTGGTGGTCATTTGATGTGTAGATTGCCTGTTCATTTGATGGATGTTGCGTGCCAGCACCTCATGCCAGCCCCACTGATTTGAGTTTAAATGGCAAATCGCCCATTGGGCCAGGTGGGAGTGGGCAGCCTCCTGTCACTATGGTGCCAGTTCCGTCACTCTTCTCCAGATGCCGTGTGACCATCAGAGCTCACATAGCTTAGTGGAACTATGAAGGTTCTATTCAGGTTCATTGCTCTACGAACGGATGAATGGATGTTTGATTAGTTTGTGAACTTGCTTTTGGTTGGTGCTTAGTATAAAAAGTTCCATATTTGTCTGTGAGGAGGATTACAGAAAAACGACATGACAGATTTGGATACAATTTTACTCAGAGGTAGGTTTTGGGGGCTGTAAAGAGACGCTGAAGTGCACAGGAGACGTGCGGCTAAAGAGCATTTGAGAGGTACTCGGGGAGTTTGTTGGAGTTTTGTGTAGATTTGAAGGCTGGCAATAACTCAAGACATTAATGGAGAAATCTACGTGAATTTTTCCGAAAACGAAGGAACTGTTGTGCCTTGGCGGAGGTTTGCGCTCTCTGAGTTCTTTTTCTAGTTATTCAATTTGCGAAAATATCATTTATGTTTATGAGCGGTTACACATCTTTGAAGACATTTTGGGTAAGTAAGTTTACCGTACTTATAGTGTTGATAATGACCATATCAAACCATCTCGCTTACCGATTGGGCAGTGTGAACGGATCAGGTATTATTTTAACCAAAAGACACGTCCCCTCATCTTCATCTCATCACTCCTCATCTCTGGTTGAGACCTTTTACTAGTCCACCCACACCATGGAATATTGCTCGCCTTGCCTTTGAATCAGTTATCAGGTTGGTGGATTTATGTAAAATTTGAAACATTTCACGTCATAATTTTTTTGGGCGGCTGTTGTTCAGTGGGTGGAGCGAGATGTAATTTGTGAGCGGAGGATTGCTTCTTGTTCTGCATGATTTTACTTCACCAGTGTAAAAAAGCTAACCATTGATTGTTTTTGGAGCCATGTGATGGAACTTATTCTTCTCTTGGCTCTGCTCTCGATTGATGATGATGGTGATGAGTTGGCGCCGCGTTCCTGCACCAATCACAATAGATTTTTCGCTGACTCATGTATCATCTGTTGGTAGCAGAGCCGCATCTGGTGGCGGTAATGAGGCGTTATTCTTCTTTTCTTGATGGCGGGTTGCGAGCAACCTATAGGCGCATTAAAGCGCCACATCCAAAATTCCCTGTGATTCGAAAATCACGAAAAAAATCACGGCCGGTCCCTAACACGAAGTAGTTGAAGTATAATATATACGGAACCAAGACTGAAAGAAGACTCCTCTCCAGTCCATACAGGTCCGTCGGGCATATCAGGAGAATGTGTCGTCTCTCCTGTCACACTTTGCGCTCTTCCAGTCCCAACTTCCGTCTCTAGCCAGAGCAGGGTCAAGAGGGCAGACATTTTCTTGGCCCGGTGTTGGTATAAGCACCTCATTTTGTGCCAAACCAGGCCTTTATCGTTTCATTATCTCCAGACGCCGGATCGTCTGAGGAAAAAGTTGCCTTTTTCCTCAGACGCCTTTTCATCAGTTGCCGTCTCATATTCTCTTCTTTTCCCTCTCTGTTTATTTCTGGCCTTCACGCTCACTTTTAATGCTCCGCCTCTTTTCTCAAAAATGTAACAGATGGGTCAGAGGGGGACTGGCTGAATTGAGGAGATTCGCAACGTTCATTAATCTCCTTTCCGTCTTTCCATTCTCATTATTTATCATTTGGGCAGTAATACCACTTCTGTTAATGGTGGAAGGTAAAGTATGCTATTGGAATGTCCTCATTAGTACCTCGAACGAATACATATGTAACAGGATTGACCCCAGGAGCAATCGAGGGCCTGACCCTGAGAGATGACCTCTCTCTTCGAAGATTTATTGCCATATTTAATCCACTGATGGACTGAATCCATTTTCCTTGTGTCAATTCAGCTCCCGGCCAATTTAATATGAGCAGACAGCTCCGAGTCATTAGAGCAACATAGCCGCTGACAGTTGCACCTGGGTGTGCAGCCAGAGGGCTGAACTGTGTCCTTCACCATTTAATCAACTTCTTTTGAGCTAGCCAGAAGGAAAAAAAAGCCTATTTTTGATATTTAATGCTGCTTCTAATCAAAGTATAGAACATATGATATATATATATATATATATATATATATATATATATATATATATATATATATATATATATATATATATATATATATATATATATGTTAATATATATATATATATATATATATATATATATATATATATATGTTAATATATATGATATGATATATTTGAACATATCCTTTCCTCCTTTCATCATCTCAGAAATATTTCTAAGCTCCGTTCTTCCCTCACCTTGAGTGATGCTGAAAAGCTGGTCCACGCGTTTGTCTCCTCCAGACCTGATTACTGTAAAGCACTTCTCATCGGGATCCCTGATAAAAGTCTTCAAAGACTTCAGTATTTACAAAACATCTGAATGATCCTGATGAGAGTGCGTAAACACGAACACATCACCCCTGTTCTTCATTCCCTTCATTGTCTTCCCATCTCCACCAGGATTGATTATAAGATCTCTCTCCTCACTCACCAGTGTATCCATGGTAACGCACCCCCCTACCTAAAAGAACTACTCACCCCACTGACCTCAACACCATCCCTCCGTTCTACCCACTCATACCGCCTCCTCCTTCCCCGGACTAAGCTCAGCACTATGGGTGATCGGGCCTTCCGTTCTGCTGCCCCTCGTCTGTGGAATGCCCTCCCTGACCATCTCAGGGCTCCACAGACGACTGACACATTTAAAAAAGGACTTAAAAACTTTCCTTTTTAGCAGAACCTATAACTGTAATTAACATTGCTGCTTTTTAGTCATATTTTTTATATAATTATAATTATATTTTTTATTGATGCTTTTATCTGCTTTTAATTTGTAGCACTTTCAGATTTGATCCAAATGTAAAGTCCATGATAAATTAAATGTATTATTTATTATTATTACTATGTGAGATATTTACAGTTTACAAAATGTAGGTGTAGTTTTCTCATTCATCCAGATTATGGTGATCCATGTGGGTCGAATCCGAAGCAAATGGAAAACGTGGATAACAAAATGTAGAGTTATCCATTACCAGCGTATTATTCTTTATTAGAGGTCGGTCAATCGATCAACGCCGGGGGGTTATTTTGATATGATTGGCGACCAATCTCAGTATGGACAATTCTGTGCTGGTTACATGCATGCGCCGCATACGCACACACACCCAACCAAGAGCTACTATGGCTACAAACATCTCAACGGCTTGGATATCTTTCGCTATGTTCGCAATTTGTGACACCAGTCAGGCCAAAATAGTCTGCGGAGGAACGACCGTGGAATGGATCCGGACCAAAAACTTAATCAAACACTTGAAAATCAAGCAACCCGGAGGAACATAGCAAGTCACAAGAAGCTAACGTTGGCAGAGAGGCTAAAGCTGGTGCGAGCGCAGAGCCAGCCACGATCTCGCTTTATGTATATTTGTGTGGATCGGTACCGGTCGGCCAAACCTTGTAGAAATCAGTTATCTGAATCAGCCAAGAAATCGGTAAACCTCTATTCTCTAACATTAATTGAGAATAATTTCATAAAAAAATGTCTGATCTAGATTCACAGTCAACCTAAGTGCAAGTGCCTCATTTTCTAAAATATGGGGCACTTGCGTTTGAGAATTCTTGGAAATTGCTCACATCAAACAGAAATGGTTGAATTTCATTGATATGTGGTTTGATTTCTATCTATCTCCCCTGTCTGCTTTTTTCTCTAGATGGAAGAAGCGCTCTCCATTCTGTCCCACTCTGCACCCCAAGTGTCCTCGGCACCAACTGCATATCCTCAGGAGAAAAGACCCACCTCGCACAACCATGGATCCCATCGCAGAAGGGAGGCCCCGGCCTCCTCATCCTCGCACAGAGGAGGCGCCAGAGACCGAAATAGAGACCGAGAAAAAGATAGGGAACGAGATAGAGATAGAGAACGCGATAGAGAGAGGGAACGCGACAGGGAACGAGATCGAGATAGAGAGCGAGAGCGCGATAGAGACAGAGAGCGAGACAGAGACAGAGAAAGAAACAAAGGAAGAGACAAAGACAAAAAGAAGAAAAAACACAAGAGGCGTTCAAGATCACGATCAAGGTCCAAGTCAAACAGCAGACACGCCCTTCCTAGTGCCTACAGGAGATCCCGCAGGTCCCGGTAAGAACCTTCGGACGCAGCTGGTAACTCGCCCAACTCACTCTTGTCGGCCTGGGAATCCCTGATTATCCAGCAGTTCAGTCTGATCCGGATTCCTGCTGCCGGGATTTGATCACACATTGATTTTTAATAAACTTTTGGATTTACATATTTATACTTTGATGATGACATGTCACCCTTTCACCGTTTTATTTTTATTCCCCCTTGCTGTAAGAAGAATCTTCTTTTGTTGGACATTAATGGTCTGAGCTAAATCGCCTTTTGTGAGAAGAATCAACTTAACATTTAACCCTGATCGGGCGCTTAGATCTAATATCACAGTCTCCAGAGAGCATATCTTTCTAAATGCAGTTGTCTTGTTATAAATAACTGACCACAACAGACCAACTAACCTGACATAACTATGTTTCAAAATAACATTCACATATTTCACATCATTATATAGGGAATATTATGGAATCGTCATCACCCCCTCACATCCGCCGTAGATCCTCGGGTTAACGCCACGACTCTTTTCACGGATTTCATGGATCATTTTCCAATTTTATACTCACGTAGACCTTAGTGTGAGGAAGGATTGGGTTGATTTTTTTTGTTTGTTTTTGATTGATATATGTCCAACACTAGGACAACCTTTATCTCCAAACATTTTTGGGCCATAATTTCGCAACGATTGATCAAATTTGGTGATTGTGAATCAGTTTGAGGAGATGTATCCTTAATACAGTATATAATATTTGAATCTAAAAGCTCCTATTTTACTCAGTCGAGGTAGTTTCTTTCTTTTTTTCACGCAACTTGAGCAGATCTGTCATGCAATGATCAAATTTCACTCAACAGTTCATATTTTACTCACTAGGGGGAGCTGTTTTTTTCTCTTTTTTTCCTTTACAAACACATACAATCCAAAAGGTTTGGACATAATTTAACATTGAAGTTGAGTTTAATGAAAGGGATCGCTTATACAACGCAGGGGATTGGAGACTTTTATGCCTATATACATTAATATAACCGCTACTGATCTCGTTTGAGGATCAGGTGTGCGATTGGTGCAGCCACTGTTAATTGTGTCAGATATGCGACATGACAGGCTGAGAACATAAGATGATTAATCACCCTTTGTTTTATATTCCACTTCGGTGGAAGCCTCAGGTCCACGGCGTTCTTTACCCGCACCGGCAGAGTTATGAATCCTTCTCTCATCATTCTTTGCTACGGCTCTTGAAAGAGGCAGTGACCGATTAATTCAGCAGGTGCAGGGGCTAAAGGACAGCTGGAGAAAGGGAAGAATCTATTAGAACGGAAACACGAAAAAAAGAATTAACATAATTGTCACAGTTTAAGAGGAGGTAACTAAAGGTAGCTGTTTGTTACCAACAGTGTTTACCAGACAGTTTTTGGTCCAATCACCTCTGAACCCCATTATCTCACTCTTTGCTATTTGCTTTTGTTTTTTTCTCCCTAAGAAAACAGGTAAAATGTTCTTCTGTAACATTATACTCTACTAAATATGTCGTCCTTTCAGGTTAATTAAGGAAAACCTTATTTAAATATTTAGTCCATTTGATGTAATATTTATTAAAATAATCCAAGGATTGTTTTGTGTATGTTGGTTTTATACCTTCGTAATACACATTTTTCTGCATAGAGGTTTCACTTTCTCTGAAATAATCTTAAATTAAACTCTCCTCACGTCACCCCTCGCTTCGTTTCAACACTCTTATTTCTCTCCCTCCTTTCTCCGCCACTCTACAAACAAGCCCACCCTTCTGTTATTTATTGCTTTCTCCGTCTTAACACTCTCCTTGTCCTCCCGTCTGGCCAGATCACGCTCCCATGGGAGAAGAGACAGGAGACGCGAGGAGAGCGAGCGGGACCACTATCATCCGAGCAGCAGTTCCAGTCTGCCCAAGGGGCGTTCGAGATCCAGGTAAAACAAACGGCGGGCGTCGTCTGTCCGTGTTAAGAGGAAGAGTTATGGCTCCTCACGCACAGCTCTGCCTATTTGACTACTGAAAACATCCATTTAACATCTGTCAAAAACAATGACAACAAATCTCGCTGGTATGAGAGAGGAAGAATTTATTGTCACAAAATAGATACAGTAGTAGTAGTAATGTGTATATATATAAATATATAAATATATATATATATATATATATATATATATATATATATATAGAAAATAGGCTTTTCCAACTTTTAGGAGGTCTGTCTGTTGGAGCCGCTGTAACGAGTGAACTCCCCCTTTAGAGATGACGAAGGTCTCTCTCATGCCCTTTATAGAGTTATGTCATGTGTCCCACGACGTCGCTGGTTGAGTATGAAATGTTTGACTTCCTCCAGTTCTCTTCATGCGTCTCGTGGTCTCCTAGGTCTCCTGCTGATAAAAAGAAGAACTCCTTGTCATCCATGGGACAGATACAAACTATTGGCTCCTCTCTCTCTCCTTTTTCTTCACCCAGCAGACATTTATCCGCATCCGCTAGCCCCCCCTCCAGCCTGACCCACTCCAGGTAAACCCTCTACGAACCAGTCACTCACCTGGCCTTCCTATATTTTTGGGATTATAGATTAGATTTCTGTAATTTACCCTTCCTTCACATTAAATGGCTTATTTTAGGGATGATGTTTTTCCAGTTCTTTCTACGTCTTCTTCTTTTTTCTTCACTTATTGTTTGTTATTTTTTTTATGTGGTTAAGAAGTTTGTGGGATGCTTTTTCCTATGAATACAAATAAGTCCTGTTGTTGTTAGAATTCATTCATTTTTCTTCATTTTCCAGCCAACATTGAGTAAGAGCTGGGGTACTTCCTGGAAAAGGCTCGCACGTACAGACAAACAAAAAAATCACGCTTGAACAGTTTACACTCACTTATTCGCCCAAATTGTATATTTGCTGACTAAGCAGGGAAGTGGTAGTAACGTGTCGCCGTTGAGGATCTAAGTCTTTTTTGTGATTGGCCGCGCCCACTGACAGTCAATCAGTTCTTCCATGTCCAACCTTTCTCCAGAGTCGGTTATAGAAAGGTCGTTTTTATATTTCCGACACTAGGGGGCGCTGTTTCTCCAAACGTTTTCAAGCCATAATTTCTCAACGCGTTCGTCCGGTTGAGTCCAAATTTGGTTTATATGAATCATCTTGTATAGTTCATATTTTTATTCTAGTAGTTCATATGTTTTAATCACACGTGGAAGTTTGTTTTGAAGAAGAAAAACACTGTTTTTCAAACATAACTGCACATTACATTTTTGCAGTTAAATCAGGGGGGTTGGGTTTTTATTCCGGGGGATATACCCTTGCTCTCGGTGACAACAAGGGTATAGCTATTGATTGTTATCTCACTCAAGTTCCCGCATACAAGCTGTAAGATTCATAGCAGACATTCTATGTATTCTGTGAATCAACACCAGTTAAATAAAGACAACTGTCTCAGCCGTGACCAAAAGTTGTTTTTGCAAATCTATTTCAGAGCTCCATGTAACTTTTAATTGACCCAGATGCATTCATAAACCCACCGGCCTCTAGGCTCTTTTATTCCCTCCACATGATCCCACCTGTGGTTGCGTTCTTTCACCATGCATACAAACACTGAGGACTTTGATCCCATCTACGACTTTTGTTCAGATGAAAACATCTCTTCCTTGGAACAGTCAGCCTTTCCTGCTCGACCGAACGGATTCCTCCCGAAGCTTAATCACCCGTCGCCGTGGTCCTTGCCTACTTCTAATAAATATTTCATGCTAATAGCATTACGACTTTTTGAGTTAAATGGTTGCCCTCGGGGTTCCTGCGCTGACAAAGAAAGTGAATTTTGGAGTAGATCTATAGAAAAAGGTCGATCTTCCCTTGATTTATTTTTTTTTAACTTTATTCAAAATGCTTCCCTTCTTACAAAGTCTGTTAAACAGGTTAATGGTAATCCAATGAGAGTTCAAGCTTAACTAATACGAACGGTTAGTCTTATCTTTCTGCCAGGTTTCACTAAAATCAGTCCTGTCGTTTTTTAAAGTGATTCTTCTACAAGCCACATAAAGACTAACCAAAGTTTCTGTCTGCCGGGTGTTGTTTTGTTTTTGTTGTTTGTGTTTGTTGGCCTGTCCTTTCAGACCCTTTAAAGCGGAACCCTTCCCAGAGGACAGTTTGTTGTGCCCCCTATGTAGAAGACCGCTTTAGGTCACCTTAAGGTTCACCCAACATTCAGGGAAACCCCCCTAAAGACGCTGGATAGAATTCATTCCATTGATTTCTTCAATTATGCTTTTTTTTTTTTTTTTTTTAATTTTTAGGCATGTTTGAACCTGTGATATTAATCACAGTTCAATTACATTCACCGACGATCGGGGGGGTCCGGTCCATCTACATAAACTCAGAGTTTGTCCAGTAGTGGAGGCGTCTGTGTTCTTGAACACGCATAGAAAACAGTACTTTAGTTTTATTTACCCAAAGCTATTTAATGCAGAATTACTAACAAACACAGATACACACATTATACAAATTAGCCCGCCGCTTTAGCAAAGTCAGGAAATGTCTCCGACGTGTGCAGCAGTCTGCTTTGAAGTATTTTTCTGTCACCTGTTGTGTTCAATCATCTTGATGTGCCGGCCTTATCTATTTTGAAAACCCCCCCTGATAAATAATGAAACGTTCGACTGCTGAAAGATGAACAGCTTTGGACAGAGCTGTGAAGTCGAGGTTGGGCTCTGGCGTTTGCCAGCATCATTATATCCTTGACTGCCTTCAACATTGTTCATGCGCCGGTTAGTTTCTGCGCCTAACAAGCCATTCCTGCCTCGTTCCTTTCTCCTCCACCTTTCCACGGCTCTCCATGTCCGTCCAACTTTAAACATTTAGAACATGAATATTGCATATCTTGTCCTGCTAATCGGCTTTGTCTCTCTCTCTCTCCATCTCTCTCTCTCTCTCTCTCTCTCTCTCCCTCTCTCTCTCTCTCTCATATATATATATCCCATCTCTTCTCTCTACAGGGGTGACTCTCTGGAGAAAGACAAGACGGTGTCTTCATCCATCGTATCCGCTGTTCAGTCCAAAATAACTCAGGTATTGTTCTTTGCTTTTATGCCAAATACTTCCTCTACTGAACTCTACAGTGTCCCAAATGCAAGAACTGAGTGTTCTATCTTTTTTTCCCTCATGCAAAGAGGAAGGTCGGAAAGTGCTGTTCATTTCGACAGAGGAAAAATACAGCCTAGTCTAAGATCCCCTGTGACATTTACGAAGGAGTATTAGAACCAGGCATGAACGAAAAAACAGACAACATTTCATTTTGAGGAAACAGTCCAAATGATGAGAATATAGTTGAACTAAATCAGAGGAGAATTTTTTTTTTTTTATTCTGCATTTCGAGAATAAAGTTGAAATATTGATTGGTACGATTGCTACGTTGTGTGGATGGAAGCCTACAGAACAAACAACCAGCCTAAAGTGATAGACGACTACATCATGTCCATGTCCTCCGTCCAGAAGAGGCACAGAAACACAATTGGAAAGAAAAAAAAAATCTTCCTCTGATTTATTTTAGACTTTAATCCCATATTTCGACTTTGTCTCGACTTTACGACTTTATTTTCAACATTTCGACCTTTTTCTCGAGATTTTTCCTTTTCTAGACATTTCACACATTTCTTGTCTTGGAATGAAAATAATATATGAAAGAAGAAAAAAAAACGTCCTGCTTTCATTTTCTTTTTCTTATGTCTGTCCCTAATACTCTTTTGTAGAAATGTTTGAATCTGTGTTTACACATTTGGCCTTCACTTCTGTTTGTAGGTCCACTTACTTCATTTTCTTAACCTGTAGTCTAAGAGAATATTATCTCAAGAGTTTGAATATTTACCTGGTGAGATAATAACCTGAATATTGTAGATTTTCATCGGCCGTTTTTCACTTGCTGTGTCTCTATGTTGCCGTTTGCGTTGAGAGATCTGAGTTTAGCCAGACTGGAGGAGTTATCCCTTCAGTGGAACTGAAAGTTCACCCTTGGATTAATCAGAATTGAGTACGCAGCAATCCCATTATGGCACATACCGGTTAATAGCGCCCAGTACAGCTCACAGGTTTGCCTAAACGGAACAATTCTGCACACGTCTGTTAAGCTTTTTTTTTGGCGGTCGTCCCATCCGTCTACTGTGTTTAGTGGAAATCGGTTCAGTACATTTTGTATAATTAGGGAAAATGTCAAAACATCACTAATTGGTTCTTTGCTGACTAACACTTCATCACTCAACTTTTATTCCTTTTGTTTTTTGCACATTCCTGCTAACAGTACAAACCGTGAAAGAATGGACCCTTAATGGCGGAGGTCACAAAGTCAATGATGAAGGCTGACCGCAATCTGATGCAAAAATCAATCTCAGTTTTGTTTTTCAAGGAGACTAAACGGCACGAACAGAAACTTAAGACTTAATTATGGCCTTTCTAGTCTGCTCAACCACTCAAAAGGCTTTACAATGCGATTCAGCATTCACACAAACATTCATGCAGTTATTGGGATGATGTTCTGGTTTGACTATTTCATTACAGTGTTCTTTTTTTTCTTTGCCTCCTCCGCTGCAGACGGTACACACATTGTTCTTTCTTCCAACCTCCCCTTAAAATGGCCATTACCAATCTATCATAACCAATCTCATGTGACGCTTTGGGGAAAGGAAGTGGGGATGGGGTCACAGTTAATAACCAACCCCTGAAGACTTATTACCCCAATCTGCCACTGCTCTCGCCTTTACTGCTCCTTGTTTGGCCGTCCTTCTCACAAACCGGCAATACGTCAACGCTGTGTTCATAAAGTTGTTTCTGCCGCCACCAAGGTGACCGCCTGCGCCGCTTTAACAAGACCATGATGTGATGCGTCTCTCGCCGGATGACTGACTCTCTGGTGACGGGGCTCACAGAGACCGACGTCAGACAGAATACATATTTCCATCCGCTTCATGCGGCGGCAGGTTCTGCGTTTGTCATGTGGGCGTCCAGCTGGATCGCGCTTGGATTTAACAGTAATTTAACGTAGCTCTTGTAATTATTCCTGACAGTCCAACCTTTGTCGAGGTGGCGCAGACCTGGGAGCCCGCAGCGGCACTGCAATTTTCTTCACTCAACACAAACAACTGTTCCCTCAACTGAAAACACGATTAAGACGGCCACCGAAAACACGATTAAGACCATTTGTCATTTTGTGAGTGTCGGATACGGCCGTTATGATAGTGCAGCTTTTAGTCTGACCCTCAAGAACATTGGAAGGTTCCGCAACTCTTGTTTGGCGAGGCCCACTGTCAACAATCCAAAATGAATCCTCCTGGTGTTGGGTGGAATTGGCAGCGGTGCTTTCCAGTCGTGTTCTCCCTCTGCAAACAAGGTCAAAGTTATTTCCTTCGTTCGCGTGGACATTAACGCCTTGAATAAAAAAAAAAGAAGGTATTTCCCATCTGTTGCTGTAATGACGCCATAAAATCTGCAGATCCTTCGTTTTAACGGGATAAATGAAAAAAAACTAAATCCCGAATCATTTTCAAGCTTTCGACGCACGTAGACCTATGTGCGGGAAGAACTGGGTTTATTAGGGGGGAAAGGTCGTGACACATTTCTATCACAAGGGGGAGCTTTATCTGCAAAAGTTTTTGCGTCGTAATCTCACAACCGTTTTTCCGATTTAGTATAAATTTGGTCCAAATGTTTCGACTGGAGGACATCTATCGCGTCTATGTCCTAGTTTATTCTACTGGTTCACCTTTTTTTTACTCAACAGGAGGAGACTTGTTATTAAAAAAACAGTTTTTCAGTCGTAACTTTACATTTAATTTTGTTCAGGGGAATTGCGCGTACAACGCAGGACATTGGGGTCTTTAGGGCAGAACAACATGAGTGTGTTGTCCGATCCAATCCCCTGTTGATGCACGAGTCTGACAATATTCTTTGTTTTTTTGTTTAACTGAGGAACATTTTGTTGCTCATTTGAATGCAAGAACTCACAATAAAAGGCAAAGTTGTGTCTGAACAAGTAACACAATCACACACACACACACACACACACACACACACACACACACACACACACACACACACCAGCAACACAGCCGGACCTAACTCCCCTCTCGGCAATAAATTCAGACTCTGCTAAACATCCAGTCCGCTCGTCTCCTAGTTTACAATTCTAATGTTCAGTTCATGGCGGCTATCGGGCCGCCTACAGCACCTCGGTCAAATGCCTACACACCGATCAGTTGTGGAAGACAAACGCGTGAAGGGAAGACGAGCTGACTCCATCACTGGATTGGTGTCACCTCATGGCGCGTTCGTGCCGCCGCAACCATGTTCCTGGTTAAAGGTGCTTTCGACACCGCCGTCTGCTGCAGCCAGGGTCCCTCTCACTCCATCATCTCTCTCTCCTCTCTCTCCTCTCTCTCCTCTCTCTCCTCTCTCTCTACTCTCCCTCCTCTCTCTCTACTCTCTCTACTCTCTCTACTCTCTCTCTCCTCTCTCTCCTCTCTCTCCTCTCTCTCCTCTCTCCCTCCTCTCTCTCTACTCTCTCTCCTCTCTCTACTCTCTCCTCTCTCTACTCTCTCTCCTCTCTCTCCTCTCTCTCCTCTCTCTCCTCTCTCTCTCCTCTCTCTCCTCTCTCTCCTCTCGCTCTACTCTCTCCTCTCTCTACTCTCTCTCCTCTCTCTCCTCTCTCTCTACTCTCCCTCCTCTCTCTCTACTCTCTCTCCTCTCTCTACTATCTCTCTCCTCTCTCTCTCCTCTCTCTCCTCTCTCCTCTCTCTACTCTCTCTACTCTCTCTACTCTCTCTACTCTCTCTCTTCTCTCTACTCTCTCTCTCCTCTCTCCTCTCTCTCCTCTATCTATTCTCTCTCCTCTCTACTCTCTCTCCTCTCTCTACTCTCTCTACTCTCTACTCTCTCTCCTCTCTCTACTCTCTACTCTCTCCTCTCTCTCCTCTCTCTCTACTCTCTCTCTTCTCTCTACTCTCTCTGTCCTCTCTCTCCTCTATCTCCTCTCTCTCCTCTCTCTCTACTCTCTCTCTTCTCTCTACTCTCTCTCTCCTCTCTCTCTCCTCTCTCTCCTCTATCTACTCTCTCTCCTCTCTCTACTCTCTCTCCTCTCTCTACTCTCTCTCCTCTCTCTACTCTCTACTCTCTCGTCTCTCTCCTCTCTCTCCTCTCTCTCCTCTCAGTGTGCAGCCTTTTCCGTCCCGCTCGCCTCCTTCCTCCTGAACCTGCAACGTTGTGATAAACACTTCGTTTACTGGATCTCCACCGCTGTGGAAGAATGACGAAACACTCCTCAAGGGAAGAAAAAAAAACAACAACAGCAACTTCTAAATGAATAACCTGGATTTGCTTAAAGCCTCAAATCAAATCCAGGACCAAAGACGTTTCCTGGACTTTCTGATGGCTCGTATTCTTTTACATTTTCACCGTATTTGATGAATAATCCCGGCGTGTCAGTAAATCAATGTGAGGTTGTTGCCGTACGGCCCAAAGTGATGGAATATTTTGATGTATCGATTCTCGCACCGCCGACATGCTGCTAAATGCATTAAACATGAAGAGTGGACGCCGGGCGCGTTGACACCGGGTGTAAATGTGAAAGTGAAGCCTCGGTTATGTCTGGTAAATAAAATATGTAGCAGGGAGAACGTAGAACTCTGTGATGGAGCAGTGGAGCTCTGGACACAGAAAGGCCAGAATGAGTAAGCAGCTGGGCTGCTGCTAATGGAGGTCAATGGACTGGGAATGGAGAGCCAGCACCGGTTCTCCTCTCAACACCCCTACTTCAACCTAATGTTGGATTCAGGGCCGGGGGGGTCCGCTTTTTACTCACTCAAAAAGTCACGCACTCAATATTCCTTTGGACCGCCTTTAGCTTTTCCACAAGCTCATGCAATGTCACAACTTTTATTTTCCCTTCGGAGTTAAATCTTTTTTTTTGCCAGGTTCTCGTACTTATGATGGGAGAATCGGACCGCGGCGTATCAAATTCTCCGGCACCACCCTAAGATTCTCAATGGGGTTCGGGTTTGGGTTTTGTGTTGGCCGATCCCATTTGTCAAAATGACACCTCATGCTCCCTGAACCACCCGTTAACAATCTGAGCCGGGCCTAATCTTTTGGGCTCATAACGTTGCTGAACCTGGACCCGAGCAACTGTAGCAACCCCAGATCAGAACACCGCCCCCACAGGCTCCTACGGGCGGCGCTAGAATGAAGGGATCATCACTTCACCCGCCCCTCTTTTTACCCCGATGCGGCCATCACTCAGGGTCAATCTGGCCTCATCAGAATCACATGACCTTTTTCCGTCGCTCCAGAAAGGACCGGTATCTTGGCGCAAAGCAGGCAGTCACAAAAATCAAAGCATAAATAAGAAAGTGAGCACACATGTACACACACACACATATACACACATATACATAAAAACATATATATACACAAATATACACACATATACAAATGCATACTCACGCACAATCACGCATATACACAAGCACACACACACACGTACACAAATACGCATATACACACACGTATATACATACACATATGTATACACACGCATATACACCCACATATATATAAACACTCCATACACATATGCACACACACATATGTATACATCCGCATATATACACACACACACGCATATACACGTATAAACACACACATTCACAAACATATGTACACATACATACACATATACACACACATATATAAACACATATACACACACATATATAAACACACTCCATACACATATGCACACACACATATGTATACATCCGCATATATACACACACATATACATCCACATATATACACACACACACGCATATACACGTATAAACACACACATTCACAAACATATATACACATCACACATACACACACACATATACATCCACATATATACACACACACACGCATATACACGTATAATCACACACATTCACACACATATATACACATACATACACATACACACACACATATACATCCACATTTATACACACACACACACGCATATACACGTATAAACACACACATTCACACACATATATACACATACATACACATATACACACACATATATATAAACACACGCATATACACACACATACACATACATACGTGCATAAAAGTAGTGCAGCAAAAAAATAAAGGTGTAATCGTCAGAGTTTCAGGTTTTAATCATACGTTGGAAACATTTTAGCAGTTTCAACAATCTGCTGAGATGTTTTGCCAGTAAAGTGACCCTCCTGAAACGGAGTGACATCGTCTAGTAACTAGAAATCTCTAGACTCTAGTTGAATCCAGGTGATGGTGTTTCCTTCACTCATCAACAACGCATTTCCTCTCTCTTCCTCGCCTTCGCCGCGGCGTACCAACATTAGACAGTGGATGAAAACTCACTTCACAAACTCTGTCTGTGATGTTTTACAAACACGTGTTGAATAATTCAGCATATCCTCATCTGCCTAATGCTCTCTCTCTCTCTCTCTCTCTCTCTCTCTCTCTCTCTCGCTCTCTCTCGCTCTCTCTCTCTTGCCTTGTGTTTTATTCCACTATAACCTGCCTCTCCTTTGTAGATAAAAAAATCAAAAATCTGTCACACCAGAATGAACGATCCGCGAGTCCAGATAACAGTAATGAACCAATAATCATAAGATTACAACCACTGACAGAGTAGATTATCTCGCTACAATGCGACCAGTCAGCAGGTCTGATGCGTCAGGCAGAAATCGAACCTTTTGTACAAGTCGATGTGTTGGAAGCAAAAATGTTCAGATTTAAGGACAAGAGCAGCTTTGGCACGGCCCAGCGGGTTTCCCTCGCGTCAATGCAGGGGTTTACTCTTGATTTAAAAAATTTCTATCATTCCTGCGTGATTCCTAAAATAATTTTATGTTAATAAATTACATTTCAAACGCGAAAAGTCTCAGACTAAAGTCAGAAGTCTGACTTTGTTTTTTGTTCTTGGAAGTAATTCTAATAAGTAAAATTTAACGTACTGAAGGGAATTTGGGTCATCTCATTTTTATTTATGCTGACGTGACGTCGGAATATAGTAAAAGTAAGTAAGTAAGAACTTTAAACACAGGAAATGAAATAAAACAATTTAAAAATCAATTCCCCTCAACGCCCAACCACCACCATCATCATCCTCATCCACACACCAGGCAAAAACCGCCACAGAATGAGACCATAAAAGCAGGAACTTCTCCAAATATTAATACATCATTCTCTGTAGCCTCTCATCCCGTTCATGGTCGCAGTTCTGCGTGTTCTTCTCCTCTCTGTTAGAACGGTCAGGGAACCGAAGGGAACCCGAGCTCAGTCTGCAGGGTTTTCTCTCTTCTAAGACCAGATCCGGAATCTCGCTTTTCCCCCCTCGAATCTACGGAATACGAAGGAACATTCCGAGGATAAAAAAAGCACCTCGTCAGAGTTAAAGATGTCCGCTGCTGACGAAAAGATCAGTTAGGAGTGTGATGCTCTTCAGGTTGTGTGTGACAGTTCAACGCAGCGGTGGGTTTTCATTATTTAACACCTTTTTAAAAACGGATCTTTAATGTAGGTTTCCTAAAACACAATCACACATGGACAATATTTGGGTACACATCTTATATATTGTTTATTGGAACTCTGCTCTCAGTAGTTTGTAAACACAGTTGGCTCACCTGTGTGTGACATCTGTCATGTGTGTGTGTGTGTGTGTGTGTGTGTGTGTGTGTGTGTGTTCGTATGCACCAGGCTTGAGAGACAAACAGCCTCCTGAGTGATTTGAAGTGACGGCTCCTTCCTTCTGTGATTACAGCTGTTAATGTGTCTCATCTGTCAGCAGAGCTTTGAGGCGGCTGTTTGTCCATGTGTGGATGAGTCACTCCCGGGAAACAAATGAACACTTCAGCAATACCAGCGTTTGTCTGCTGGTCAGCAAAGCCGTCCGGTTTTACCTGAAACTTTCTGGTTTACCTCCGGCTTTGTATGGAGGGAGGGATTATAGTTTCACATTCTGGCACTTTTCTACTTTATATTGCTGTATTTAACTATGTACTGTTTTTCTTTTTTCCCCACAACTTGAGCTTTGAGATCGGAAACATTATGATAATAAATGTGAATGTATACATACTGTGTATTTATACATCCGTGAAGAATATATCGATCATCTGTGAACATTTAGCCCTGGAGTTGATGTTGGAAGCAAGAATAATGAACAAACAGATCAGTGTGAACTTTAACGGGAGTCAAACTGTGATGGCTGGAGGATCTGAGAATCTCCAGAACTGCTGATCTGGTTGGATGGTACCGGTCCGCAGTGGTTAATAACCCCCAAAGATGGTGTAAGGAAGAATGTGAGGCGAACCAGAACCAGGGTCATGGTCACTCAGGCTTTCATGATTGGCTTGGGGAGCGAAGTCCTCACTTGTGTGTGGGGCCATGAGTGGCTGTTCACTAACCAAAGGTTCTGTATCAGACCCCCCACCCCCCCGTATGGAAACTGTGTTAAGTGGGATAATAATTTCGAGATTGGAGAACGACCCGTGGATCGAACCTTTCAAGGATCTGCTGCTGACGTCTCGGCAGGTGGTTATTATGTTATGGCTGATTAGTTGTTTATTTTTACTCGCGACCTCCATGCAAACACGTCCTGAACACTAAGCAGGTCGGCTGCTCTAACCGTTTTTTTAAAACAGTTTCCCCCCTCTAAAGGCAGAATTTAAAATCCTCTATTCATTCATCTATCTATTTCCTGGCTGTTTTGAACGCCTCCGGCTCATTGGTTGATTCAAGATCAATAGATTTATTTTTATTTTATTTCTAAGCAGCTCTTTAATGATTAATTAAAAGAAGAAGAAACATACTGGTGCTTTATAAAGAAAAGAAAAGAAAAAGCGTGGCAGGAGTTTGTCCTTCTTCAGAAGTTCTCCGCTTTCATGTTTTTGGGGTTTAATCCTCCACCGAGAATCTCATCGTTGTATCGTTAGCGTTCTTTTTCCATCACGCTCGGGTCGTTGTTGGTTTTGGGCAGGATTGATGGATTCAAGTGAAACCATAACGGAGAATGAAACAGACGCGTTGTTTCTGCCTGCCGGAGCACAACAGCCTTTTAAAATCCTGTTTTAATTTCACAGCTTTATAATAAATAACTCACTACGTTTCCTACACAATTGGAACTTTGTTTTCAGTCAATGACGACAACAGCAAAACAAAAGACAATCGCCTGCCCTCCCTGGAAGACATCTCCGGCTCCCGTTGCCGCACTAGAAACCCAATCCAGCCTCAGAGACTCCGCCCACTCTGCACATCACCTGTTTGACCTGTTGCCCTCCGACAGGTCCACCAAAATCCACACCTCCAGACTCCAGAACAGTTTCTTTCCATGAGCCATGAGATCATTAATCCCCAACGAAAAATACGACTGTTCCAATATTGATCCCTGCAAGTCCTTGTCCAGATGTTTACACTCGTTATAGATTTTCAATGCAGTAACCTTCTCAAGAGTAATAAACTCAATAATAACGGAGTAATTGTAGGATTGTCTCTTATCGGTTTTTTTTTTTTTTCTCCTTTCCTTCCCTTTATGTCCTATCTTCTGTTCCCAGTGCAGCAATCTGGAATCCCGTTGTATCCTGTACAAATTCAATAAAGCCTCTCATGTCAGGAACTCATCTCTTCCTTTTTTTTCCCCCCCCTCTCTGTTTTCAGGATCTGATGGCCAAAGTGCGAGCCATGCTGGCCAGCTCCAAGACCTTCCAGTCTCACAGCTCCTAAAAGACGGCACGGACCCGCGGCCGTCGAAAAGCCCGTTTCCCGGAGATTTATTCCGACCGGGTTCTTTGTCAGCGCCTGGCATCAATCCCTGACTTATTGTAATTCGCCGTGGCTGCTTAATGTCTTCTGCAGCGTTGCGTGAGATTGACAGAAAGGCAGCGGCCGAGCCCAAACATCTGGTTTCTCAGCGGACGGGAGGAAAAAAAAAACTGCTCATCAAGCAGGAGATTATGTCAACAGCTCTGACGCGTTTTTGATTGGGGGGGGGGGGGTGGGGGGGGATCGAATGTGGAAATAATAACGGTTTTCTGTAACCCCCTGTTTTACAACATTTGACTCTCCTCCCAGTCTTTGCGGCGTTCCCTAAAGCTGCTGAAGGTCTGTACTCCCTCCTTCTATGAAGGGTTTTGATCGCTTCTATCCTCCCACACCTACGACTCTCTGCTGTTTTCTCTCATGCCGTCCCCCGGCCTTTTGTTTTGTCCACAGCCCCTCGCCCGTCTGCTCGAGAGGCAGTTCTGAGTTTCTTCTCTGCTCTAGTCTGTGGCCTTGTGTTTCTGTTCCACGTTTGGAATGTACTGAACTCAATGCAGAACTTTGTAATCCCCGCTGTCAATAAAGTTTCAACTACGATTGAATCGTTTCTTCTTCTATCCTTTTTTTTTTTTTACCTCCGCCGGCTTTGTTTTCGCTCCTGTGTGTTTGTTTGTTTGTTTTAACAGGATTATGGAAAAACCACAGAATATGTGTTTCGTAGCATTTAAAATTTAAAATATAAACCGTTTTGAGGAGTGACATCACAATGTGGCAATTGCTGCCTTTGTTCCTCTGATTTATTGATGTTATTTAGGGGATCGGAGCTGGGGACCCCTTTTCAAGAGTTCCTTTGATGTTATTTTTGGTGTGGAGCTGAGGCTCATTTTCAAGAGTTCCTTTGATTTCTTTGATGTTCAGTTTGGGGTGGAGCTTGGGACCCCTTTTCAAGAGTTCCTTTGATGTTTTTTAAAAGGTGGAGCTCGGGGCTCAGTTTCAAAACTTATTTGGATATTTATTTTGGTATGAAGCTGGGGACTCCCACTGTGGGCTCAGTGGTCTGAACAGAGACGCTGAAGTGGAAGGGGCAGGAGATGTGCGGCCACAGAGGATCTGAGAGATACTCGGAGAGTTTGTCGGTGGATTTTGAAGCTGGCAGTAACTCAGAGTTTAATGGAGGAATCTGCATGAATTGTGCCGTAACCTTTGGGGTACTGTTGTGCCTTGGCGGAGGTTTGCGCTCTCTTGAGTGCTTTCTCTAGTTTCACCGTTTGATTTATGTGACATACTGATTGGAGATATTAAAAAATATGATTGGACATGAAATGTCAAATAATTAGTAAGTAATCAGCTACTGTCGGCGCTTGAAGCTCAAATGAGAAAAATGGGTCTGTGTCAGGGGGGAAAATAAATAGTAGCACGAGTCAAATGAGGACGTCTGTGGGGGGGGGCAACATTTCTGGTGTCCGGCCCCCAGCGGCTATATCCCCAAAAGGCCCCCAAACCCCTGTGTTTTACAAGCAGTTCCCCTGATTGAACTCGTCATATCAAATGTGAACTTTTTGTGAAAAATTGGTGTATTTTTTTTGTAGAATGGCTCCCCCTAATGAATTTCCAAAATGAATCCAGTCCTTCCTCGCACTAATGTCTATGTGGGTATAAGATTTGAAAATTAGCCATGTAATAGTTTTTAGGTTATTTTCTGGTGAGTTATAGCAGCAGCAGGTGAGGATTGTATTTTACCCATGGTGCATTCTGGTTTCATCTCTTCCTTTAGTAAACCACGCGTATGAACTCAGCCGCTCTACTGATGTAAGAGAATGTGATTAATCACACAAATCCACTTTTCTCGGTGGTCCAGTTCTGATGCTGACGACCCTGTAGGGAACCGTCAGCGTTAGATTTGGGTCAGCCTCACCTCTCCGACCCGTCTGCTGCTGATCAGCGCCGCACACAGCAAGCTGTGATGTGGTGTGTGTTCTGACCACTTTCTATCAGAACAACTAGGCACTAACCATTAAAGAACTGAACCACTCAATAAAACTTGCAGCTTTTGTTTGCAGTTCTGACCCAGTTGTCTAGACATCACAAGCTGCTGCCCACCAAAGTCTCTCAGATCCTTTTTCTCCTGCTTCCAACACATTTGACATCATGTTCCCGTCCTCCATCCGTCCTTTTCTTTCCACCTAAACCCAGTTGTGTCACCCAGAGGGCGATCGTAGCAACAGGCTGAGAAGGGTATTGTAGACGTCCCTCTCCCCAGCAATGCTCTCCAGCTCACATCCTGTCACATCGATACAACCCCATGACACCGTTATAACGAGATCTTCTTTGTCCATCTGTTGTTCTTTTTCAGGGTCGCCACAGCGGATCATCTTTTTTTCCTGGAAATCAGTTTCCACATTGATCTGGCAGGTTTTTACATCAGATGCCCCTCCTCACGCGACCCTCACCAATTAGCCAGGCCAGACCCCTTTGTGGCTGGGTTTGACCCGTGTTTGACTGGGTTTTATCCCTTTTTACCCCTTTCTGATTGGGATGGAACCCTTTTTGACTAGGTTTGACCCCTTTGTCGCTGGATTTGACCCATTTTTGACTTGGTTTGACCAATTTTTGACTGGGTTTGATCCCTTTTTACCCCGTTCTGATTGGGAAGTAACCCTTTTTGGCTAAGTTTGAGTCCTCTTGACTGCTTTGTGACCGGGTTTGACCCGTTTTAGACTAGGATGGACCCCTTTGACACTGGGTTTAGCCCCTTTTTTGGCTGGGTTTGATTCTTTTGTGGCTGGGTTTGACCCCTTTGTGGCTGGGTTCGATCCTTTTGTGGCTGGGTGTGCCATTGTATCAAGATAATCAATGAAATTCACTTCACATGTTTGGTGGTCATAATGTTACGGCTGATTGATGTGGAATTTCTCTCACTTGTAACATGGATTTTAGGGAATCATGTTGAAAATCCATCCTGACGGTCATCTAAGAGGCTCAACGTGTGTCCGTAGGTGAGATCAAACGGCGAACACAATCTTTTTTTCACAGGTTCTAAGGCTCACCCACTCTGCAGCACCCGGTAAATACTGCGGCGCTGACGGAGGTTTGTTTCTCCCACCGTGAAAAAGCTTCTGAATGCCGTCACGCGGCGTTGTGTCTGACCTGCTGACGGAGCCTTAATCTATCCGACATCCGCAATGCACAGCGCTGACATTTTAAGTAAATGGCAAACTGGACCAATTTGAAGTTGCGGCTAATTCTAGAGCTTTCGCTTTAAGTCTCTGCTTTTGTGTCTCCGCTTTGAAGGGAAGGAGCTGAACGCGTTTTAGGAAAGGTCAAAACCAGGTAAAGCTAACGTGTCGCAAGCCAACAACAGTCTCAGCATTTGCCAGCACTTTTTCTTCGCGCGAGGTTTACTCCAGCGAACGGAGAAAAAAAAGAAGTCCTTTATTGATTTCCCTCTGGACTGTCGGCTTATTTGATCCGTTTTGGAGGAGCTCCAAGTTGAAGGCTGGGGTTGAAACGGGTCCAAGTCAGCGACTGAAGCGCATCATTGGTGTACGAATCTGTAGTCAGGACACAAGGCAGAGATCCGGGTGGAAGGGGGTCTTCACGCAACGATGAAAAATCCCTGATAGAATGTTTGTTCATCACTATATGAGGAAGTGGCTGAATTTACAACATCCTGTAACAATTTCCTGCTGAGTGTTAATTCAACCTCCGATGTCCTGCTCATCTGTCTGGTTGAGCACATTTTGAGTCTTTCATTTTGAAAAATGTGACTGAACGTTTCTAAAACGACCCAGCGGCAGAACGCATGTGCTACAGAGGAAAAGGGGCCACGGATGGAGCCCTGGGGGACGCCACAGGTCCGAGGGGCTCCGAGGAGGAGGCAGTAACCATGGCTGTTGTGTAAGTATAATAATATTTTTAGCTTCACTAAAACCATTTAGATTTAGAATTCAGTCTGATTTATTTATTTATTTTACTCTTTTGTCATTTCATGGTAAGTTTAGAGCGTGTCGGATTTTAAACTACAGCCGCTAGGTGAGAGGCAGACGATTTTATGTACGAATAGAATCGTGTCGGAAGAGTTTCAGTGCATGTACGATGGATTTGATACGTTTTATTTGTCAAACTCCATCTGAAGTTTAAACCACAGTACTTTATGTAAAAAAACAAATACGGATTAAATCTCCTGGTGAGTGAAATATTACTGTTAGAGTAAAAGGTGAAATATACAAGATAGATCCGCTCAAGTCGATTCATGTCCACCAAAATCTGGACTGAATCGGACACACGGTTCAGAAATTGTGGCTCAAGAACTCAGGGGGATAAAGCTCCACGTAGTGACAGAAACATAAAAGCACTTGTAAATCAATCCAGTTCTTCCTCACACTCAAGTCGATGTGGTTAAATGTTTAAAAAATGATCCGTGAAAGAGTTTTTGAGTTTTGTCCACAAAACAGTAATTTTCTTAAGAAAAGAGTTAAATATTATGGATTCCAGTAAAATATGATGTAAACAAGGTGGATCTCCTCCGGTTCATTCATATACACAGAATATGGGCTGAATGGATCTGACGGTTAGGAAGTTGTATCGGAAAAAACAGTTTTTCATAAAAAGCTCCCATTAGTGAGTAAAATATGAATTATTAGCGTATTTATGGCCTGAAAACTTTGGGAGATGAAGCTCCCCCTAGTGTCCGAAGTATATACAGCCAAAACTGCCCAAAAACACTCCAGTTCTTCCTCGCACTAAGGTCTATTAGGATATAAAATTTGAAAATCATCCAGGATAAAGTTTTTGAGTTATCGCACTAACCCGAAGGATCTTCGGCGGCGATGACGATCCCATAATATCCCCGAGTTTTCGGGGCGATTGTCCAAAAAACATGAATTATGTGACGCGCTGTGAACTTCTCGTGGACTTCCTGTTATCGGTCCAAATGATGAAGCACCCTGGCCCGACGTTGCGGCGTACAGATTAAGGCTCCGCTGACGTTTCTCGGCGTTTCTTCAACATCTGCTTTAAGAAGTAATCCATCTTTTTTACTCTACACCGGCAGAAATCTGCTAGACGAGGACGCTTCATGTTTCTTTTCTGAACTGATAAATAAAGTGAAGCAGATTTTGTTCGGGCGTTCCTTCCTCTCGACATGGAGGCTGGGGCCTCGAGAACGTGGGACACACGGGTCGGATATTCAGGAAGCAGCTCATCTGGCTGAAAAACCAGAGTTTGTGAAATGATACTTATTTTATTATTTCTGCCCTTTTATCGGTCCGTAAGGCTGCAGAGGCGACGATAAGGCAGCCGAGTGTCGCCCTATGCGGCGTTTTACCGGTAATTGCGTGCTACCGCTGAGGAATAGATAAGGATGAGTCACAAAAAAAAAAAAATCCAGCGAGGGATCTTTCAACGGAGGAATCATTTATTTCCAAAAGCAGATATTCTGGTGTCTGAGAGGTGGAGGCAATCCTGACCCTTCTTCACTTCTCCACCCGCTGGGTCTACAAGGACTTCCTAATTCTGAATAGACTCGCAAAGAAAAATGCTGCGTGTAAAAACCCCTTCAGGAAAGAAAAGTCCCTTCCTGAAGAAGATTTCATTCCTTTACACGGAAAACCTTTTCTGATATCCAGTCGCTGCGTGTAAACACTGTTTCTGAAAGCTCTCTGTTTGAGTCGTATCCGCGCACGCCTAGCGCCGCGACGCATTTTAAATATGGCGACTTCAATTTCGGGAGAAGTTTCAGAAATCTCAGGTGGAAGTGGAGTCAAGCTTTATTTATGTGGTTCATTTAAAAACAACGAGATCTTTTCAATGTCGCCTTAGATTGTTAATTAAAGTTCTACATGCTTGATTTAATTGAGGGTTATCAGTTGATGTCAGTTCATCCACAGTTTTCAAAATAAAGTGCTAATCAGACCCCCCAAAAGCAAAACCATGCAAAAAGAAATTCAGCTTCGAAAAAAAGTTGAATTTTCTTCTCTTTTTTTTTAAATAAAAAAACTTTATTTGCATTTTGACTTCAACAAACCTACATTATAAAACAGTAAATAAATCTTTTTGGGGATTTTTTTGTACATTTTTCTGACATTATTTAACTCCTTCAGGGTTTAAAGACAAATATACTCAAAAGAAAAAAATAAAGATTGTTGTTGATTTAAAAAAAAAACATTTCACATTTCCACTTCAAAAAATACTAAAAGTGTAAATAAATATTTGTTTATTATTGGTATATTTTCCTAATTTTATTCAATTCCAGCTAGGTCTAAAGACAAACATCACACACTGTAAAAAAAAAAAAAAAAGAAAGAAAAAGAAAAAAGATGACATCCAATTGTTACACAATTATTTATTTATTTTTATTTTCAACTGAAATTTTAGACAATATAATATATTTGTGAGCAATTTGTTTGTTTTTTATTTTATATTTTTATTTTGCAGTGTGAGTAGTTCTACGTATTTCACTCATTCAAAATTGGTCTGACTAACCTAATAAAATAAAGTTGGACCTATTCAAAGTAACTAAGTTGGTTCAACCCAAATAGATTATATTGGCCCAACCTAAATACATTGAGTTCATTCAAAGAGGTTTTTTTAAATTATTTTTTTAACAGTGCACCTACAGGTATATGTATCAATGCTATTAGCCATAATTTGCTAATGATTATGGCGAGGGGAGCTAAGTGGAATTGGTCCGAGGCCACAGAAGGCTAAAGTGTTTAAGTACTTTTAAGCTCGTTGTTTTGGTTTTACAGCCCCGGTCTTTTATTTCAACCCCAGCTTGTCTTAATGGAGTTTCTGTTCATGCGCTCCAAACAAACTGCTGCTTTAACGGCGCAGCTCTGAAAACCCAAATGGACGAATGGTACAAAAATAGCAACCAGACAATGGAGCGTTTAGACGCTAAGCAGCCTATTATTCCTTTAAATGAGTAAATCTGCACAAATCACTCACCAGAGAGAGAGAGACGGGGACGGGGCAAAATAGGGCAAACTCGCCAAACACTGTTTCATTTTTGTGTATTTAGTCATTTAGTCACTAACTTCTGAACTTTATTATTCTTACATTTTATCTATTTCCACTGATTTGTTTCTATTTTATTTTTTTTTAATCTTTGCTGCCGGGCTTTATTTTAATTTAAAGCTTTTTCAGCTGCATCCTATGTACACCTATGTTATCTATTTTAAGGTATAACCTTTCATTATGGCTGAGAGGGAGGAAAATGCACTTTCAGTGGTTGTATTTTTACTTCCTGTTCTTATTCAGAGAACATCTCCACGCACAGAATCCCTGCCAGAGATGGAGGCTCCGCCCCCTCCAGACTCCGCCTCCTCCAGACTCCGCCTCCTCCAGACTCCTCAACCTTATAAATGCGGAAAAAAAATGATTTTCTTCCCTTGATTGTAAGTTAAACCAATTCTGTGTTGGATGAATTCCAACACAGCTGTGAGCGGTGCTGGGAGGTTCCCTCGATCCGTTCTGTTCTGGTTCTGTAGATCATCTCTGCTCAGAACCGTTAGTTTATTGTAGCCAAACTTCATGCGGAGGAAGAGAGGGAGTCGGCCAGCCATTTATATATGGTTGGCAATAATATATATATATATATTTATATGTCAATATATGTGTGCAAGTATATGTATATATATATATATATATATATATGTATATATATGTATATATATATATATATATGTGGTTATGCATATGTATATATATATGTATCTATCTTCATATTTTACTCTATTAGTTCACATTTCTTTCACTAGGGGAAGCTTTTTCATTTTGAAAAAATTCTATTTATGTATTTAAACCCGTATCGTAGGTCTAGTTAATGTTCTGCGTTCTGTTGCGCAACAAGTCAGCCGTCAAACTTCATACGATGGAATTTTTTTGGGCGATAATAAAGCAGACTCTATGAAGAAACTCCATCAGAGAGATCAGAATATTTGGTTTGGAGTGACTTCTGATCACTAAAGGGGAACTTTAATGCTGCCTCCGTTTTGTTTGAACTGAGGTTTGGTTTAAAGGTGATTAAGGCGACTCTTAGCGCGGCGTTTGGGTTTATTAAAGCTGCAGAGGTGGTTGTGATGAAGTGATGAGCCAGCAGCTCGTGTCGCGACGCGGTGAAGATTTTCATTTTTTTGCCGAGGAGATTAGCTCCTGTAATTAGCTGCATCGACGCCGTCCGTACGGAAAATACGTGTTTTTTTTTTTACCTGTCACTCAGGGAAGAACAATCCAAGCAGGAGGGTCAAGATATAAGAAAGAAAATTAAAATAAAACCTGATAAATAATGAACGGACCCTAGAGAGTCGGACCAAAGGAGCCGCTGAGGATATTGGATCCGTCGGTTGGCCATGAATGCTGATGCGGTTTAAATTAATGATGTTTTCACTGCGGTTTCACATCCATCACACCTCCATGTGAGTTGGTTGGAATCCGTCCAGTAGTTTTTATTTAGTAGAGCTACAGAAAGTGAAAAAAACAACAACCCACCAACCGGCCAGAAAACAAAATGACCAACCGATAGAGCAACCAACCACCTGACCAACCGGAAGGTCAATTTATCGACCAATTGCGTGACCAAGCAGTCAACCAATCAAACAACCTATCTACCAACCGAAAGACAGAGCAACCAGCGACCAAATTGACCAACCCAGTCACCAACCTGGCTCGGAGTCAGGTTGGGAGTCAGCCAGTGTGTGTGTGTGTGTGTGTGTGTGTGTGATTGTGTGTCTTTGTGTCTGTCTTTGTGTTACTGTGTGTGTGAGTGTGACTGTGTGTGTGTGTGTTTGTGTCTGACTTTGTGTTACTGTGTGTGTGACTGTGTGAGACTTTGTGTCTGTGTGTGACTATGTGTATGAGAGTGTGTGTGACTGTGTATTTGTGTGTGACTGTGTGTGTGTATGTGAGTGTGTGTGACTTTGTGTCTGTGTGTGACTATGTGTATGTGAGTGTGTGTGACTGTGTATTTGTGTGTGACTGTGTGTGTGTATGTGAGTGTGTGTGTGGCTTTGTGTCTGTGTGTGTGTGTGTGTGACTGTGTGTATGTGAGTGTGAGTTCGTGCTAATGTGTGTCTGTGTGTGAATGATTGGGATTGTGAGTTAGTGTGTGTGTGCACGTGTCTGTTTGAGTGTGTTTGCGAGTTAGTGCGAGTGTGTGTGTGATTTTGTTTGTGTGTTTGTGTGTGTGAGTGTGTGTGTGTGTGTGAGTGTGTGTGTGCGAGTGTGTGTGTGTCAGTGTGTGTGTGTGTGTGTGTGAGATCATGGTAAAGTGACTCGGTCCTGTAGTAAAAGAGAAACACATGAGCAGCAGAGTGTTGTGGTTTTTACACAGGAACCCAAATGCAACATAACTCGGTGACACATCTGAGAAGATGGGGGGGGGGGGGGGGGGGGGGGGGGGGGTTTATGTGGTTATGGGGTTATGATATACATGTAGGCGTCCTAAAGACAAATGGTTTGATTCCAAAGCATCAATATTATTCTCCATGATAAAAAATGATTGCAGTCATACTTTAACAGTCTTGCATTAAGATGATATAAAACCCGGGCCTGAAGTTTCTACGGATCAGGATTCAATCAGGGGATCTGACGTGACGTTAATCCCCCCGGTGATCTCAGGCACACGGCCGGGTGATGTTTCAGCTGGAGGGGATGCTGCTCTGCCTCGTGTAATCACGGCTCACCGTGATGAAGTGGTGAAGAAGTGGTGATGAAGAGGTGAAGAAGTGTCCCACTCTACGACAGAGTGGGACAGAGACACGGCGCTTTAATTAAGACGTGAAGATGAGATACAGGGAGAAAGACAGGTGGAAAACCCAGACCAACGTATCCATCCATCTGTCTGTCCTTTCATCCCAACATCCATCCATCTTATTATTATTATTATTATCTATCCGTCCATCCATCCATTCATATGTCCATCCAACATCCATTCATCCATCAATGCATCCATCCATCTGTTTATTCATTCAACTGTCTATCCAACCAACCATCTATGCTATCGACCATCCATCCATCTGTCTATCCATCTGTCTGTGACCATCATTCATCCATCCAACCGACCATCCCTCCATCTGTCCATCCATCCATCCATCCATCTATCTGTCCATTCATCTGTTTATTCATTCATCTGTCTATCCAACCATCCATCTATGCATCCATCTATGCTATCGACCATCCATCCATCTGTCTATCCATCTGTCTGTGACCATCATTCATCCATCCAACCGACCATCCCTCCGTCTGTCCATCCATCCATCCATTCATCGTTCCATCCAACCACCCACTCATCCCACTATCCATCCACTCATCCATCTATGCCTCCATCAATCCATCCATCCATGTATGCATCTATCCATCCAACCATCCATCCATCCATGTATGCATCCATCAATCCAACCAACCTTCCATCCATCCTTTCAACCATCCATCCATGTATGCATCCATCAATCCAACCAACCTTCCATCCATCCTTTCAACCATCCATCCATGTATGCATCCATCCATCCAACCATCCATCCATCCATGTATGCATCCATCCATCCAACCATCCATCATCGGTCCCTGACAGACTCTGAAGCCTTTTTCTAATTCCTGTCACAAGATGGTTAATGAACAAATTGACCAACCAACCTACTGACTGACCGACTGACCATCCGACTAACAGATCTACTGACCAGCAGACCAGGGTACTGGACCTTCACGTTCTACTGCAGGAGCTAAACATCTTGCCTCAGTTTCTTTCTCCGGCCCTTTTGCTCTTTTGACAAGAAATCTGACTTTTTTGAGACCGGCTGAAAAGAGTGAAAAGATTTTTTTTTGACTGAAGATAGAGATGATTCGATCAGAAGGTAAATCCTAGTTCCTACAAATCCCAAAAGTTAATGTCTACCAGAAACGCAAAGGTTTTGTTTAAATATGTCAAACGTCTGAAGAACGTTCTAAGCAGTTTTTGATTTCCAATTCCCCGGTTGCTGCCCGGTCTGAGATGTTGTTTTCTGTTCCAGGAGGGATCCAAAGGAAAGTAAAATGAATGGAGGAATTGTCATTTTCAAGCTCTGCACTCATATTTCACAATCCCGTTGCTCCATCCGTTAATGCACCCACGGGTGTGTTGGTCATAAAATGAAAAGTTGCCGCGTGGAGGTGGGAGGAGGATAAAACCAGGTCAAAGGTCAACGGTGTGGTGTGTTTTTTTTTTTATGTGCACTAGTGATGCACAAGTGGATTCTGGCATCATCTATATCTGCATGAATATTTTCCTCCGCCCACCAGAAGAAAACTGTGATGGAGACTCTCTGCTTTCACCCAGAGGCAGATTTTGGTATATCGTAGCAGGGATTACATTTTGAGGATGTTACAATCAAACAAAATGAAATAAAATATAATAATAAGCCATTGGGAGTAGTGACGTCGCAATCTGGCTAATGCTACCTTTGATCCTTTGATCTTTCTTTGAGTGTGCAGCCGGGGACTCAATTTCAAGAGTTAATTTGATGTTCACATGGGGCTGGAGCCGGGGGCTCAGGGGGCTGAACAGAGACGCTGAAGTGTAAAGCGCAAGAGACAAGCGGCTACAGTGTTTTTGAAAGATACTCAGAGAGTTTGTTGCAGTTGTCAGTAGATTTAGAGGCTGGCAGTAACTCAGACATTAACGGAGAAACCTGCACGAAGTTTTCTTGAACCAAACTTACTGTTGTTGTGCCTCGGCGGAGGTTTGTGTTCTCTGAGGGCTTTATCTGGTTTAAGGATAATTTTTTATCCAGCAATCTGGATGACATCATCTGTTAAAAAGAACCAGAATCTTTTATATAAACGATGGTCCGATCTGCCGAGGGTAATCCAGCTGCCTCACTAAAGGTATTACACGCTTCAGCCTTCATCCTCGTCATCTATCGGAGAATCTTCTCACCTGGCGCAGAGATGAAGGGGAACTGATCCCTCTCAGGTCCTGACCCGTTAATGTAACTCGTCTTCTCAGCCTTCCTTGACCCTCTGCTGTCCAGGTTCACGTTGACAGAGTGATATGGGATATGATCTCAGATCAAGTAGCCTGTAATGGGTTTCTGGCCCAAACCAGTCACCCTTGTCGGCTGGCCCGGTTCTCTTCCCGTCCTCAGCCTCACAGCATAAGTAGAGAACTGTCTTACATTTTGCCACAGATTCTGTCTTAAATCCAGGGGATGCCCCTCGGGTTCTGAATGTTTCGCTTATCTGAAATGTTTTTTCTGTTTGGATTGTCGATGTCCAGCCTCGCCGCCGTAATTCTGCGTCTGATGTTCCGGATCAGACCCGATTATGAAGTCTGGTTGACGGAATAAATTGCATTTAAATCCACCTTTTGGAGACCCCACTCTTTAGATCTTCATGGAGATGTCTCAACTCTTTGGGTGAATATAAATATGGGTGGATGATGTCCATGTTTGTGTGCGTGTGTGCGTGTGTGTGTGTGTGTGTGTGTGTGTGTGTGGAACCTGTGGTTCCAGCTCACCTTCTGTGAACCCACTACGACTTGCACAAATCAACATCTCCACATCTTTATTGTACAATGAAGTACATCATGCATAATTATTCACCTCATTATCTCTCAGGACTTTTCTCATAGTCCAGAACTTTATTGCTGTGGCGCCGGTGTTTACACACACACACACACTCAGCATCTCAGCATCGCCTCCGAATCTCAGAGAAAAGCTTCTCTTGCAGGACCCGAGCTCCATCCCTCAGGACCTTCACTGCTGCCATGACGACGCCTCTGAAGCTGGAGCTTTTTGAGAGCGAAGTGCTCAGGAGTCAGAATGTGAAGTGCGGTGATGGATGGCGATTGCGCTGGTCGGGTTCCAGCTGTACTTTGGGAGCCTGAAGTTAAAGACCCTCGCTGTGCCTGTTTCTGTGAAGACAACTGTTTAAAATAATGTTTTCTCTCCCCGATAAAGAGGTGAGTGAAAAGCACGTTGCAGGATTTTAGCGTGGATAGTGATGTAATTACCTCTTGATGATCCATCTATGATTTATGATAATGTATTATATACTTTTATGAATTATACACCTATTATGTCCTCGAAAAGTCTGGGATATTATGGGAACCGCATCCAGGCCGCGCATCAGTCATGTCAGCACAGCAAGCAACTTGTTTCGGCTCTTTCCCCTTTTTACGAGGTTATCGCAGCGGATCGTCTCGTTCTGCATTTTCATTTGGCATTGGATTTTTTACGCCCTTCCTGACACAATCCTATTTATCCGGGCTTGGGACCGGCACTAGCTGTGGCTGAGGAAGGCTGGTAGCACCAAGGACCTCGCTTCCGGGTCCACGCAGGATTTGCGCCACGCCCTCTTTTGATTAGGATTCGAACCCCAGTCCCCTGAACCGTAGTTTTAGGGGTTGTAATATTTCAAACTTTGGTCCGATATAGACTAAATGTGGTGCCTATGAATCGAGTGGAGGAGATAAATTCCTGGTGTTTTACTTCGACATTTCATATTTTACACACCAGGGGGAGCCTTTTACAAAAAAAAAAATACATATACATAAATAAATACATAAATATAGTTTTTGGGACATAACTTCCTAACTACCTAATCGTTGGTCCGATTTAGTCCATATTTTGTGCATAAGAATTGAAACCAGGAGATCTTACTCGCAAAAATAATACTTTACTGTAGCAGCTCATATTTAATATTTTACTCAGTAACGCAAACTTCCTACTTTTAGAAATATCCCTTTTTGGACGACAGCGTAGGAATTGTTGGCATGGCGAGTCTTTCACTCCAACAGAAGATGTTATTATTATTAATTCATTACTGTATTTATATTTATCACATCACATCTCTGTCTTCCTGCCACAACAACAACAACAACAACAACAACAACAGGGTCATCTTATGGAAGTATCACAAGATCCTGATCAGAAAATTTATGTTTTTTTTGTGTTCCCCCCCAGGAATCTCAGCTAAAAGCAGTTTCATCTTTGAGTAGGGGAAGATGTTGGAGGATTATCATCGAGGACGTTCTCCTGAACCCTGGGTTCTAATCTGGGCTCCACTGGTTCTGTTCATTTAGCAGCTATTGTCCGCACTGACGGATGCCATTATTAAAACCTGCTTATCTCCTCTCAGTGGGCGTAAACTGAAGCCGTTACCATCTAGATTGAAGATATGAGACGATAAATGCAGGCGTAGTTTTCAGATATTTTATAAATCGTATGGATGATTTGTAAGAGGCTATAAAAAAAATGTCCTAATTTCTGTTTCTTATATTCCTTTCTCTCTAGTTTCTGGATGCATCACGTGGAAGTACGACTGATTTTATATATATATATATATATTCTACATTATTATAAGGACAGTAAGAAAACTGTATTCAGAGATATTCATTTGATTGTAATTAAAATCAACAGGAATCAGTAAAAAATGAAGAAATTGTAGTAAAAAAATAAAACCAAATCAATAAATAAAAAAAACTTGTATAGTGTATGGTAAAATAGTGACAGCTGTGGTTGCAAAGATTTTACCGTAAAAGATACGGTAGAATAATGTAAGTATGCAGTATATATATAATAGTATTACAATGTCGTAATACATTATAATAATAAAACACCTTTGGAGAAAAAAGTTTACAAGGCCTTTACGTAAAACAACAGTAAAGACAAATTTAAATAATGCATTAATAGTCATATATGATATAATATATAGGTAATAAATTCTTTTATATTTTTAACATCTTGTTTCTGGACACTGTAAAAAAAATTGTTTGGGAAATTTTTACGATTTATATGCACCAAATTTGGACTAAATCGGACCAACGAGATGTTGAGATGTTATCCTGAAGAAATATAGGACCTAAAGCTCCCACTAGTGTCGGAAATATACAACCCACTTTTCCCTAAAATCAATCCAGTTCTTCCTCACACTAAGGTCTCAAATTGGAAAAAGATCCCTGGAAACAGTTTTTGAGTTATCAGGATCCGCGGCGGCGATGTTGAATCATAACATCTCTGATTTTTCGGGGATATTTTTATTAAAATATCATTCAATTGTTGTTTAAAAAAAACATTGTAAGAGGTTTTTCTGGGAGACGGGAAACGAATCGCCAACCCTAGAATCAGATGTCTGATTTTTACTGACTGTAATGTTTGATCTGAGCAAAATAACACACAAAGAAGGCGTTTGAATTGTACAGCATGGTTTCAAGTTTCCGTCCCTTTTGGAACACAGTGATAAAAAAGAGACATCCTTCCTTAAAAAAAAATAATGTATGGGATGTAAGGGGAGGAAGGGAGGAAGGGAGGTGACAGGAGTGAGGAGAATAAAGAAAGGCCTGAAAGTTTGAATCCAAAAGTTTGGATTGAAAAGGTGAACGATGGGCGATGAATGAAGTCCTCGGGGGGGGGGGGGAGTGAGAATGAGAATGAGAATGGCGGCGGGGAGTGGGCATGCAGGCGGCTGGTAATGAAAGAGCCGTCAGGTCAGCGGGAAAAAGTGACCGTCAGGAGAAACGATGGGAATACAGGAAGAAGAATGAGATAAAAAATAAAAAAAACAGGCTGTATCTACAAAAGAGGCGGAGATACAGCAGCAGGTGACCAGATGGTGACATTTCTGAAAACAGGGGGGACGGATGGGAGTTTATTCGGTGACAGTCTTATAGTCGAGAATATCACAGACATCAAAAGAAAATACGAAAAAAAACAGGTGATATTAATATACCCGAAAACTCGCAGATATGATATCATCGTCTGTTAACGTCTGCGGCAGATAGAGAATTCTGTATGTCTGTCAGCGCGATTAAGTCTGAAAGTCTTTCTTGGATCATTTTCAAATTTTATACCCACATAGACCTTAGTGTGAGGAAGAACTGGAGTGATTTTGGGGAAGCTCGGTTGTATATTTCCGACACTAGGAGGAGCTTTATCCTCAGAAGCTGCCACGAAACGAAAACCCGGTTTATTATATATCCACTGGCATCTCATGAAAGAAAGTTTGAGCGGTGCAGAAATATTCCCCAGAGAAAACCCACCAGTGTTCTTTCTAAACTCCACTTTCTCTCTTCTAGTTTTCCTCGGAGGCGAGACCGAGTCTCACTTCTGAGCCGCAGAGAAATCCTCTTCTCCATCTATCTTTAAGCGTCCCAAATCTTGCGGCAGAGACATCGGGGGGGGGGGGGGGGGGGGGGGAGCGTCTGGAGAGAGCGTCTGGAGAGAAAGCTTCTTCAAAAAACCTTTAATGAAAACCAAAAGGTCAAACGGCCGGAGAGCATCAGAGGTAATCTTCAGAATGTTCTTCGTCTTCACGTTAAACTAGGACTGGAGCCAAAAACCACCGAAAAAATGGACACACCGTAATTTGAATGCAACATTTTTACAATATACGGAAACAAGGTCTTTAAAATAGTCCTTAAATACCTATTATATTGTTTAATATCATTGATGTATTAGTCAAAATGTCATTTACTGACGTTTTATGCGAAATCCTTTCGACGGGTTGAAGGTTTATCTATTTTTGTCTATGGTATTTTATATCGTTATGTTTTTACTACATAATTATACGATCATGCTGAATGTTCGGAGTATATAAAAGTTAAATAAAGTAACATTCATTTTCAAAAAAATACCTTGAAATCAACTGGATTTTTTGCAAATTTACACTGTTTTCAGTAGAAATGAAGGGATTTTCTTGCAAAACGGTTAAAAATGAAATTTACAGTGAGATTTTCCTACATGCAAAATCTAATATTAACTACTAACTACTAATAACATTTAGTTATTCACTTGTTACATCAGATTATTTTACTGTTGTGGTTTTGCTATTTTATAAACAATTCTATCATTTTATCAAAATTCTTTTTTTCAAGATTCTCACTATAAAAACTAAAAGCTGTTTTTTCCCTTTTACAGTTTACAGAAACAAGATGTTAAAAATAGTTCTGAGTTTATTACCTATGTATAATATTATATATAATCGTTTATGTATTAAAATCCATGTAATGGAGGTAACAAATGTTTTTTCTGTCGTTTTAGGTGAAGCCCTTCTAAACAGTGACGCGGGTTTTCCTTCTTTTTGTTTTACGGTATTTTATCGGAACGTCGTGATACGATATTGTACGATTACACTGTAATACGTAGAGCATCAAAAAAAATCGATTTTAAAACTCTTTACGAGGATATTAAATGAGATAAAGTAAGCCGTACAGTCTTTAAACGGATGAATCCCGGTTCTATCAAACACACAGCGTCACATGATTCATTCTTTTTTCTTTTTTTCTCTCACTGTGTCTCAAAGTGTCAACAGAAAAAAAATATATTGACATGTTTGAAATTTGAAATTTTACCCAAAAGTACGTTTTGGTAGATCCTAGATGTTATTCCATCTTGGTAACATTAAAAAGTTAAATAAAATAATGTCATAGCCCAACGTATGACTTTTAATTACTTTAGCTGCTTTCTGCATTTTTGCTAATATTTGTATTGTCTTATATTATATATTTTTTATTTATCTGCTTTTACCATGTAGCACTTTGAGATTTGATCCAAATGTAAAATGCGCACTAAATAAAATGTATTATTATTATTATTATTATTATTATTATCAGCCGTTTGGAGTAGTTACGTCACAATGTGGCTAGTGTTGCCTTTGATCCTTTGATTCCTTTGATGTTTCTTTTGTGTAGGAGCTTGGGGCTCAGTTTCAATAGTTGATTTGATTCTTTTGATGTTCTTTCAGTGGTGGAAGTTGGGGCTCAGCGGGCTGAACAGAGACGCTGAAGTGGAAGGCTGTGAAGGCCATCGTTTACTAACCTCCCTCTTAAAATGAATTCTTCTGAAATGAACCAGATTGCAACATAATCCGATGAGTCATTTAAGTTGTGTCAGTGGGGCGACTTTTACGTTTTATCTCCACAAGTACAAAGAAGGGGTTCATCTAAAGTTTCAAGGACGTCGGCCCCTCCTTCACTTCCTCCTTATGTCTGCTTCAGAAAAGGTTTTGACGAAGCTTCCGGCTGGAACATCAGATTTATGTATAGAAATTTGTTGGTGTTAATTATTGCTGAGTCGGTTAAAAACCGCAGTGTGAAATAATGTGATTTTTTTACCGTGTAAATATATTCTGAGTTCTTAAGTGGTGGGATATGAACTAATCCTGAAGTCATAATAATTACATAAAATTGAATATAGTCCATCACCGAGCGATAGAAAAAAAAAACTGTCGTACTATGAAAAACACATTTCAACCTTGTCTCCAAGAAATGTTATTTATACGGAACTAATTTAGAAAAGCGCCGCATTCAACGTGCTGAGATATTTAAAACACGATAGCCCCCCTTTATTTATGAACTCAAAAGTTTTGTTTTTTGAACGGATCAAACAAAAATTCAAACTTTCACAAAGCCATTTGGTCACATCTAATTTTTGAGGGCTTATAACTCATAACACATAATTAAAATGAATCGAAAAGGCATTAGGGGCTGAAGAAGAAGTTTTTGCAATAGTTTTTAACTTTGACAAAAATGTCTTTTCTAAAAGATTAAATTTGTGCAGCATATTTATGAAGTTTTTGCAATAAAACTAGATTAAAAGTTAAGCGTCTGACATTATTTATCTTGGCCAAGCATCTCTACCAGAGAGGATCTTTGTCCCTACCACGGCTAATTGTTTACTTGTGTGTGTGTGTGTGTGTGTGTGTGTGTGAGTTGGTTTGTGTGTATGTGGGTGTGTGCGTGTGTGTCTGTGTGCTGGTTTGTGTATGTGTGTGTTTGTTTGAATGTCCTGCTGCAGTTGTGTCTTGAGTGACAGAGAGGGGGGCGGGGCTAATGGCAGAGCCCAGACTCTGTTTGGCAACAAAATAAGAAGATGTTTTTGGTTAAATCTTCTGGTTAACAATATCTTTTTGTTACGTTCGAAATGTCTAATTTCCCGGAGATATTGCCGCCTGTTCCTTTCCTAATCACCGCAGGTGCTGAAGATTTACCTTTTTGATCCTTTGTCTTCAACATCCACTTTGAAGACTCCGCTGAATTACCTTGAAGTGCTTGCTTCAAACATTTCCCTCATCCGGGCGTCGCTGTCTTCCCTGATGCTTTCAGAACCACTCACCATTGTGTTCACTTGTCTGCTGTTTGTGAGGCCCTTACTTTCCCTCCTCCGTGTGTTCTTTTAGCACGCGTTATAAATACACCGTCATTGTTTTTATCCTCCTCACTACCTTTTAGTCTGCAGGGTTTCATCTCTGTTCTAGAACTTTGTCCGTTACCCCGGTTACTCTCACTCTCCTTTGTGAGGGAGTGAGAGTGAGAGAGCATAACTACATCCAGTCATTAGGGATGGGTGGATGGATGGATGGATGGATGGATTGATAGATATACATATACGCACACACATATATACACTATTTTTTAAATACATACATATATATATATATACACATACATATACAAACATAAACACAAATATATACATATATAGACATAAATATAAAAACAAATACATGCACATATTTACACATGCTGTATGTGTATTTGTATGTATATATATATATATATATATATATATATATAGGTTTACGAGCGTATCTGTATTCTGTGATGCGAAGGCTTTCGTTGTCTCCCCCCCCCCTTAAAGAAAGGACAATCAGAGTGTCGAACACGTGAGGGAGAAACACTTGGGTTCCCGCCAGAGTTCACCGCCATCAGCAGCATCATCGACGGCCCTGTTCCTGTTTTTAGCCCGCGTTATCCTCCGGTGCGTCGCCGTCCTTCTCCGGACCCCACTCGGAGTGGAACGGCCATTGTTTCCCCATAAAAACACAAACTCCCTCCAATCCATCCTGTCAGGCTCCACGCTCTGGAACATTGACAGAGCGGTCCAAACAATGGACCCCCGAATAACCGTGAAGCTGGATGTGCAGACGATTCCACTGTAATTGGAAAAACCCCCTAATGAGTGGGTCTGAAGGCCCGACCGTGGGCCCCCATGCTTAAAGCCCAGGAGTGGGTATTGTGTTCCTCCTCTGAAGGCTGACCGCTCTGGTATTGTCTGTGCTTGTCTGATTGGATGAGAGGGTTTTCCTGTTATGCTTTTCGGAGAAGAAATCTTTCCCACAGTGGATTTCCCACCCTTGGAAAGACTGCAAACCTACTGACCAGAGGCGTAGCTCATGTCAAAAGCGCCAAGGGCAGGGAAAGCATTGGGCCCCCCCTTTATCTTTTTATATTATACATATTAATATATATTACAGATAATATATATATACAATATTTATAAACAGTGTTAAGTATTTTACGGTAAAGAAAATAAGGAGACCATTTAGAAGACTTAAAGGTGCACCTTTTTAATACTTAATTAAATATAATTTCAGTGAATTACAGTAATTTTCCAGACTTTTAAGCTAAAAAACAAACAATTTTGCCAAAATATGTATATCGAAATTTTCAGCATCCTTTGTCTCTCAAAATAATGGGATAGCTGTTGCTAAATGGTTAACGTTGGTTATTTAAATAACCCCTGTAATTTTATGTTATTAACTATGTAACCTTAACCAGGTTGACATAATATATATTTTTTTTAAATGGTAATTTATCGAAATGTCTTCCACACCGTTACCATATTTTTTACGGTAGATTTCTGCCAACCATAGCTGGAAGTATTTTACCGTTAATTTCATGGATTTTTTTATAGTATATATATATATATATATGAGACACGAAAACTAAACTGTGATTTAGTCGTAAATTCAGATTTATTTATTTATTTAATGTCATTTATTGAACAATATATGAATAAATTGTGACAGTAATTAGTAAGAAAAATATTGTGTTTATGTTACACGGTAATGTTAATTTGCTTGTGTAGCTAGCTGGACTTATTTTAATAAAGTGGGGTGCCGGTCAGACAAATAATAAATAATGGGAACACAATTGGTTTTGTTAAATCACACCCAAATTATTACAGACATAGATACAAATAAATAAAAAAAAAAAAAGGATTTCAGCCTCACACAAGCAAAAGAAAAAAACACAACTCGGCATTTTTCCCCAAAAAATTGAAATAAGAATGGAAGAGCCAGACTTGGCGTAGTCCGATCCGGTATAAATCTATTCGTGTTTTCCAACAACCCTAAAATAAATCAGTCCAATCCAGGGAAGGCAACCTAAACAGAGTAGTCGATATAATCCATCCAGGGTTTTACCACGGATCCTCTCGGATTCCTCAAACCAGGAAGTTAGAAAGAATAATAATAGTGTCTTTCAAAGTAGTCCTGTGACAAATCTAATGTAATCATATGTAAATGTATGTTTATATAATCTTATAATCTATATAAACTTAATCTTCTCTTTTCCCCCTCCCTCATGCCTTTTGAATCATTCGTCTCTATTTCCTCTCTAGCCATGAATAAATGAAGCTGAGGACAACTTGCTCTTCCGGAGAGTGGGTTTTTAAAGTTCACGGAAGAGTCCAGTCACATCTAATGAATCTTAATAAAGGAGGCGAGCCGCTGCTTCCTCCTGCTCTTCATCTTCTCTGAGTGCTTGGTGAGGAATGCCTCTTAATTAGAGGCATTAAACCTCCGGAGGCAACAAAAAGGAGGTTGTGGGCTTCTATCGTTCGTGTACTGTTCACCTATGACCACAAATATAGTTTTACTCTATAACAACGTTTGTCAAACTTGGGTACGCAGAACCTCCGGGGAACACGGACCGATCCATGCAAAATAAATCTGACCAACTTCAGATTGAGCTCATTTATACTGTTACACTGTTCCAGGTTTTAATTAATGATATTATTGATTGTTACTGAGACTTTTTGTAACATTTTTAGTTTTACATTCTTTATTGTGTTTGTGGTTCTATTTCACATTTTACCCACTTACCCACTCACCTACCTTACTACCTACCCACCAACCCCCTACCTACCTAACTACCCATCAACCCAACCCCCGACCTACCTACCTACCCATCAACCCAACTACCTACCTACCTACCTACCCATCCACCTAACTACCTACCTATCCATCCACCCAACTACCTACCTATCCATCCACCCAACTACCTACCTACCTATCTACCTACCTACCTACCTACCTATCCATCCACCCAACTACCTACCTATCCATCCACCCAACTACCTACCTACATACCTACCCACCAACCCCCTACCTACCTAACTACCCATCAACCCAACTACCTACCTACCTACCTACCCATCAACCCAACTACCTACCTACCTACCTACCCATCCACCCAACTACCTACCTACCTACCTACCCATCCACCTAACTACCTACCTATCCATACACTCAACTACCTACCTACCTACCCATCCACCCAACTAACTACCTACCTACCTACCCATCCACCCAACTACCTACCTACCTACCTACCTACCCATCCACCCAACTACCTACCTACCCATCCACCCACCCATCTACCAATCCACCTACCTAATTTCCAACCTACCTTCCGAATTACCCAGCTTCCTACCCACCTACCCACCTACCTACCTACCTACCTACCCATCAACCCAACTACCTACCTACCTACCTACCCATCAACCCAACTACCTACCTACCTACCTACCCATCCACCCAACTACCTACCTACCTAC